>VZQC01013351.1:2270821-2311612 GCA_009823505.1 Rhizomys pruinosus | reverse complement strand
TCCCCTCTCACTCCTCAGTGCCAGGTCATCCGACGAGCTCTAGTCAGACTATCCAGAGTCTCTTTTCTAAAGAAGGCCGGGTCTTCCCCACCTGACCACCATCTGCTGCCAGTATTTCCTCAGTGAAGGTTGAGCTCTGCTAACCATTTCTGCTGTTTTGTGCAGGTTTTTATTTTGTCCAGCCGTGCTTGCATGAATCTTGGGCATGCTAACACCAATGCTGTAGGTTCATATGAACTGGGGCCCAGGAGCTTGTAGGATTCATGTCCATATGGTCTTGCACCACCTCCCTGCTTCTCACAATCTTTACATCCCCTCTTCTACAATGTTCACTGAGCCCTGGGTGGGTAAAGCTGAATACAGGAGACCTGTCCATGAAACCACACTCTGTAGACTCTGAATATTCATGGGTTGGCCATTCAGGCCCTTTTGGGTTCCTGGTCTCTTGTTTCATGGAGGAGCTTAATAAGAGTTAAGAAGTAATTAATGCTTTTTTGGGTCCTTGTTCTATGATGCTTGGGTCTTATGTGTAGAGGCGGCATTGTAGATGTGTAGCCTAGGCCTGAGACATCCAGAGACCATGTCTATGTGTGTCCAGTTGTGGGATTCTGTACTATTCTCATCTGGTAGAAAAGAAGCTTGTTTATTCTGAGTGTTGTCTGGTATATTTGTCTGTAAATTTAAGGGTACTTCTTTTGTAGTTAATAAAATGTTACCTTAGCCTAGGGATGTGTCTACCTGGTGGCATTGGCTGAGAGCTATGACCTCTCCAGATTGTGTGCATCTGGCTATGTTTATATCTCTTGAGAACTCTGTTATCTGCAGTGTGAGTGCTGGGAACCAAATTCAGGTCCTCTGCAAGGGCAACCAGTACTGTTAACTGCTGAGCCATCTCTCCAGCCCCAATATTCAACCTTTAAAGAAGAAAAAATGGGTGATAGTTTATAAAGCTTCAGCAGATTCATCTGACTTAAGAGGATAAGTAAAACTTTGACCATAAAAAACAAAATACAGATGATTTTGTAAAAGCAAGAAAATGAAATGCAACCATCTTTATCCATTCTATCAGTTCCAAGGTATCTTTCTTTCCTCAATATACCTTATTTTCCCTAAGCAAAAGTAAAAGAGTGAACAGAAGGTGAACCCAACATGGTAATACTCAGTATGTAGACATATTCTGAATGAAAGTTGTTCTTAGGTATCAGATAATGTGAGAAGGGACTCAAAGGGAGACCACACAGGGGCAGACAGAAGAGCAGCCATATCTAATATGAAAACAAGAAGAAGTAGAATAAGAACCACAAGAAGTGCTAAGAGTCGTTAAAACATGAAATAGACAATCTTCCCCTGAAGCATACTTCCAATGAAGCACACTGAATGAGTATGTATTCTTAGAAACAGAAAAAAAAGTGGTTTACAATTAACTTTCACTTTCAGAGAAACATAAGAATTATGAAACAGTAGGCCAAGGATGAAGAGCGTGGCTCACAGCAGGACACAGTGAGAAGAATGCCAGACAAAGGTGGGCCTCCTAGGTGGACAGGAATGAGTGGGCCAAGAGGAAGAAAGGATTGTGTATTTGAATAATGGACTCTCTATTGGTCACTAACTTGTCAGTATTACAGAGAATGGCAGTACTGCATGACATAGACTGTTCTAGGTGCTTTAAGGCTCCTTCGATGCTTTAGATGGGGAAGAGAGCAGAAGCACAATTTTACTTAGCCCACAGTGGAGAACTCTTTTTCTTTTTAAGAAATCATTATTTTTATTTTAGTTGTATGAGTGTATTGTATCGATGTGTATAAGTGCACCCATGTCATGCAATGCCCATGGACATCAGAAGAGAGTATCAGATTCCACTGAAACTGGAGTTAAGGATGGCTGTTAGTTGCCACATGGGTGCTGGGAATTAAACTTTGTTCCTCTGAAAGAGCAGCCAGTGCTATTTACCACTGAGTGTTCTCTCCAGCCTCTGGAAAACTCTTTACACAAAATTAGCATAAAGCTATTATCAAGACTAGACAAGATCACACATGCATACACAGAAACAGACAGAGAGACACACATATACAAAGTGTATGTAGAGATAAACAAAATAAATAAAATATAGATAAATGATGTGGCATCATTATTTTAAAATTATTGATCTTTTTTTTTCCCATGACCCTCCCTAGTTGGTCCTTATATAAAACTTGTGCCTGAAGATTGATGGTTACATTTCCCCCAGGATTGTAAAGCTGCAGAACCTTCTTCTATGGAGCCAGGGCAGACTGATTAGTACTCATGGAAGTGGTTGGGCACGTACCTTGGAAAGTTTCTTGGGAAGTGTGTCACCTTATTCAAGCTTGCATACTTTAAACAAGAAAGTAGCTGCCAAAAATTTATAAATGTATTTATTGAATTTTTTGGATTTTCATACAATGTTTTGATAATATTTATATCCACTCCTCTCTCCACACCTCTGCCCACTGCCCCCTGCCACTTTGATGAACTCATATATACATATATATATATATATATATATATATATATATATATTCTGATTTTCTAAATTCCCACAATGTAAAACATGACAGGCATCAAAATTTTGTAGTAAGGGATGATGGGGTTTCAGTTATATTAATTACTAAGCTAATAGGAAAATAATACGTAGCAAATTCTTGGACATTTTTCAACCTATTTGAAAACTGTCTATTTCTTTTATGTTAGTAATCCTCCCTACACATTAGATTTCAGAGATGAAGACAACTGGCATCCTCTATCAGAAAATGGGGAATTTTAAGGCTAGGTTGTTTTTTTTAATTATTTATATTTCATGTGTATGAGTGTTTTGCCTGCATGTGTGTAAGTGCACCCATGTCATGCAATGCCCATGGAGGCCAGAACAGGGTGTCAGATCCCTTAGAACTGGAGTTCTGGATGGTTGTTAGCCAACATGTGGGTGCTGGCAACTGAACCCAGGTCCTCTGTAAGAGTAGTTAGTGCTCTTAGTCACTGAGCCATCTCTTCAGCCCCCAAGGCTGGATTGTTTTAATAGTTTTTTTTTTTTAATTCTGGACTAGAAGTGTTCTTTTATATTGAGATTTTATTCTTGTTATTTCACAATAACACAAGCAAATTATTAGCAGTGCACACTTAGCAAAAGTAAAAACAAAGTGAACCCTATCAACATTATGTCTTTTTTGGTAACAAGTTATTTCAGGTTCTTTTTAGAGTTCATTTTAAAGGTTCCCTAGATGACCCTTTGGGGAAAACTCAGGATATATGTATTATTTGTCCATCCAAGAAAACTCTCTGGTTCTCTAAGCTTCCACATGGTAAGACTAGACATGCATCAATTTGAACAGTTAGTAGAGAGGTTGTCTTAGTTACATTAATCATCAAGGTTTCCAGTATCTATTCCCATAATGAACAGACTAAAAATAGTTCCTTTTTTAAATCTT
This sequence comes from Rhizomys pruinosus, assembly GCA_009823505.1. NCBI lineage: Eukaryota > Metazoa > Chordata > Mammalia > Rodentia > Spalacidae > Rhizomys > Rhizomys pruinosus. The sequence goes on along the minus strand of VZQC01013351.1, from coordinate 2,308,169 downwards.
CATTTCAAAGGGTCTCCTTGTGGTAAGATTGTCCATTTTTTTCTGGGCAGTTACCACAGCCCTTCCTTGTTATAACATACTGTGTTCAACCTCTTTCAGACATCCAAACCACAGTTTGGGGAGTCAATAATGCCAAAAGGTCCTCTCCAAAGTCAGTTCCAATTTGTTCTATCAATACTTTTTTATCAGTGTCCAGTTCCCAGGCTGGAAAGGATGGGCTGAAAATTCACGTGGAGGGTCTGGATGAAAAGCCTCTTGTTACCTAAGAGAAAGCAAGAGGGAGGAGACTCAGCACATAATTCCTCAGAAATTGATTCTAAATTTCCATGGTGGGAAGGTGAGTGGGGCTACTAAGATCTAAGAGGCCATCATAAAGCATGGTGGCCAGGGCCTTTAATTTAGGCCTTTAGGAGGCAGAGGCAGGTGGATGTCTGTGAGGTCAAGGCCAGCCTAAACTACATAGTGAGTGCCAGGTGTGCTAGGATTAAGGAGACCCTATAAAAAAAATATATAGGAGCCATATAACATTGATGTGGAGACAGGCCCATATCCCTTCTTAGAGCTTTTTTAATCCCAAGAAAAACTATAGGAGGACAATCAAAGATAGTATCACCTCAAATATAAGGTAAAGTGTATGTTTCTCTTCTGGTGACTGGGGTGGCCTTTTCAGGGGGAAACATAACTAATCAGGAGCTAGAACTTGATTGTGCAGTTTAGGGGTGAGAGCCCCCAAATTAACCAGGCTCTCTCTCAGCTGAGAAATCAAGGCTTCCTGAACTAGCCAGAAAACACATGTCCTTCTGGTAGCTCCAAAAGAGCAGGAAAAGAAGAAAGAAAAGAAAGAGAGAATGGGAAAAAGAGAAGTACATACCAAGCCTTACATATGGATTCTTTATTTCACCAGAATAAGAAATGGAAATCCCCCCTTTTTTGTCCTTGTTGTTTTGTTTTGTTATTGTCATTTTGTATTGTTTCTGTTTTCCTGTGTAAAGAAAAAAAATAAAGACAAACAAACTACTAAAAAAAAAAAAAAATTTAGAGTTTTTCTTGTTGGGTATTTGCTTAGGCTGAGGAGTCCCAGATGGATTCAGGGACTCATTTTAACAAGAACAGGGGTAAATCTCATCACCCAAGTGCCTGCCCTTCTATAAATTAACCAGTCATGATTCAAAAGCCATTTGGTCCAATTTCTTTAAGTTTCAAATGGAGAAGTTGATGACTCACTAACTGATCACGACATAGTTTGTGTAAATCCAATGCCAGCTGGATTCTCAGAATTCATAGAATCTTGTTTCAGATCACAGAGGGCTTTCCACAAGGAGCAGATTCAGGCTTGACCAAATGAGTCATGGGCTTCACTAGCAGAGCCATGGTGAGCCTTTAGATGCCAGTCAAGCAGGCTGAGGGGTTGATCCTGAAATAGTGGAAGAAAAGTTATAAGAGAAGGAGGCAGGCCTTGGGGTTTCTCCTAGAGACACTACCAGGAATATTTGCTAATCCAGGTCTCCTCCCTACCAAACACATCATGACACATTCAGTCTGCATTGCAGTGATTTTATACCTTCAGGCAAAAAGGAAGCTTGAGTTTTACATTTGGAAGCCAAATTCTACCTTGGAAACACAATTTACATTCTCCAATGAGCCTCTAACCCTGGTAGGTCTCCATTCAAGCTTGGTACTTATGCCTAGAAAACTTAGCAAATGCTGTCACAAGCAGGTGAGCAAATGGCCCTGATGTTAGTGTGCTTATGGCTAGCAGCTGGAGGAGGCAGACAGAGCTTGCCAGACCTGCAGTGCCTGATGAGGAACTGTGGTTCCTGGAACCGCCCTGTGTTGGAGCAGGTGTAGGCTGATGCTGAAAAAGAGATGGGATTTGATAGCAGGTGTCGTTCTATAAGATTTGTATAAAATCCTGTCTAAACTAGTTGTTGAATGCTCAGCCTAGTAACAGTACTTTGAGGGACTAAGATGGGGGATTTGTCTTTTCCTTTCCTTGCCAGCTCTGCAGGGGAGGAAGGGAGGGAGGAAGAAAGGGAGGTTAAATTTTCAAAATCTATTCACCAGCTTTTATGTGGTGTGTGTGTGTGTGTGTGTGTGTGTGTGTGTGTGTGTGTGTGTGTACTATACCATATTACAAGCTTTTCACAAGCGATTTAGTTTTGAATGGTTCCAGATACAGATTCTCTAAATGATGCCAGATTGACCGGTATCTGTTCTTCCAGTTGAATTCTCCCTGCTAGCTGGACCTCTGGCTGGATTCTGTCTCCTGGATTTTCCAGTAACCTTTCTGCAAGAGGAAGAAGGACACGACAGGAGACAGGAGGGGTTGCCCTGGCTTGCCCTGCATGTGTGCAGCGAACACACCCCAACATCACACTTTGCTCTTTTGATTTGTTCTTTGAGCCGAAACAAATGCCACATACCATTTAGATTAGATTTGTGGGAAAGGAGAATATAAATATAAACTATTTGAGTTTATAATGTGCAAAATTGAATATTTCTATAGCTTATCTTTGTTCAAGGAAATGTCCCACATATCACTAGCCAGAACACTGATGAAATAGATAAAGCAGGACAAGTTACCATGTAGGAGTGTAAAGTAGATACATCTGTGCCTGTGTCTGTGATGGGCTGTATTCCATTTTATGACCGTACTGTAATTGATTTATCCGGTTTCTTTCATTTGGAAGCAACTTGAATAATCATATAAATATTCTTGATTAATATTCCAGGTTTGGGGACTGCAGAAGTGGCACAGTGGTCAATAGCACTCATTGCTCTTACAGAGGATCAGAGTTTGGTTCCCAGCAACCACATGAAGCAGCTCACAACTGCCTGGAATTCCATCTCTAAGGGATCCAATGCCCTCTTCTGGGCTCTGAAGGCATATGCATGTTCATATCAATACATACACATATATGTATATAAATAAAATTCTTTAAATGTAAAAACAAAAGAATCATGATTAACCTGTGTCCCAGTATTTCTGTAGAATACAGACAAGAGATAACTTGATCCACTGACCAAAACTACGTGAGATTTTTTTCCAAGGCAGGTCCCGTAACCAAGCATGGAAATTTTTCCTGCTGTTCACTCATTTCAGCTCCTGACACAGTATTGTCACGTCTTTCACATTAGTTCCCAATCTGGATGTGTAATGACATTAATTTACAAACCTAATTACTAATAAGTATATATGACCTTGTTAATATAATTTTTAACCAGGTGAACGTCCTTCATTCCAAAACGTCTGTTACAGTCTTCCCACTGTTCCCACTGGTTCATATGCATTTCCGCTACTGATGTATTCAAAACCAGATCAAGTCATTTTGCAGCATAAAACAAACATCATTCCTTATAGAAAAAATGAGGGTTACAAGAATATAAACATATTATTTCATTAGTGAGTACTGCAAAACTAAACTCTCTGCTTACTATGGAGAGATAACAGAAAGTTTTCAAAAGCAAGAAATTAATTAGTAAAACCTCCCTTTGAATCTAAGCACATTTTATTTGGAGGAAATTGCTGTTTCTTCAGTTGTTGTTGTTTGAACTTGGTCATTTAACCTTCAGTGTCCGAGATCTTGGAAACTGAAATTGAACGGAATCCAAAATCTTATTTAAAGAAATTGAAATGATTTCTTTATGATTTCATGTGAGCTAAGTATCAAAAAGAATGGAGCGGGCAAAGTCGGGGTAAGGAGTGGCCTGTTTTCCTCCACACAACTGTTTTTTATAATTTAACCACATTTATAGTTTAAATCACAGACATAATTTATACAGATACTTGAAAAGACTTTTGAGTATCACTGAGAATGTTCATCTTCAAACTCAACTTGATTGAATTTAAAAGCACCATGGAAACACCCCTGGGGGTGTCTATGAGGGTGTGTCCAAAAGGTTTGACAGGGAAGGGAAGACCCACCTTGAATGCAGGGAGCATCGTCAAGGCAGTAGGGTCACAGACTGAATAAAAAGTAGAAAATGAACTGAGCAGTAGCACCCATCTTCCCGTTTCCTGCTGCACACACAATGGCCAGTCAGCCGTGCTTCCCCACCATGATGGACTGCGCTCCCTTAGCTTGGTCACATCAAAAGAAAATATATGAATACATTCATTAAATACCTACTCTGTTCTTCACAAAGCCCAGTCAAATGGAAGGACAACATAAAACAGACCTCAGATATGTTTATTTAAATTTCATGTATATATCTTTTACTGGGAATACAGGACAGTCCCTAAAACTACCACTAAGACAATTATTTTCAAGGAATGTACAAAAAGCTAAACTTAAATGCTATATAAAGGCAAATTGTAACACCAAATGTACATAACTCATAAATGTAAAAATGTAACACCAAAGGTAGGTAAGTAACCCATAAGCACGTATGGAAATGAAAGCTCAAGGAAAAGAGAACAAACCAACACTAAGATAGGTAACACAAATCCTAAGCAAGCAAAAATTACATCAAATATAAATGGTTTAAAATATCAATTAAAATATTAAGGGTCACATATGAGAAAACTGAACTCAGGAAGTAAATTTTTAAAAATGATTCAACTATCAACATAAGACACATTTCAAATATCTTTAACAGGATGGGTAAAAGCACATAGGCAGAAAATAATACTCTATGAAAACACAAATCAAAAGAAAACTGTGTATGGGGTTAGAGAGATGGTTTGGTGGTTATAAGTACTTGTTGCTCTTTCTGGAGTTCAGTTTGAACACCCTGGTTGGACCTCACACAACAGCCTATAACTCCAGCTGCAAGAGATCTGATGCCCTCTTCTGGCCTCCACAGGTCCCTGCACACATAATACAGACACAGAGACACATACATATACATAAATACACAGATAATGAAGGGCCAGGAAAGAGGGCTCAGTAAAAAAAATAAAAATAAAAACACCCACACGGTGTCTAACAACCACCTGTAACTCCAGTTCAAGGGGAACCTGATGCCCTCTTCTGACCTCCACAGGCATTGCACAACATGGGTGCACTTACATGCAGTCAATACACTCATATACATAAAATAAAAATAATAAACTATTTTTTATTTTCAAATCCAATTTCTATTGAAGCTTTGTGCATTTCATACATCTCCCAATCAAATGTAGACCCATTCCCCCGTCCTTGCCCCCACCTCACCAGAGCTCATGCATTCCACATACATGTTTTTCATCTTTTTTTCAGTCACTTAAAATTTTTGATGCAGAAGTTACTGTTTCAGGCAGAAGTTCACCGTTTCAGTCAGTTCTTTGACCCCGTCTTTGTTGTTGTTGTTGTTATTGTTATTCCTTCCAATTTGCATCACTCCAAAATATGCATATATGCATGCCACACATATATCAAGATTATGATGTCATAGGTTTTAGCAACTTCAGCTTATGATTTCTTTTTCTCTTCTTTTTTTCCCTTTTTTCTTTATTAGGCTGAAAGATGTCATGTTTTCCTTAAGGAAGTGTATGAAGGCTCCTCCTTGGCAAGCCCAAACAACCATCAGTCCTGCCCTTATTCACCACAATGGGGTTTTCCCTTCCCATGGTCACCCAAATGAGGTTCAATAAACACCACGTCCTGTCTTGATCTTCCTGTACTGGCCTCCACGATACAGCCTGGGTAATCCAACAATGGCAGTCTATACTCTGAAGAGGCTGAAACCCCAGTAGCTGCTCAGTCCACAAGCTGAACTTCTCAGCAGTCCCCATCTTGCACTGAAGGTTTGGAGGATTCTTGAAGAGACATGAGTCTTCAGTCCATATTGGAAGGTTGAAAAGCTATGTCTCTTGGGGCTGGAGAGATAGCCTAGCGGTTAAGAGCACCGACTGCTCTTGCAGAGGACCTGGGTTCGATCCCCAGCACCCACATTGTGGCTAAAAACCGTCTGTAACTCCAATTCCAGGAGAACTCCAGTTCCGGGGAATCTGAGACCCTCTTCTGACCTCCGCGGCATTGCACGACACGGGTGCACAGACCTACATGCAGACAGTACATTCATACACATACAAAAATAAATTAAAAAATAAAATAAAAAGAAATTTTAAAAAGCCATTAAAAGAAAAGAAAAGCTGTGTCTCATGTCTTTGAAGGATGGCAAAAGCAGTCGCAGCCACAGGGTAGCTGCACTTGCCAGTAAGAATTGAAGACAGGGGGCTGGAGAGATGGCCTAGTGGTTAAGAGTGCTGACCGCTCTTACAGAGGACCCAAGTTCGATCCCCAGCACCCACGTGGCGGCCGAGAACCATCTGAAACTCCGATTCCAGGAGAACTCCAGTTCCAGGGGAATCCGACACCTTCTTCTGACCTCCGCGGCATTGCACGACACGGGTGCACACACTTGCATGCAGACAGTACATTCATACACATACAGAAATAAATAAAATAAATTTAAAAATTTAAAAAAAAAAAGAATTGAAGACAGACAAAACAACAGTGCTTTTTTTTTTTTACTTTTTGTCTTTTTACTAGGATATTGAGTTTTATATAATAAACTGTTTTTAAAATATAGGGCTGGAGAGATAGCCTAGCGGTTAAGAGCACCAACTGCTCTTGCAGAGGACCCAGGTTCAATCCCCAGCACCCACATGGCAGCTGAGAACCGTCTTTAACTCCAGTTCCAGGGGAATCCGACACCCTCTTCTGACCTCTGTGGCATTGCACGACACAGGTGCACAAACCTACATGCAGACAATATATTCAGACACATAAAAAATAAATAAAATTAAATATATATATAATGATAAACTTTTTAAAAAGAAGGAGAAAAAACTGTCTACATTGATATCAGATAAAGTAAACTTCACTGTAAAGAAAATGGCTGCATACTGAGTGAGAAGTGGCAGGACTACAGAAGAATCCATCCAACAGCGAGACTCTGACAGTCCTCAAGATGCCAAGTTACAAAGTACCAACAACAAGGAAAGGGTACTGTGAGGGTGACTTTCCAGTTTCAAGCAGCTAGCACCTGCTTCTAATATGTGTTAGAGTCAACTTCAAATATTATGCTTCTGTTGTCTTTTTGAGTCCTATCAAACTAAAGCAATTACATGACTATCCTTGTTCTCCATGTAAGTTAAAACCACAGAGGGCTTCAGCCTTTGGCCCAGGGTTAGCAACAGGCAATGCTTAGGCAGGTTCTCTTCACTCTTTGCTCTGCTTCCATTAATATTCCTCTCTAAACATTTAGGACATAAGCAGCATGGTTCTCACTATGTTTAACACTACAATCCATAGCTCATCGGTTGGCCATAAAAACCTCAAAATACTTTTTAGTTGAAGCAATGACATGAAACATCACTGGATCCTAACTGATTCAAAGGACAAAGTAGTCCTTGAAGGCTTCGGTAAGAACTAAGATCATACTAGCAAAGACGGGGCAGAGTCAAAGAGTGGCTGATTCAGAGAAAGATAGATGTGATACTAACATTGTGACAACTGCCATGTGAGATTTTGAAAGTGGGTAGTGTACAATTCAAGGGTTCTTACTAACATGAGCTAAAATAGAGCATCCTGTGTTCATTACAGCATGCTCAGCCCTTTATTGAACCCAGAACAGTAACAAAGGTGCCAGAAAATAATATCCTCAAGTCTGATGTTCTGGAACATCATTATTACATCTGCTTAGGCTTTGGTGTCCACGGTAGAGACAACTGTCCAACCCAATAGATCTAATCCTCACAGGCTAGAGCAGCACTGCTGAGACAGTTGTGTATAACCAACCAGAAACATGTCCCAAAAGTGTAAATGAAACTAAAAAGCACAAGATTCTATTTTGTAAGCAATTGTTTCCCTTTCAAGATGTGATTATCACCAAACTTTTTTTTTTAATTTATAACCACCTTTTCCTCATTTTTAACAAGATCTGGATAGTTTAATCACAGATAAGCATTCACCCATAAGTGAGCACTTGAGACTCAGTGAGCCAGTGTGTTTGTCAACTTTGCATCACTGCGACACTTGAGGGAGCAGTGAGACTTGAGAAAATCATTTGAAAAGAGGGAAAGTATGGTAGTTTGAATGTGAACGCACCCCATAGGCTCCAAGAAGTTTAACATTGGCTCTGTAGTTGGTGGTGCTGTTGGGGGTGGGTCATGGAAACCTCAGGAGCTGTGGTCATGCTGGGGGAGCATGTCACTGGGGTGGGCTTTGGGAGTAGGCCATGTCCTGTTGCCAATGTCTGGCTCTCTGCTTCCTACACATCCTGGAAGATGTGAGCCCTCAGCTTTAGACTCTGGTTGCCTCCTTCCATGCCACCCAAGCCTGATGGACTCTCATCCCTCTGGAACCTTAAGCCAAATCAACTCTTCCTTCTATAAGTGGCCTTGGTTGTGGTGTTTTATCTCAGGGACAGAACAGTAACTACTACAAAATAATACTTTTGGTTCATGGTTTCAAAGGTATCAACCTATGGTCAGCTGGTTCTGTCTCTGCATCTGTGGTGAGGCCGAACGTCACAGCAGAAACACATGAAAAAGCAAGTTCTCTCACAAGGTCACTCACAAGGAAGCAAAGAGTGAGAGAAGAGGCAGTAGGGTCCCAATATATACGCTAAAGTCTTCCTCCAGCTAGACCCCTCCCTCCTTTCTAATGGTTCCATCACCTTACAATACCACCCAGCTGGAAACTAATCTTTAAACAGTGGCCTTTGGGGTACACTGAAGACCCATACCATAATAGCTAGCAGTTAAACATGGAAAGACGAAACAAGAAAGATGACCGAAAAGATATCTCCATTTGTGTCCTGTTCAGAGCCTGGTCCTTCCATCCTAAAGCCCAAGGATTCTCCTTATATTTTGGTTATAATTCCTGATCACACTCTTGCAGATATCTGACCTATAAACCATGTAAAATGCCTGGCTTGGATGGCAGCTGTCAGTACAAGCCTGAACCAGGCTTTTGGGTGGCATCATCACCAATACTGGTACATAGAAATGTGGACCACAGTGGGGCAGGACTGACTGGGAGAATCCAGGACAAGTCTGGCAGTGCTATTTGAATAGCAATGGCCAAAAGTATCCCATTCCTTTAAAGAATTCACCATTTATGGGGCTGGAGCAATGGTTCAGTGGTTAGGAGCACTGACTGCTCTTCTAGGGAACCCAGGTTCGATTCCCAGCAACCACATGGTTGTCACCATCTGCAACTCCATCTGCAACTGCAGTTCCAAGGGGGCTAATGCTCTCTTCTGACCTCCCCAGGCACTGCACGACATGGGTGCACTTACACACATGCAGGCAATATACTCATACACATAAAATAAATACAATAAAAAATTCTACAAAAAGAATTCTCTATTTAGAGAATTTTGTAGTTTTAAAAAATATATATATCTTATATCAAAGCCAGGCATGGTGGCGCATGCCTTTAATCCCAGCACTCAAAAGGCAGAGGCAGGTGGATCTCTGTAACTTCAAGCCCAGTCTACATAGTGAGTTCCAGGCCAGGCTGGCTGGGGCTACAGGGACAGATAGATGATAGATAGATAGATAGATAGATAGATAGATAGATAGATAGATAGATAGATAGGTGATAGATAGATAGATAGATAGATAGATAGATAGACATACATGGTACAAAAATATTACTTAAAAGACAGAATCCAGTCCAGAGAGATAAGGCAGAAATAATCATGGCTAGCGAGTGCTATGCTATGAGTTAGATATGTCACCTTTTGATCCCTTCACTCTGACACACATACACACACACACACACACACACACACACACACACGCACGCACACACACACGCCTCGATGCTGGCACAGAGGAAAGATGTTGGCAGTGTTCTTGGACTTCCAGAACCACGAGCTGAATAAACCTCTTTTCTTTACAAATTATCAGTCTGTTATTTTCAATAATGTTAACCAAAACCAAAGTCAAGACAAAGAGTCTGCTGTGTCCTACAAGGTTCCTTACAGCCAGCAAACGGGAGAAACCTCCAAAGTGAATCTTCTGCCTGAGCGCACACAGGGCCCGCCTGTATGGTGTTTGTCCAGAAGTCTCGCCTACCAGCTGCTTCATGAACGTCTTTAACTCCAGTTCCTGGGGAATGCCCTCTTCTGACCTCCGTGGCATTGCATGACACAGGTGCACAAATCTACATGCAGACAGTACATTCATACACATAAAAAATAATAAATAAGTAAATAAAAATTATTTTAAAAATAAAAGAAAGCACCATCATCTCCAGCACTGCTGGTTACATCCCTGTTCTTGCATCTCCAGCAAGAAAATTAACTTGTCCAAGAACACAGGTCCTGAAGTTAGTATCTTAATTCTGAACTCAGCCAGCTGCTTCATACCAGATCTTCAGGGGAAACAGTTAACGTTAATGAAAGAAACTCCACCTCTACCTCAGAAGCTCCGGAGGGTAACATGAGCTGATGCAGGTACAGGCAATTTCTATGCTGGAGAGGCTATGCAGGGGCTAGCCCCTTGGATGTTCCTTAGATGGCCCTGTGAATCCGGGATTAGGGAGCACATTTCTGAGCTCTGAATGTGATAGCAACGCTTCTGTGAGACTTCAAAGACGGATGAGAGGATTCGAAGTTGAACAAAGATAAACAGCACAGTACAAAGCTTAAAAACAGCGCTTCCAATGGCAAGGAGAATAAATTGTGCTAATCTCCTTTTGTGTTATCTACTAATTAACAATATCTTTTAATTAAACAAAAAACAGAGTTTGTGGCAAAGAAAGGCCTATTCTTTTAATTTAGTTTGCTTAATTCCTATTGCTATATAAAGGGCCATTTATTTCAAGACTCTGCCAGTCCATTATCTATGCAAATCAGAATGCAAGCTCCTCAAAAAATTAAAAATACAACTACCGTATGATCCAGCTATGCTGTTCCTGGGAATGTACTCAAAAGAATAAAAGCACACAATGGAACTACTTACACATCCATGTTTATTTACTACTGCCTGATTTTCCATATCTAGTAAATAGAGTCAGCCCAGATGCCCATTAATAAGTGAATAAATAATATGTCTATTCAAATAATACACATGTATACAGTGGAATTTAACTCAGCCTTAAAAATGAATGGACTGAGCCATACCACTCCTAAGCATGTACCCTCAAGACTCACCCCACTGCAGAGATATATGCATGGCCATGTTTATTTCAGCTCTCTTCACGATAGCAAGGAGCTGGAACCAACTCAAATGCCCCTCAACTGATGAGTGGATAGAGAAAATATGGTACATCTACACAATGGAGTTCTATGCAGCAGTAAAGAAAGATGACATCATGAGCTTTGCAGGAAAATGGCTGGAGCTAGAGGACATCATGCTGAGTGAAGTAACACAGTCCCAGAAAAACAAACAATGAATGGTAGCCCTCATCTATGGATGCTAGTGCCAATTACCTAGTTGTAAGTATTTCTTGTGCATGGCCCCTTGAGCTTTTGTCCAAAGCAGTTGGGAGTGATGCATATTGGAAACAACAACAACAGAAAGGACTGCATCAAAGAACTGACTGAAACAGTGAACTTCTGCTCAAAACAGTCAACTTCCACATGGAGAATATTGAGAAAGACTGAGAAAGAGATGAAAAGCATGTTTGGCAGAATACATGAGCTCTGGTGGGGTGGGGGGATGGGAGTGACAAGGATCTAGATTTGATAAATATATATATATATATACATTAATTTTAAAAAAGAACCTTCTTTAAGCCGGGCATGGTGGCACACACCTTTAATCCCAGCACTCAGGAGGCAGAGGCAGGTGGAACTCTGTGAGTTCAAGGCCAGCCTGGTCTACATAGTGAGCTCCAGAACAGCTGAGACTAAAGGGAGACCCTGTCTCAAATAAATAAATAAATAAATAAATAAATAAATAAATAAATAAATAAATAATGAATGGACTGGGCTGGAGAGATGGCCTAGCGGTTAAGAGTGCTGACTGCTCTTGCAGAGGACCCGGGTTCGATCCCCAGTGCCCACATGGCAGCTGAGAACCATCTTTAACTCCAGTTCCAGGGGAATCCAACACCCTCTTCTGACCTCCGCTGCATTGCATGACACGGGTGCACAAACCTACATGCAGATAGTACATTCATACACATAAAAAATAAATAAAATTTTAAAAATGCACAAACCTACATGCAGATAGTACATTCATACACATAAAAATTAAATAAAATTTAAAAAATGAATGGACTAGCAAATATCTTTTACATAGAAATGTAAAGACATGTCTCGTTAAAGGGGGGCTTTTTTACTGTTACAGAGACAGTAAAGGGGGGAATAGGAAAGTAACAGAGAGGATGAATAAGACAGAAGCCCATTATGTGACTGTGGGAATTTGTAATAAAATCACTTACACTGTACAATTAGAAACAGTTTCCCAAATGCTAAGGATCAGGCAAAGTTTATAACAGGTTGTGCTGGATAGCTTTAGTGTCAACTTGACACACCTGGGTTGAGGGAGCCTCAATTGGGGAATTGGCTCCATTGGATTGGCCTGTGGCCACGTCTGTGGAGCAGTGTCTTGATTGTCGAGCAGTGTGGGAGGGCCCAGCCCACAATGAGTTGGTGCCACCCTGGGCAGGTTGTTGCTGTGTACTGTATAAGAAGGCAGTCTGGGCATGAGCCAGGGGAGCAAGCCAGTGAACAGCATTCCACCATGGCCTGTGCTTCAGCTCCTACCTCCAGGTTCCTGCCCTGAGTTCCTGCCTTGGGCTCCCTAGGTGATGAACTGTGACCCAGGAGATGTAAGCTGAATAAACCCTTTCCTACCCAAGTTGGTGTCAGTCAGAGTGTTTTGTCACAGCAATGGAAAACAAACTAGAACACTTTTGGTACCAGAGAGTGGGCTATTGTTGTGACAGACCTGACCTTGGTGTTTTGGGGAAGGATTGTGGAAGCATTTGTAACTTTGGGCTAGAAAAAAATCATTGAATGCCTAAAGATCATTGCTGTGGAACTTGGAACAGTTTTGCTGAGAGAGTTGTAAATGATGGAGGCCTGGCTTTTGAAGTTTCTAGTTTGAAAGGGAAGCAGAAATCATCAGGACTGTTTAATCTGTGGGTTCTGGTCAGCTGGGGCTGAAAAGTCAGCTGTAAGTAACAAGAGACCAGCATCACTGTGGTGAAATCTTCTGGGGAGAATTTCTTCAGGGTCAGCACACAGAAGCTATGTTCCAGAAGGGGCCTGAGCCTCCATCTCAAGCAAGCCAGAAGCAGGACTTGGTAGTGTGTAAGAGTTTCCTATATGGTTCTGGTGTTGAAATTTGAGGGGGTCACAGAGAGCAGCCGAGGCTTGGCACTGTGAGAGGTCAGGAAAGACCACTGGTGGAAGTGCACCTCAGTTGCAGTGAAGACCTCAGGACTGCAGAGGTCATGGAGAGAAGCTGAGGCTTTTCATCAGGAGAGGTCAGAAGAGGCCATTGGTGAAGGTGCTGCCTCAGTTTCAGTGGTGACTCCAGCTTTTTGGAGATGCCGGGACCGTGGGATGACCACCAAGAGCAGCAGCAGGTGTGGAATGGAGTCAGCCTGGGCCTGAGAGATGAACTGTGTGTGTCACAGATGGCAGAGTCAGAGAAGGGGAGCTGCCGAAACCCTTTGGAGCCCAGAAGATTGTGAGTGAGTCCCAGGTGTCCAGCCTTGAGCTACTTGCTGGACTTAGGTTTAGTTTGAGCGTGCCTGATTCTTCCCTTTGAAATAAGACAGCACTTGTTTTGGATTTTACAGCAGCCCGCAGTTAAGAGACTTTTAATAGACTGTGAACTTTTAAGTGTTTGGACATTTTAAGGACTGTGGGGCTTTTAAGGTTGTACTGTCTTAGGTTGTGATTAATGTTAACATCATACTTGGGGATAAGAACGGGAAAGGTGGTGGTTTAATACTGATGTGTTTTGTGTGTCAAATTGACAAGGGGTCAATTGTGCTGGATAGCTTTAATGTCAACTTGACACACCTGGGTTGAGGGAGCCTCAACTGGGGAATTAGCTCCATTGGATTGGCCTGTGGCCACATCTGTGGAGTATTGTCTTGATGGTTAATCAGTGTGGGAGGGCCCAGCCCACAATGAGTGGTACCACCCTGGGCAGGTTGTTGTGTACTGTATAAGAAGGCAGGCTGGGCATGAGCCAGGGGAGCAAGCCAGTAAACAGCATTCTTCCATGGCCTGTGCTTCAGCTCCTACCTCCAGGTTCCTGCCCTGATTTCCTGCCTTGGGCTCCCTAGGTGATGAACTGTGACCCAGGAGATGTAAACTGAATAAACCCTTTCCTCCCCAAGTTGGTGTTGGTCAGAGTGTTTTGTCACAGCAATGGAAGACAAACTAGAACAGGTGTGCAGGGAAGCCTCCAAGTTTTGCACAAGTGAGACAACTCAGTCCTCGCCCATCTCCCTTCCCTCCACACAACATTAAAATCCTCTAAAAGGCCTGGGGCAAGCCTTCGAGATACTAACTGGTCCCTGGAGATCTGCCCTCTCTGGGGATTCCCAAAGCATCTTGTGCATGTGGGACTCTGCTCACAGTGCTCCTCTGTAAGGAAAGTGGCTGAGGGTTCCCATTCTCTGTGAGGAAAACTTCTTCTGTCTTGCAAGTTAAAAGTTCAGACTGCTGTTTCTAGGAGCCTCTTTTTGTCTCTTGCCTGAGTCCCCCATTTTATATCCATTATATGTCTACTAATTCCCTTTCAAAGCATGTGGGAAAACTTAGTTGAGATGGGTTGGATTCTAAACCAATGGTACCTCCCTTGCCACACCCATGGGGTGGGGTGTAGTGACAGAAATATTTAGAATTCAGCCCTGAGAATTGAGTCATGATGGATATTTAAGTAGACATGTTGGAATAAAATCTCTCTCTGCATTTGAACCTCAACCTGCGTACACATGGTGTGCTTTCCTGCGAGTATTTTCCACATGGGTCATCCCAGGATTAAGTGAGCCCCGCCACAAATCTCGGCGGCGACACCACAAGAGCACTTACTGCATTCTGTAATGAAGCTATTGCTGGTGTGTGTGTGCATGTCTCTCTCTCGCCAAGCCTGTGAGCTCTTTTACAGAAAGGATTGGACCATTTATATCTGGATCTACAACATCTAGCACACAGTAAAATTTTACACACTCAATAAATATGCCTTGGGTGGGTGCATATTTAAGTGATTAAAAAAATTTCTCTACATGGACCACAAAGTAAATATTGTAATCTTCATGGGCCATGCAGTTCATAGCAAGTCAGCCATTCTGTTTAAATGTCTGCTTAAATGTCTTGCCATGGCAGAACAATACCAGTTATCAGCAATATAAACATGTAAATGAGTATTTCAATAGAACTGTATTTACCAAAGCAAGGAGGTGGGTCAGATTTGGCCCACTGGCCAAGTTAACTGGTCACTGAGAAACTCAAAGAATCAAGAAAGTCATAAGAATCTTCATTTTTTAGGAGGACCTGATGCCCCAAAGGCTACATGGTGAGGTGAAGGTAGAAGGTGGCAGAAGAGGCCTCTGCGTGGGTAGGGAGAAGTGACACCACGCATTTCTCCATCCTTGTTGGAGAGCAGAAGAGATCGAGGTTAACCTGAATGCAACTGGGGTGTCCAGACCCATCATCCTACTGAGCAAGTGCGTTCCAAGTGTTGCTACAGCTGCAGTAATTAAGGAGGCCACTCAAACACTTGAACAGTGCCAAACTGTCTTGGTGCCTTTCTGCACTAGAATGGCCATGCTGAGCTTCAGGGAGGGTTTTACACCTTCACTGTCAATTACATTTGTATGTAATTCACTTACCTACCTCCACAAAAAGAAAAAATATCTACAACAGAGTGGAAACTAGAAGATGGATTAGCTTTACATCCTCTCTCCTGATTCACTGTCCTCTTGCCTGGGTTACGATACCCACACACTTAACAGCTATTTACATACATGCATGTATACATAAGATTCACATATGGCAGAGAATATGCAGTATTTTCTTTCTGAGCTTGGCTTACACCTCACTTAATATTGTCATTATGGTTATTAAACTTTTACTTCATAGAATTGGATGCCTCTGTGGACTGCCCTGACACAGTGATTATTTTCTCTACATCAAGTTCAAGAAAAATACCAACAGAAGATTCTAGCTACCCAACATATGATTGTCTCTGCCATTGAAAAAAAAAAAAAAAACACTGGAAATGGAAATCCCTGTCCTAACCCCTTCAGAATGAATGCTACTTTGGACTTTGGACAGGGAGCCTTTACATTAAAATGTCCATGAGTGGTGCTGTGTGCCTGTGATCCCAGTACTCAGGAGGCTAAGGCAGGAAGATCACAAATGGAAGCACGGACTGATCTCCTGAGCAAGACCCTGTCTCAGAAACCAAGAAAATGAATGATTCTAAAGCACCAGCAGCAGAGTAGCAGTTTCTTACTCATTTCAAGCTGATGCAAGTACTCTAAGACGTGTGTGGAAGGCACGCAAACGACCCAGTCGTCTTTTCTGAAGGCATGAGTCTCATGCATGTGTTTATTCTTGTGTCTTCATACAGATTTTGTGGAACATGAAAGGATCGGTCAGGGCAAAGGCTGTAGCGTAGTGAGTGCTACCAGTCAAGGAGCCGTGAGCATGCACTCATGAGTTTCTAGCCCATATTCACAGGGGGAGCCAAAAATTGAAATTTATTTCCAAATGCAAAAAGCATAGACGTAATGCTAGAATGGGGCCTGATCCCACACAATCCCCTTTTCCAGAAGCCAGGTCATCTGACTGCTACAAACAAAGCTGAGAAAAGGTCCTGTCTCAAGCAGGGAATCAATCCCAGAAGCACCACCTGGCTGCCAGGGACTGACGTAGCCAGGAAGGGGACTCAGAAAGCATATCTGCACAAACGTAAAAACAGGCCAGCCATACAAGTGGAGTGTGTGGACTGCCATTTGGGAGGAAAAGTGTTGAGCAAATCAGATGCTCTGATAGCTGCAAGTGATCAAAGCCCACTAGGAGAAACACTGGTGGATAGCCCATTCTGTTTCCCTGGCATTTGGGGGCAAATCCTGAGGTGCCCTTAAAGCATTGAGCTCCATCCCGGAATAATCTCCCTAGTGATGAAGACAGATCTAACTGCTGCGGAACAGGCTCTGTAGACACCTAAAATTAGTAAATCCCCTTCTTTAGAAGGCTGCTGGGGGAAACCACCTGGAAACTAACAAGATTTGCCCTGGATTTTCTAGACTCTGAGCACATCACAAACCCACCGACATTTCTGTCCCTTCAGGATGCAGCAAAACACAATAAAAGACTTCATGAATCTTTCCATCTTCTACAGTGAGAAACTGTGCTAGCAGATAAATCAAAAGAATATCAGTCCATTTACAACTGAGCATGGAATGATGAGAGTATGGCTAGGTGGTGGAGCCCTTGCTAGCATGTTTGAATGAAGCTGGAGTTAAAGATGGTTGTCACCTCCATGTGAGTTCTGGGAACCACTGGGTCCCCTACTAAAGCAGCCACTGCTCTTAACTTCTAAACTACCTCTCCAGCACCCCCAATTTAAAAAAATATGTATTTTTATTTTATGTCTATGAGTGTTTTGCCTGCATGTATGTAAGTGCGCCACGTACGTGAAAACCCAAGAAGGCAGAAGAGGGCATTGGATCCCCTAGAACTGGAGTTAGGGATGGCTGTTAGTGACCACGTGGGTACTGGGAACTGAACCCGGGTCCTCTGCAAGGGCAGCCAGTACTCTTAACTGTCATTTCTCTAACCCATCATTTGTTTTCTTCGTGACAATCATTATAATTGGTGAGGTGAAATCTCATAGCAGTTTTTATTTGCATTTTTCTGATGGCTTGCGATCGTGAAAATGTTTTCAAGTATTTATCAGCCACTTATATTTCTTCTGAGAAATGTCTATTCAGTTCATTAGCCCAGCTATTATTGACTGGATGATTTGGGATTTGGGTGCTTAATTTTTATAAGGTTTAGGTGTGTGTGTGTGTGTGTGTGTGTGTGTGTGTGTGTGTGTGTTTGTCCACACCATGGAAGCCAGAGGACAACCTGTAGGAGTCGGTTCCCTCCTTCTGTGCGGGTCCCCAGGCTGGTGGCAAGCACCTTCATACGCTGAGCCACCTTGCTGATCCTTTGGGTGCTTAATTTTTACAGTTCTTTACACTTCCCAGATATTAATCTTCTGCGTGATGTGTAGTTGGCAAAAACCTTTTCCCATTTTGTAGGCAGTCTCATTTTCCACTGTAAAGAGCTTTTATTTCCTTCCTGTATTCCCATTTGCCAATCCTAACAATTATTTCCTGGGCTCTTGGGGTGCTTTTCAGAAAGGTCTTCCCTGTGCCTATTCTTGAAGGCATTGTCTTTGACTTTTGTGCAGGAGACAGGTATGGATCAAGTTTTATTCTTCTACATGCAGAAATCCAGTTTTCCCCACACCACTTGTTAAAGAGGCTCTTTCCTGAATTGTAGGTTTTTGACATTAAAGGTGAATTTTAAATGCATTAACTGAAAAGTGATAAAATAGCATGTTTCTTGGCTCCTTCATAACGGAAGGTATATAATGACTAAAATTAAATATGCATGGAATGCAAGTTGTGTACATTTGCAAACAATACATTGGAAGAATCTACACAAAGTAATTAACAAAGATGATTCATTTCCATCTCTAACAATACCTTCTATAAATAGGAGCTGTCTTTCAAAAATATTCAGTAAAATTATAAAAATTCATGAACTGTCAATCATTTGTTCTACAAAATGTCCATTCTGTGGCCTCTGAAGACTCTGCAAGACACTCAAAATCCATGGTTATTAGGAGATCAAAGATGTTTAATCTCCAGAAACACAGCCAAAGTTAAGCCCGAGGTCCTGTGCTTCATTTTTTTCTGTTTTCAGTAAAGTTGGAGCTAAGAAGGAATCTTCTGACTGCACTGGAGGGGAGTGCCACTTCAAGAAGCAAGCCAATGATTTACATATAACACCAACAGGCTGCTAAGTTGTCTGCTTTGACAATTACCATATAAATGAAACACTCAGAAAGATATACTTAGCCAGGCGTGGTGGCGCACGCCTTTAATCCTAGCACTCGGGAGGCAGAGGCAGGTGGATCTTTGTGAGCTCAAGTCCAGCCTGGTCTACAGAGCAAGTTCCAGGACAGCTGGGGCTACAGGGAGACCCTGTCTCAAAAAGACCAAAAAAAAAGAAAGAAAGATATACTTAAATATAAATGTTTTAGAGAGCCAATCTCCACATGAACATTTTCTCTGCCCTAACATGCTCTTTGACCCCTTTCTTCAGGACTGATTATTCTACCAGACTGCAAGGCTGGGATACAGAGTGCACCAAAGACAGGACAGAGACTGCGTGAGGCACAGAGATGCACAGTAGACTTACACACAGCATAAAGAGAGGAACTAAGCTCACAGCACCCACAGTCCCAGCTCTCCAGTGTAGATCAGTGCTGAGCAGAGAGAGATTTCATAGGACAGAGGAAAAGTAGGCAGCACTCCTTGGGGTCCCCAGGAGTGCCCAGGAAATTTTATTATTTTCTTCTGGAGACACCAAATGTCCTCCCAGTCCTTAGCCTCAATTAGGGGAAATCCATACTGTTTTACTGCCTAGAGAAAAAGCCCAGTCTTCCTAGCACCTCCCACCAGACTCCCCACCCAAGGCATTATGGTGAGACCCAGACCATGTAGAATCCTGTGAAGGAGCCAAGCAGACTATCAGGAGCAGCTCTGCCACCAACCATGTAGGTATGCCCATTAGCATCGATCATCAAGTTGACAGGGTATAGAGTCACACAGGAGACAACCCTCTGCACAGTCTGTGAAGGAGAGATGGCTCAGAGGTCAACAGCACATGCTGCTCAGTCATGAGGATCAGAGTTCAGATCCCAGCACCCACACCAGGCAGCTCACAAACGCCTGTAACTCCAGCTCCAAAGGAGCTGACACTCTCTTCTGGCCTCTAGGGGCAGCCGCGTGCACTCAGACAGACATTCTAGCTTATGGGGGAGAGGGGGAGGGAGAGAGAGAGTGAAATAAAAGGAAAAGCCACAATGAGTCAGCATGTCACCCCAGTAACAGAAGCTGTTATCAGAAGAACATGAAATAACAAGTGTTCCGGGTGTGCAGAGAAGGGGAATTCATACTCTATTACTGCAGCCCTCAGAACATGCAGTATAGAAATTTCTCATTATTAAAAAAAAAAAAAAAAAAAAAAAAAAACAGAGCACAAACGTTCCCCACAGGCCCCAGTATTTTGACACTTGGCCCAAATTATTGGCGGCTGTTTGAGGGGGTGTGGAAACTTGAGGGGGAAGTGCGTCTGTGGGCGGAAGGCTTTGAGTGGTCCTGGCCTCACTCCACTTGTCCCCACACGCTCTGCTGTGTGTTTGTAGTTCGGGATGTCCGCGCTCAGCGTCCTGCCCCCACCCCATCCCTGCTGCTTGCTGCGGGGCCTCCCCACCATGATGGAGTCATGATGGAAACATAAGCGAAAATAAACCGTGCTATAAGTTTCCTTAGTTTATCACAGTAACAGAAAGTAATCAATATACCATATGACCCACTACTAGGTATACAAGCAACAGAACTGAAATCAGTATGTCAAAATCATACCTGCACATCCATGTTCACCACACCACTAGCCAGAATAGCCAAAGTATAGGATCCATCTAGATCTTCATCAATGAATGACTTTATAGATTAAAATATGGCATATATATATATATATATATATATACAAAACAAGAGAAAGAAGAGAGAAAGAATGAGAGAGAGAGAAAGAAAGAAAGAAAGAAAGAAAGAAAGAAAGAAAGAAAGAAAGAAAGAAAGTTTCTCAGACATAAGAATGAAAATCTTGTCATTTGCAGCAACATGATGGATCTGAACAGCATCCTCTTAAGTGAAATAAACCAGACACGGAAAGACAAACACTGCATGTTCTTATATATGAAATGCATAGAAAATAATAGACTAGTCACTAGAAATTAGGAAGAACAGATAAGAGAGAAATAGAGTGAGTTTGGATAATGGATATCAAAATCCAGGTAGCTGTGTGTTTTAGCTGTTTCAAGAACACTATCTGGTGGTGCTCTGTCCATTCATAGCACTGTGCAACCATTACAACTCACCTGCAGGAACGTTTACTACCTACAGCTGAACTTCTGTTCCATCTAATGCTGAGTCTCCATCGTTTCCTCGCTGACCACAGCCCTTGATCACATCTGTTCTAGTTTCTGTGAATTGAATAATCTGAAAACATCATGTAAGTGGAATATGTCGCATTTGTCCATCAGACTTATCCTGAGCACCTGGCATCTTCTTTGTTCTGTAGGAACAAAGTTCTTTGAGATCATTCTGCCTATTCTAAAAATAGATTTTTGCCTTAAGCCCTTTGCTAGTGTCCTTTAAGTGCACTCATGTACACACACACACACACACATATACATACACACAGACAGGCACACGTGGACAAATCCTAAGTCCTTAGCCTGGGTTCCATCAGGACCTCTAGCCAAACTCACCCACTTCCTGTTCTGGTTTGACTGTGAACTGCCCACAGGCTCCTGCATTCGAACACTTGGGCCCCAGCTGGTGGGGCTGTTTAAGAAGGTTGTGGGACCTTTAGGAGGTTGAGCCTGACTGGAGGAAGTGAGTCATCAAGGGCAGGCCTTGACTTTTGCCACCTAGCCCCACTTCCTGTCCTCTCTCCACTTTATGGTTGGAGCCACAGCGTGCTGAGGTTCTTCCCACCATGAAGGATGGCATCTCATCTTAAAAGGCAAGCCAAAATAATCCTTTCCTTGCTTAAGTTGATATTGTCAGATGTTTGAGAGACCCTCTTCTGACCTCCGCGGCATTGCACGACACGGGTGCACAAACCTGCGTGCAGACAGTATGTTGATAAACATACAGAAATAAATAAAATTTAAAAAAAAATATTGTCATTATGGTTATTAAACTTTTACTTCATAGAATTGGATGCCTCTGTGGACTGCCCCAACACAGTGATTATTTTCTCTACATCGAGTTCAAGAAAAATACCAACAGAAGATTCTAGCTACCCAACATATGATTGTCTCTGCCATTGAAAAAAAAAAAAAACACTGGAAATGGAAATCCCTGTCCTAACCCCTTCAGAATGAACACTACTTTGGACTTTGGACAGGGAGCCTTTACATTAAAATGCACAGTCTGTCCACAAGTGGTACTGTGTGCCAGGCAGATCTGGATACAGCAGGGAGCCCAGGCAGATAGGGTGGATGTATCCCAGGCTGGCCTCAAAGTCACCGTGTAGTTAAGAATGACCTTGGACTCCTGATCCTTCTGCCTCTCATCCTCTGGAGAGCTGGGATTAGGGGCATGTGCTACCAAACCCAGCAAGAAAGGAAACCCTTGCCGTGCAAAGCTCCTGGCTATTTCCTGCCTCAGTTGCTCCTACCAATAAAGCACACTCCAAGGATTCTCTGGTCCACTTGCCCCAGAGGGCTTTCAATCTCATACCTCTGGGGCAAGTGTTTTCTCTAACAGATGCTGAACCCTTCCTCTCATTGCTGTTGAGTTTCCAGCTCTTCCACAGCCTACCTTGTCCCCACCTGCACTTTCGCTCAACCTCACACTTACCACGCTCACTAAGCATTATTAGTACTTGTATCCTAGAAATTCAGTCCTTACAGATATGTGGTTATTTACCTTTTACCTAAATCTTTCTGAGACCTTCAGCTTTGGTCAAAGCAGAAAACATCCTAATCTCAGAAGTCCTGAATCAATCTCAAAGCTTTACAAGTAGTAGAAGTTAGTTTTGAGAAGAGCAGCTCTATAAAAACTGACCCTCTGGCATCGTGCCCTGCTCAGGGATCACATGCTATGGCCAGAAGCTTCCACAGAGGGGCTGGTCTTTCACTTCACTTCCTGTCTTTTTCCTGCACTGAATATTTGGCTTTTATGGCAAATCACTGTCCTCTTATTTTTAATGTGTTCCTCCTGTGTACAATTTACCACCCTTCACTGGCCTCTGAATGTATATTTTTAATTCACAACACTGCACCATTACTCAGGATTGCTGGCATCTTGGTGACAAGTTAATTTGTGCCTCTGACAATGATTATGAATTTAGCTAAATCGTGTCCAGTGATGGATATGGTCTCCCAAAGGAGAAGTCTTCCCTGCCTCACTCGCCATCCCTGTGCGAGTCTCTGTCAGCTACATTCTCCCTTTGCATTCTTTTCTTTGCTTTCCCCTCACCCTGCAGTGGGCATCTGGTTTATTTCTCCTGGGCTAACTGGATCCTGCTCTCCTCCACATTCTCTCTCAGTAAGTCAAACCTAGCTGTTATGAATGCCAGCTGCTTCCTAAAAATACATAAGCCATTCTCTCCTTCCAGGCCTGCTCAAAGTGACCCCTGTCGGAAAGTGAAATGTGTCCTCCACCCCCATTGCAAAGCCTTTGGGATGTGGAATCTCAGGATAACTGGAAGTCACATGGCAGAAAGCCACCATGCAAAAGGCAAATCTTGGCAGGAAAATGCCTGCCCATCAGCAAAGAGCTCCTGAGGTTGCACAGCAGTTATCCGGGAACAATTTTGCTTGTGCAGAATGGGAGCTGACTCTGCAAACTTAGAAGGCTCCCAGGCTGAGAGCCTGAAGGATGGTGCAAAGGACACAACTGTCACCTGTGTTTATTTTAGAAATACAAGCAAGCTTTTCTAAAGCCCTGCTGTATCGCACCTCTCATCCTAAGAGAATTTTTTTTTTTTGTCTTTTTAAGACACGGTCTCCCTGTAGCCCCAGCTGTCCTGGAACTCACTCTGTAGACCAGGCTGGCCTTGAACTCACAAAGATCCGCCTGCCTCTGCCTCCCAAGTGCTAGGATTAAAGGTGTGCACCACCACGCCCGGCTCATCCTAAGAGAATTTTAAATCAAAGGGATTTACTTACAAAATGGCAATAGTGTGTTCTTATGGTGTTTAATTTTTAAGTATTTAACCAACAAAAATGTATGCATTCAAGATAATCAATGCAATAATTTGATACATGAATATATTATGATCTAATTACCACAATCAAGTCATCACTCTCTGGGGTTCAGAGAGGTGAGGCACCAATTCTGGTCTCTAAATTTCAAAGAAATAGGTTTTTAATAAGTGCAGTGACCA
Source organism: Rhizomys pruinosus (assembly GCA_009823505.1). Lineage (NCBI taxonomy): Eukaryota > Metazoa > Chordata > Mammalia > Rodentia > Spalacidae > Rhizomys > Rhizomys pruinosus. The sequence goes on along the minus strand of VZQC01013351.1, from coordinate 2,284,067 downwards.
TTCTGTGCGTGAGAGCCTATGAACCTAAACTTGCTCATAACTCGAACTTTCTACCCACTGGTCTGTATCTCTCCACCCTGAAAACCTCAAATCGTCTAAGAAATCGTCCATGGATTGTGGCCATATCCTCCCTGTCCCTTCTCCCTTCTCTTCTCCTTCCACAAATGATTTCTTAATAGAACATGTAGTAGGGAAGGCACTCCACCATGGAGCTCTGAGCCCTTGCACTTTCATGTAGGGTTACTCCAAGCTGGCCTCAGACTCCCTGAGAACCGGCATCTCCATATTTGCCTCCACCTTTGGTGCTTACTGTGTTATTTCTTGCTTCAAATGGTGCTGATTTCTGTGTGTAAGCACAGAAATTTCTATTACCAGTGCTTTGCCATTAATAAATGTGGATTCCTCTTCTCCTCAGGCAAAATCAATCGTTCTTGCTTCAAGGTCAAATCTAGAATATAATGTGTTTGTGGGTACATATCTGATGTGCTGTCTACCATACTAAATTTCTCTTTGAGATTAGATCCATGCAAGTATGGTTTTCCATGAATGCATACAGCCCAACATGGCTTCTAGATATAGACTGACCCATTGAGACCAAATATCTTAGAATAAGTGAGGAATTCACCGAAGTCGTGGTCAAGTGAATAACTTTAGGGAAGGAGCAAAACTTTGGGAGAAAAACCACGAAATCCTCTTTGAAAATCTGGACAAAATGAGAGAGAGAATTTATGGCAAAAACCCCTGAAGAAAGATCTGGTTACCGCAGAGAGTCCAGGCAGATCTGGATACAGAAGGGAGGCCAGGCAGATCTGGATACAGAAGGGAGACCAGGCAGATCTGGGTACAGCAGGGAGTCCAGGCAGATCTGGATACAGCAGGGAGTCCAGGCAGATCTGGATACAGCAGGGAGTCCAGGCAGATCCTGATACAGAAGGGAGTCCAGGCAGATCTGGATACAGCAGGGAGTCCAGGCAGATCTGGATACAGCAGGGAGTCCAGGCAGATCTGGATACAGCAGGGAGCCCAGGCAGATCTGGATACAGCAGGGAGCCCAGGCAGATCTGGATACAGCAGGGAGTCCAGGCAGATCTGGATACAGCAGGGAGTCCAGGCAGATCTGGATACAGCAGGGAGTCCAGGCGGATCTGGATACAGCAGGGAGTCCAGGCAGATCTGGATACAGCAGGGAGTCCAGGCGGATCTGGATACAGCATGGAGTCCAGGCAGATCTGGATACAGCAGGGAGTCCAGGCGGATCTGGATACAGCATGGAGTCCAGGCAGATCTGGATACAGCAGGGAGTCCAGACGGATCTGGATACAGCAGGGAGTCCAGGCGGATCTGGATACAGCAGGGAGTCCAGGCAGATCTGGATACAGCAGGGAGTCCAGGAGGATCTGGATACAGCAGGGAGCCCAGGTGGATCTGGGTACAGCAGGGAGCCCAGGCAGATCTGGATACAGCAGAGGAGTCCAGGAGATCTGGTACAAGCAGGGAGTCCAGGCAGGATCTGGATACAGCAGGAGCCCAGACAGGATCTGGATACAGCAGGGAGTCCAGAGGATCTGGATACAGCAGGGAGTCCAGGCAGATCTGGTACAGCAGGGAGTCCAGGAGGATCTGGATACAGCAGGGGTCCAGGAGGATCTGGATACAGCAGGGAGTCCAGGCGGATCTGGATACAGCAGGAGTCCAGGAGGATCTGGATACAGCAGGGAGTCCAGGCAGATCTGGATACAGAAGGAGTCCAGGCAGATCTGGTTACAGCAGGGAGTCAGGCAGATCCTGATACAGCAGGGAGTCCAGGCAGATCTGGTATACAGCATGGAGTCCCAGGCAGATCTGGATACAGACAGGGAGTCCAGGCAGATCTGGATACAGCAGGGAGTCCAGGCAGATCTGGATACAGAGGGAGTCTAGGCAGATCTGGTATACAGCAGGGAGTCCAGGCAGATCTGGATACAGCAGGGAGTCCTAGGCGAGATCTGGATACAGCAGGGAGTCCGGGCAGATCTGGATGCAGCAGGGAGTCCAGCGCAGGTCTGGATACAGCAGGGAGCCCAGCCAGTCTGGATACAGCAGGGAAGTCCGGCCAAGTCTGGATACAGCAGGGAGGCCCAGGCCAGGATCTGGATACAGCAGGGAGCCCAGGCCAGGATCTGGATACAGCAGGGAGCCCAGCAGGATCTGGATACAGCAGGGAGCCCAGCAGGATCTGGATACAGCAGGGAGCCCAGCAGGATCTGGATACAGCAGGGAGCCCAGGCAGATCTGGATACAGAGGGAGTCCAGGCAGATCTGGATACAGCATGGAGTCCAGGCAGATCTGGATACAGCATGGAGTCCAGGCAGATCTGGATACAGCAGGGAGTCCAGGCAGATCTGGATTACAGCAGGGAGTCAGGCAGATCTGGATCACAGGCAGCGGGAGTCAGGCAGATCTGGATACAGAGGGGGTCCAGGCAGATCTGGATACAGCAGGGAGTCCAGGCGGATCTGGATACAGCAAAGAGCCCAGGCAGATCTGGATACAGCAGGGAGTCCAGGCAGATCTGGATACAGCAGGGAGCCCAGGCAGATCTGGGTACAGCAAAGAGCCCAGGCAGATCTGGATAAAGCAGGGAGTCCAGACAGATCTAGATACAACAGCAACTCCAGGCCACGTCACCCCTGCAGGGAACTTGATGCTGTCTTGTTCATGCAGACAGGTCTAGGAAGCCATACCCCCTTCAAGGTCACAGTGCATAAGATGGCAGCAGACTCACATCCAGCTATACAGGTCAATTTCCCTTGAAGACAGAGAAGCCGCACAGCAGCTGGACATGATAAAGTGCTCCTGCCTGTGTTTCTCAGCCCAGATGGGACACTGTGCCCCAGGGGACACTTGGAGCCAGCCTGGAGCCTCACTGGCTCTAAGTGGGGAAGATGAGATTTCCTAAATGGTAGGACTACCGGTGTGTGAATTACACACAAACATTATCAGGTCCCACATTTTCCAAAGTCACAATGTTTGTCTCCATGAATGAGAATAAGAAAAAGGACAAAAATCAACAAAAATGTAAACATCGACATTTTTAAGAATGGAAATCTGGGGCTGGAGAGATGGCCTAGTGGTTAAGAGCGCCGACCGCTCTTGCAGAGGACCCTGGTTCGATCCCCAGCACCCACGTGGCGGCTGAGAACCGTCTGAAACTCCAATTCCAGGAGAACTCCAGTTCCAGGGGAATCCGAGACCCTCTTCTGACCTCCGCGGCATTGCACGACACGGGTGCACAAACCTGCATGCAGACAGTACATTGATACACATACAGAAATAAATAAAATATAAAAAAAAATAATGGAAATCCGTACTGACTCTAGGATAGCCTTTAAACCCTTCCTCCTTTAACTAGGGAAAAATAGAGTCAGGTGATGGCTCCTCGCTTTTCTGCTACCACTTAACTAATTTTAGTCAGCAAAATTAAGCAACTTTTATTTGCTCGGCAGCGATTGAACAAAAAGAGAACTTTAATTCAGTTGAAGCTCTGGACTGCCACGGGAGCAGCTTATCAGCGGAAGCAGCACGTTCAGCACTTAGCTGCTAGGAAAGTCTGAAGATAAGAAGATCTGGTATCATTTAATTAGCAGCCACCCAATGGCAGTGCAGGAGAGATTGATTCTGCTGCTTAGGAAGTTAAGACCAACCTTGAACTCTACCTGGAAAACACACTCTAAGCAATACCGCCCCCTCCTTTCCGGGGATATCCCCATACCCTCACAAGAAATCCAGCATTACTCGGTCCATTTCTAGCAACATATAAATGTGTCTATTCTTGCAAAAATAAGCATCTCTCACTATTTAAGAACAAAGAACAAAACCAAATGACTCAAAATGTTATGTCTAGTGAAAGAAAAAGCATTCTAATATACCGAATGCCAATCACAATGACAAAAATAAGACTTTCGACTAAAACGTAAAAGAAGCTTTTTATTTATTTATTTATTTATGTATGTATTTATTTATTTATTTATTTATTTATTTATGTCTTTTTGACACAGGGTCTCCTTGTAGCCCCAGCTGGCTCGGAACTCACTCTGTAGACCAGGCTGGCCTTGAACTCACAGAGATCCACTTGCCTCTGCCTTCTGAGTGCTAGGATTAAAGGCATGCACCAACACACCCAGCACTAAAGATGGTTCTTAGCCACCATGTGGGTGCTGGGAATCAAATCCAGATCCTCTGCAAGAGCAGTCAGCACTCTTAACTGCTGAGCCATCTCTCCAGCGAAAGAAGCTATCTTTTTAAATTACTTTTTATTGAATCATTGTGTACTGCATACAGAACATCTCAATCAGTCTTAAGTTCCCTTCATACCCCTTCCCCACTGCCACCCTCCCACAGCCCCTCGACACTGGAACACATATACTCTCTTCTATGGCCATATTATATAAAAAATACATAATGCAGTAAAAAGTCTTCACAGGATCAAACCAGCCAAAATTCTGGCAGAGGTGTGTGGATGCTCTCCAGCCCCCACCCCTTTTGGGGGTAACTGATAGCAGGTGATAGTTGCTAGGGGAAAGAAAATAATACTTGTTTGAGGACCTGAATGCCAGTAGATCTGGGCAGCACTAGCTAGTGTGTTCTCACAAAAACAGACACAAAGTCGGGAAGGGACATGTTGGAAAGATGTGGGGAACTGGAAAGGGGTACTGGGACGGACATATGATCAGATTTCATTGTACACCTGTATGAAATTCTCCAGAATGAAGAAAGCATTTAAATCTCACAATTCATATAATATTTCATAATATATTGTACAATTTTAAAATCACTGTTATTCTGGGGTTTTTTCCCCTCCTTCTCCCCCATTCCACTACCCGCCTACGCCGTCCCCTTCAGAGCTTCTAACCTTGTGGAAGATGCTTCCTAGAAGCCTGAACCCTCCCATCCTATTTATATGTGTGTGTAGCAGAGAATTCTGCCGAAATGGAGTTTTTAAAAAAGATTAATAAAGCCTGAAATGGAGCAATAGATATTTCAGCATTTGAGTGACAACAAAAATGAATGTGTGTGTAAATCAAAGAAAGTCTCCTCTCCTGAGACATGATTCAATATACTGTATTGAAAAGGTGTTATAGTTAGATTCAAAAAAGAATGAATTACTGTGACAGAAAGGGAACCTCCAACCAGGAACTGACTGCTGTGGAAGTGAATCTGCATGATCCTAATAAACGCATAAAACAAAACCACAGCCTGGGAAGCTCACAAACACAGGAAGACCAGGCCACAAGGAGAAATCAGTAATGAAATTCATTTCTTACCACTATCACATATTCCTGGGCCAAGGATAATTTTTGTAAAACATATTGAATCTCCTTACTTATATAAGATGTAAGTGTAGAGAAGATGTATATTGAACTAAGTAAAATTGGATAAATATCCTCACCAGCAAATCCCTTTTCAACCCCAGGGCAATCCTACAGCTTCCATATGGAAATAGAACAAAATTGATGTCTCTAGTAGATAATCATTGCTTTAATTCGCAAAGCATTTCATTTTTACGAGGTTTGACACAGAGGGTGGCTCTGATCTCTGTACTGTGAAGAGCCCATGGGCTTCCATGTGGGAAACAATTGCTAAGAGTGGAGGCTGAGATCAAAGACCGAGATTGGAACACTGGTTGGTGTGTGCAGCTCTCTGTCATTCTATCACAATTCCTGAGATCAGCAAAGCAGGAAAGGTTTGTTTCAGCTCCTGACTTCTGGTATTTCAGTCCACGGCCACTTGACCTGCTGCCTCCAGGTCCTGTGGCGAGGCTGTCCATCACTGTGAACTCACGCAGTAGACAAAGTTGCTTACCAAAAAGAAAACAGAAAGGAAGGTGCCGGAAACAAAAGATGCCCTGCAGGGGCATGCCTTCAGTGACCTTCAGGGACCTTCATCCAGCCAGGCTCCCCTTCACTATAATTCCACCACGTCTCAATAGCCCATTAACTTATACACTCATAAATGGAAATATCCATTTTGAGACCAGAGCGTTTATGATGCAAACACTTCCCAAAGGCCCTGATTCTGAACACTGCTGGCTTAGAGACCAAGCTTTGGGAGGACATTTAAAACCACATAAAGTGAGAGATTTAACTAATTCAAGAAGGAAAACTTCAGAGTGGGAGATAAAGTTGTAGCAGATCATCTGAGCATGACCTGAAATAACTAACACGGTCTATAGCTTCAACTCTACAGCCCAAGCTGAAAGGATGGGGAACACAGTTCACAGATGGTTCACTGACAGGTCATCTAACCCAAATACTCATTTATGCCAAAGCATCCCTGCAGTGTACACCCCCATAGAAGACAGTTTCTGTTCAAATGGATCCAAAAGTAAGAAATTCATTTATAAAATGACAAAAATAGCTTCTGCTTTATTCAAGCACTCCTGACAGGATCACTTAGCTGATATGGCTCATTCAGAACACCAAATATTTGATCCTACAAATAAAGATCCTCATAGGCCAGAGAACTTACAGGACAATAACTGAAGGGTTCTGTTTGTTTTTTTAGAACTTCATAAAGAGATCGTACTGGTTTCTTTAACTGTCAGAATAATATCACTATGTGCTGTGCGCATCAATTCAAAGAGGAAGATGGAATGTGGGGACAAAATGGAAACAAAGGCGGGATAGCGTCAAATATTGCTCTAGAAACCATAAGTAGCAGCCTGGTCCAAAAGCCAGATGAAATGAGTATCACAAAAGTGTGAAATAAACCAAAAGATGAGTATCTCAACCCAGGAAGTAGGCCAGAGAAATGTGGTGATGGTCAAGTCGATGGAAATAATCCAAAAAGGAAAGCTATCAGAGTCAACAAGCCAATGCATCAAAATGGCCTTCTTCACAAGTGATGATGTCATAAATTAATGTCCTTTCCATTCTTGCCCCAAAATGCCTTACATGCCATCTTCAGTACCAGATAATTATATACACATTTAATTTCCCTTCGATATGAGATCAGAGGAAAGAATGATTTCCGTGGTGTGTGGTCGTGCTTGCTCCCTCCAACTGTCCATCCCAGGATCTTTATATTCACTCCACCTCAAGAAATCAACTTTGGTCCAAGAGTAGGAAGCTGCCTTGCATGCTATGTGCCAATCCCAGTCCATCCCTAGTCCTGGCCCCATCAGTGGATGATAGTTTGAGATATAGATTCAACCTTTGGATTGGAGACAGCATAAATATAAATGTTATCCAATGTGTTCCTTGCACCATTTCCTTTTCTTAAGTGAAACATAAAAATACAGAAAACTAAAGTGATCTGAGAATGTAATACACACCTTTCTGTTACACAATTCAGCTAACACCAGCATTTTCCTAGTAAAGGAAAATCTTGTTTCTTTCTCTGCACCTTGTCAAATTCTTTCACCAAGAATCAAAGACATGCCCTGTAAGAAATGCAGTCCATCAGCTAATTGTCCTTCCAGCCTCAACTCCAGCAGTTCCCTGAGAAGTTTTTGAGTTCTTGTTTGGTCACGTGTAAGTCTCAGTTTTCAAGGGCATAAAGTCTCACTGACATGGCCATTAGTGCAATTGAAAATGAGAGGTTGCTTGACTCTCTCTGGTCAGTGTTGGCTCTGCTTCAGTAGTCAGAGAGTTTGAAAGATGTTTTTCCTCAAATTGACTTCTTTTTGAAAGTGGATACTTAGACTTTCAAGTTCTATTAGCAACTAAGAGCTCTCAATAAAAAAGACATAACTAAGTGGTCTTATTAAAGGAGTAAAAGTGCAAAGAATCTTTCGGATTAACTGCCCATCAGAATAGCTTCTAATTCGTGATAAAAGGCCAGAGACACACACTTTAGGCAATACCTATACAAATATCTCTTATTCTTTGACCAATTATTCTGATTCATATGTTTGAGATTTGATCAGTGTTAATTAAAGACAATGTTTCAGGCATATATCTCTAAAGTTATAAAAATCAACATCATGAATTCATATATAAATGTTCATTTGAGACTTTATTGTATACAGCACATGCCATTCATGAAGGAAGGGTAAACTTGCTGTTACTGCACCCTTTCATTGGGATTGCTACTGAGTTCCATGATACAGAAATGAACACTAATCATTGACATCATGAGGACTTTGGTGTGTGAGGCAGCAAATGACTACATGCAAAAATGCATTGATTAAAAGACATATTCAATGATTTATGATCAGTCCCTAAGTGGAGTGGTGACATGTTTCATGAGATTTAGCATCAGGATATAAATTGATATTCATGCATTTCCTCTATTTCAGAAGATGTTCCACTAGCATAGATGATTATTTTATACAGCGCTTTTGAGAACAGAGAAAAAGAAGTGGTTAATTATGTAAAACTTTGAAGATTTCTCCTTGATTGATGTAATCACATTAGAAAATCCCTTAAAGGTAATGGCTGTGAGTATCCAAAATAGTCAGATCTAGCCTTAAATATAGTAAGTAGCAAGAGAAAAAATGAGGCCTAGATTGAGAAAGACAAGCTCCCTGTTGCCGGGCTAGTTTGTAAACTCTACCAGCACAACCATTCCTCATTCCCTTGCATTTTTCTTTAATATTTATTTTATCTTTTTATTTATCTGTTCTGTGTACTGTATGTATACATGTGTATACACGTGCCCATGGAGACCAGAAAGAGCATCAGAAGGGGATATCGGATCTCACGGAGCTATGGTCACAGGTGTTTATTATTAGGTTATGACAGTGCAAACCCTCAGATAAAAAGGCACATGAGATTTAAGTCACTCAGGGAACATGATTTACTTCCATTTGGAACTGCCAGAGCGGGCCACCTGCAGGCAGGTGGTGGAACAGGAGCAGGGGCCGTGGGGGCAGGGGCGGGGCAAGATGGCGACTGGACCCACCCACTTATAGCCACGGGGCAGGACTTCGGGTACAGGGAAAGAGGTCAGAAGATTGACAGCCTCTGGAGCAAGTGGACATCTATGTGTCCCTTGGAATTCTGGGAAGCCCAGACCTAATGTTTATGAGCCACCAGATGTGGGTGCTGTGGTCCAAACTCCAGTCCAATGGACAGAGCGGTAACTACTCCTCCCTCAAGACACACAGTGTCAATGCTAGATGAACTCTAGTAAACTCTGCTAATGCAGGCAGTTCATACCCTCCTTCCAAAGGGGTGATCTCCAACATATATCCTAATTCTTTGAGTTGACAATGAGAGAAAAAAATTAGGAAATTCAGCCTCTTTTCTGACTTTCACAGATTTGTTACTTTGCCAAAGAACTGCTGTCCAAAGACAGTCAACACAACCAAGAAAACATATTAGGGTCAGAGAGCAGCAGGTTCTGACTGAAATGACATAGAAAATCTGTATGTCGATACAGACCTTTTAGTCTAAACACTCAACAATATACATAATAAAAATTTAGAAGAAAATATAAAAGCAAGCAATAAGTTTAAACATAAGAAAACGTGTGGGTGATTGAGTCTGCTAAACCTCCAATTAACCACTGGGTAGAGTATTTCAATAGATAGTTCTTGCCAATGTTACTACACTGACAGCCATCTCAAGGCAGCATTTAGTAGTAAACACAGAACTTATTAAGAAATATGAATAAATTGACTTTATTATTAAATAAAAATCATATAACATTTGTAGGTTTTTATTTGGTTACAACAAAATACCAGTCAATAAAAAAAGAATGGGGTATAAAATGAATCATGAACCTATGAAAAAGTCCCTTTTGTTTTCAAGAAGAGGGCTTAATTCTAGAATTTACAAACGTGTATTTATATATGTATATGCACACACACAAACATAGTTAAATATGCATAATATAATCTTAAGAGTAATCATTAACAGAATAGCAATGAAACAACTTCCAAACCAGCAAAGAAGAGAAAGAAATATGGAAATATGAAAAATGTTCTTAATTCAATACAAAGTAAATGAGTAGGGGAAAAAGAAAACTGAAAATCCCAAAAAGGAAAAATTGTAATTATTAAATATAACATTAAAAGATACATCTTGGGGCTGGAGAGATGGCTTAGCAGTTAAGAGTGCCGACTGCTCTTGCAGAGGACCCAGGTTTGATTCCGAGCACCCACATGGCAGCCGAGAACCATCTTTATCTCCAGTTCCAGGGGAATCCGACACCCTCTTCTGACCTCCGCGGCATTGCACGACACGAGTGCACAAACCTGCATTCAGACAGTATATTCATACACATAAAAAATAAATAAAGTTTAAAAAAATTAAAAAATAAATAAAAGATACATCTTTAGGAGCTGGAAGACGTCTCAGCAGGTATGAGTGCTCACTGTCCAAGCACAAGGACCTGAGTGCAAATTCCCAAAGCCACCCAAACACCAACGCATGCTCATGAGCCCCTGGAACCCTGTGCTGGGGACTGCAGGGCTGAGACGGTCCCTGGGTCACGCTGGCTGCTATCTCAGGAGGACAAGCAGGAGAGAGGTACACCAGACACCTGTCTTCTTCCTCTGGCCTGTATGTGCCCAGATACACCACAGACACACAGACACGCACACACACACACACACACACACACACACACACAATCACAGAACAACACAAAGATTTCTTGTAGAACATATTATATTATAATATATATATATATATATATTATATACTTTTACAGGCAGTTATTATTAGGCTGTATTTTGTAATTAATGTTTTTGAGAATAACACTGTACATTATTAGGCTGGATTTTGTAATTAATACTTTTGAGAATTACACTATACACTCCCAGTTACTCAAGAAGTTGAAATGAGATGATCATTTAAGCCCAGAGCTCAAATTTATCTTGGGTAACATAGGAAGAACTGATGAGAGAGAGGGAGACAGACAGACAGAGAACAAGAAAGAGGAGAAAATGAAGGAAAGGAGGAAGGGAGAAAAGAAAATAAAAACACATCACATTGAAAATAATAAAATGGGTGAGGGCTGGAGATGGCTCAGTAGTCAGGAGCACTGGCTGCTCTTACAGAAGACCCGGGTTTACTTCAGAGCAGGTACATGGTGCCCAACAACTGTCCATAACTCCAGTTCAAGAGGATCTAACACCCTCTTCTGACCTTCACAGGCATTGCATGACATGGGTACACTTACATACATGCAGGCATTACACTCACACACAGAAAATAATAAATAGGCCAGGCGTGGTTGCACACACCTTTAATCCCAGCACCTGAGAAGCAGACGCAGGCAGATGTCTGTGAATTCAAGGTCAATCTAGTCTACATAGTAAGTTCCAGGCCAGTTGGGGCTGCAGGGAGACCCTGTCTCCAAAAAAACCAATAATAATAATAATAATAATAATAATAATAATAATAAATAAAATATTTTTAAAAGAAAATAATAAAAATGGGACCAGAGACATGGCTCAGCAGTTAAGAGCACTTGGCTGCTCTTACAAAGGACTTGGGTTTGGTTCCCAGCACCCATGGTGGCTCAAAATAACTCCAGTTCCAATGGATCCAACAGCTTCTTCTGGCCTCTGTAGACACCAAGTACACAAGTGGCGCGCATACATGTATGCAGGCTGACAGTCATACGAACATTCACAGAAACAAGGGCTGGAGAGATTGCTCGGTGCTTTGGAGCACTGGCAGCTCTTGCAGAGGACGGAAGTTCAATTCCCAGTACCCGCATGGCAGCTAACAACCATCTGTAACTCCGCTTACAAAGAATCCAATGCCCTCTTCTGACCTCCATGGGCATTGCATGACTGACACAGGTAAACTTACAGTCATGCAGTCAGTGCACTCATACACATAAAATGAAAAAATAAGAAATATTTTTAAAAATATGTTAAAAAGAAAATAATACAGCAAATATTACTTAAAATAAAAAAATGAAAAATATGTCTTACAAAAATAACCAAGAAGATATAGGTGTACCAATAGTAGTAGCACAAAGAATAGAATTCAAAGCAAAATCATTGATAAACATAGAAAAGGAATACTAAATAACAGTAAAAACCTGTTAAGAAGACATGGTGATCGCTAGTTGATATATACCTAGCACAAGACTTTGAAATCCACAATTTTTTTTAAACCTTACACAATTACATTTATAAACTGGCATACGACATCATTTTAGGAGTCGATAGGGGTCATTTGTTGACTAGACTGCTTGCTCTTTTGGTGCTAAATTGAGTTCTTTCTATATTATGGATACGATGGCTTTGTCCATTGAATAGCTAGCAAAGATGCTGTCCTGTTCTGCAGGATCTAGCTACTCTGTTGATCATTTCTTTCTCTGTGGAGAAGTTTTTTAGTTTGAAGCAATTCCAGTTGTCATTCATCATAACTAATTCCTGAACCACTGGAGTTTTATTCAAAGAGGGGAGCTAGGAAGAAAAGGGGGTGTAACAGGATGACAGCAAGTAAATATAATTGATGTTCAAAGTGTGTTACACACACATAGAACAATGTCACAGTGAGGCCTGGGGCGATGGCTCAGGGGATAAAGTGCCCGCCATGTAAGCATGTGTTTACTCCCCAGACCCCATGCAAAAAACCCAGGCACTATGGCATGCTCTTATAAGCCCAGCACTGAGGAGGTGATACAGGAAGAAGAGGGCTTTCTGGACAGCCAGTCCAGCCTAGTCAATGAGCCTGAGGAACACAAAAATGCACCTACACATGCTTGCATACACATCTTTCTGAATGCACACTGGCACACACATGAATATACACATCCACACAAAAAAGAAAATGTAACAATGAAACCCAGTATTTTGCACAATTAAAATATGAAGCCAAACCAGATTGGCCTCAGAAGAGCAAGGTTCTCAATGAAACATCAGCAAGTCCAGGTTAAAAGGAAAACCTGCCCAAGGAGCCCACCAACACAGACATGTGGAAAGCCACCTCCTACCGCTGGCCCGAATGTACATCACGCCAGATCATATTCACACTGTCTTGGTCCATCACTCTGAGAGATGGTGTTACACTGCACTGGAACAAGTGACAGGATGGAGACTGGATCACAGCCCACGGGGCATGGGGTGAAGGAAACCCAAAGCCTCCAGGGTGGTGACTGCAGCAGCAGAGCAGAGCAATGGATCCGCATGCAGCAGGCTCCTGAGCTTCCAGAAATCATCTCTTCAGAAAGAAAAAAACAAATCTGTGGCCAGCCAAAGTATTCAAAAATGTCATTTAGTCGGAGATCTCCTGAGCCCAGCAGCAGGTGCCGGGGCGCGGGCTGAAGAGCCCCCCCCCCCCCCCCCCCCCCCCCCCC
>VZQC01013351.1:2245682-2265712 GCA_009823505.1 Rhizomys pruinosus | reverse complement strand
CCCCCTGAGCTTCTGTACAAAGCAGTTGGACATAATGCATTTTGGAAACAACAACAACAACAGAAAATACTGCATCAAAGAACTGACTGAAACAGTGAACTTCTGCTCAAAACAGTCAACGTCCCCATGGAAAATATTGAGAAAGACTAAGAGATGGAAAGCATGTTTGGCAGAATGCACGAACTCTGACGGGGTGGGGGAATGAGCAGGAACACGGGTCTAGATTTGTTAAAAATAAATAAATAAATACATTTAAAAAATGTCATTTAGTCATCAAGAAATTGCATTTATGGGGCCAGCCAGATGCCTCAGTGGGTAACAGTGTGTGCTGCCAAGCCTGATGATCTGAGGTTCATCCTTAGAACTCCCAGGCCTCTGACCTCCACAAGCGTACCATGGTACACACACACACACACACAGAACTAACTGCTTCAGTGTGTGTATGTGTGTTTATGAAATTCCCCTCAGGAAATATTAACAATCTAAGAACTGCAAAAATGCTTGTCATCCTCTGTGGGTGGTTACATCCTGGATGATATCTTCATCCTCTCACACTTTTCTTCTCATCATCCATGTCAGTATGGACTTCTCTTTCATCTTGACAGCCTTGGGGTCTCAACCCAGAAGAGACTGCACTCAGCAGAGGAAGGAGGAACAGAGTCCCCTGCTTCCAGGCTGCAGAGAAGAACCAAGTGCTGAGCTCTGTGATCAGCTTTTTCTGGCACATGCCAAGGCTACAGGGAATGGATAGAAGAGCATGCACTTGCTGCTGCTGCTGATGGTGGTGAGGGTTGTGGTGATGATGATGGTGATGATGGTGATGATGATGATGATGATGATGGTGGTGATGGTTGTGGTGATGATGGTGATGGTGGTGATGATGATGGTGGTGATGATGATGATGGTGGTGATGGTGATGGTGATGATGGTGATGGTGGTGATGGTGGTGGTGATGGTGGTGGTGATGGTGATGAGGTGATGATGGTGATTGTGATGATGATGATGATGATGATGGTGATGATGGTGATGATGGTGGCAGTGGTGGTGGTGGTGATGGTGGTAGTGATGATGGTGATGACGTGGTAATGGTGATGATGATGATGGTGGTGATGATGATGATGATGATGATGATGGTGATGATGATGATGGTGGTGGTGATGGTGATGATGGTGATTGTGATGATGATGATGGTGATGATGGTGGTGGTGGTGGTGGTGGTGATGATGGTGGTGGTGATGATGGTGGTGATGTGGTGGTGATGGTTGTGGTGATGATGATGATGATGATGATGATGGTGATGATGTGGTGATGATGATGATGATAGTGATGGTGGTGGTGGTGATGATGATGGTGATGATGGTGATGATGATGATAGTGATGGTGATGGTGATGATAGTGATGATGACGGTGGTGGTGATGATGATGATGGTGGTGGTGGTGGTAGTGTTGATGATGATGGTGTCACAGGTACATAGCAGGCTGCTGTTTCCTGGAACACTCTACCTACAGCATGTGCTGAATACAACACCATTGTCTATGAATGCAACGGTGCCCCTCATTTGTCTAAAGAGTACAGACTTCTCACTTCTCTCCCCAAGACCCCACATAGCTTCTGTATCCCACTCTTTCCCATACACCCAGGAATCCTTCTTTAAAGAGTCCCTACATTGTGCCCATTACTGTTGTCGGTACTTCACGGCTGAGGGCCGAGACAAGGGGCAGGTGAACACACATCTCTACACTCCCCCTCTGTATGTGGCTGTAAATTTGTGTTGTGGTGTTGATTTGTAAATGTTCCTGAATAAGATGTATTTCCCTTAAAAAAAATAAGTCAAACTCTCCAGTCACTGACCTTTGGAAAATTGTAAGGGAGAGTAGTTTATAAAACATTTCAATCTCCATTTTAAAAGCAGAACAATGTTCTTTAATCTAATTCAACAATCCAAGAAAGTAATGGAGTACCATTTCTTGGCTGAATCAATAAACTGTATTAAAGAAGCATGCTATTGTTGAAAAGTTATGAATACAAAACAGATCGATGCTGTACATGCGTAACTGCCCGCTCGCTCTTTCAGTTTCCTTGCCTTGCTGAACACAAACAGAAAAGATCCTCTGCTGCTGCTCGCTCTCCATGATCCCCTGCTATGGTGTTTTACATCTTCCATTCTGCAGTTACAAAACCAATCCAAGGAGCAAAGCAGCTGCCAAGGCCTATTAGTATCCAGAAGAACACTGCTGAAGAGTTCATGTATAAAAATCATTTAGTGACTTCTTCCACAAGGAAGGCAGGTACTTCCTGCCATCTAGAAAGACTTACAGCAAGTCCTTGAAGGTCACTTAGCACAGACTTACATGTAACCTTCAGAAACCATTAAGCTTTTAAAAGGTCAGAATCTGGAATAGATAAAGGACTCTCACAAGTGAGTAAGAGCAATGCCAACACCAAAACAGAAAGTGTAGCACCTTGGAGTAATGCAAGTTTGTTAACAAGGGGGTTTGTTATCATTGATAATGTGAACAAAACCACTTCTTTTTTAATATGTATTTTTATTATTTTACATGTATAAGTATACTGCCTATGTGTATTTTAGTCACCCATATTGTGCAATGCCCACAGAGTTCAGAACAGGGCATCAGATCCCCAGAACTGGAGTTATGGATGGTTGTTAGCAGCCATGTGGGTGCTGGGAACTGAATGTTGGTCCTCTGTGAGGGCAACCAGTTCTCTGAACCACTGAGTCATCTCTCCAGTCCCAAACCAAACCATTCTTAGAAACAATTTAGTGACTTCATAATGAAATCATTAAAGATGCTTTCCTTTACAATGAAGCAATGTCACATCTCTGTGTTTATCTGAAAGAAGGGGAAAGCTAAGTTATGGTTTAAAAATAATGGTGTGTGTTGTTCAAGGGCATTGTCAGATTCCTGAGAAATTAAATACTATGTGTGCAACCAACAGTATGGCAGTACCAACCATGCTGCAAAAACGCAGAAAGATTGTTGACTAATTGCATATGCGGGTGTTCATTGGGAAAGCCAGCACTCCTGAAAATGAAGGCCATTGTCGGCATCCCCGGGCACTTGTTAGTAATGCATATTTTGGAATCTTTGCTCAGACTTGGAATTCATAACCTGTGGGGTTACAGTTTAGGAAGTTATTGAGGTTGATTGTTCAGGGAGCTGTCTTCTAGGTGGCTCTGATCCCTGCTCAGGTTTGTAAAGCAATAAGCTAGAATACCACGCACACTAAGCTAGAATACCACGCACACTAAGCTAGAATACCACGCACACTAAGCTAGAATACCACACACACTAAGCTAGAATACCACACACACTAAGCTAGAATACCACACACAATAAGCTAGAATACCACACACACTAAGCTAGAATACAACGCACACTTCGAAACTCAAGCTGGCTCAGCTCCACTTTGTGCTTAATGTTTGGTTTTTTCCTTTTTTTTTTTTTTCTACTTCTAGCTATGTAAGATTCTCCTGGAAATTAGAATTCTAGTTCTCCTCTAAGTCCATTATTTCTCTTGAAACCAAACATTGGAAAGAAGCTGGGAAATAGAGACTTGTTGGATTTCCCTGGTTGGATTTTATGAAGATCTCTACCAGGGCTTGTGACCGGCAGGACTGAGATGTCAGAGGTGGGGAAAGGTATTGAACGTCATGGTGGGTGTGAGTTTTCCCTTAGGTAGTTGCTTAGAGAGAAGAAACTTTGTTATTTGGTAACAACAAATCTCATATGACTTTAAATGACTTAAAATCTGGTGTTTGGAAGCACAATCTCTCAGACTTTAAGGGAAATATAATGATTACTTCTCTTTTGGTTATACTTTTCTCTTGGTCCATACAGTTAGTCCAGATTAACCAACTTTTGTTTTCGGCCAAATTGGTATGGGCATTATGTATGGTGGTTATCCATCCAGAAAGGGTAAATTACACCTAAAGCCTAACACTTTTAATTACTGTATAATATTCTAGATAAGGCTTAGACAAAAGTTCAAGCAGCCTTGTATAATACTGACTGGAGGAGGGACTTAACACCATACGTTAAGCAGGCATAACCCGCAAGATTGAATTAAACAATTTCAGGCTTGTTTTAAATGTAAAACTGTTCACTACAATTACTACAATTGGGAAAAAAGATCTGCCTGCCTCTGCCTCCCAAGTGCTAGGATTAAAGGCATGCTCCATCACACCTAGCTAGGAAACTAAAAGCATGGAGTGAAGTACAGTTTTCATGAATTCGATTCACCCAGTTCTCTGAGACCAACTCTTCTCAACACAAACACACAGCCTGCCAGCCAGATCAGCAAGGAGGGTACAGACCCAGAGAGGTCCCTTATCCTCCCATGAGGAGGAAGGGAGGGAGGAAAACAGGCTCAAAAATTCTTGCAGAAACATAACAGACCCCAAAAGCTGTTCCAGACTGCTCTCCCTCATTCCTTGGAGGCAAGAGCCTATAATGCACCCCTGGAAGCCATGCAGCACCTGGCTGATCCAGGTGCCAGACCTCAAAATTGGTCTCTAGCAAAGACCGAAAAGTTGCCACGTGGGCACTCCAAAGAGCTCAGGAATTCCCCAAGCTCTAAAGACCTCCTCCCAAGCCAGACCGGATTCGTGACTAACTGCTGATGCAAATTTTAGCAGCTAGTAAGAGGCAGATTATCTCTGGTCCTTTGAGACAGCAGCTGGGTAGAGGAAACTCACCGAAGCAGACCAGATGGGCTGACCTTGAGCTCACAAAGAACTGCCTGCCTCAGCCTCCCAAGGACTAGGATTAAAGGTGTGTGCCACCACACCAGGTCCAAGAATTCATCCCCAGTCCCAAAGGCTATTTAATGTTAAATCAGGGATACATCCACCCAGAGAATTTGGCCTGCAGGTCTCAAAAAAAAAAAAAAAAAAAAAATAGGTAATTCCAAAGCAAGCAAGTTACCTCACACAATCCCTTTTGAAAGCAAACACAAACTAAATTTTAGGCCTTTAAATGCATTTTTAAATATCAGCTGCTAAGAGCTCTTCCAGAGAAACTGAGTTCAGTTCCTAGCATCCACGGTAGGTGGTCTCAACTGCATGTACTCCAGCACCAAGAGACCCAATGCCCTCTTATAGCTTCCCTGGATACCCACACACATGTGGCAAACATACAGAAACACACACAGACACACAGAGAAAAACATTTAAAAATGTGGGGACAAGATTGGAAACAGGTTGGCTACACACCTCAAGCTCCAACCAGCCACAGTGAACACCTCCTCCAGTAGGACTCCTCCTCCTCCAGTGGGGCTCCTCTTCCTCCTCCAGTGGGGCTCCTCCTCCTCCAGTGGGGCTCCTCCTCCTACAGTGAGGCTCCTCCTCCTCCAGTGGGGCTCCTCCTCCTCCAGTGGGGCTCCTTCTCCTCCAGTGAGGCCCCTCCTCCTCAAGTGTGGCTCCTCCTCCTCCAGTGGGACTCCTCCTCCTCCAGTGGGGCTCTTCCTCCTCCAGTGGGGCTCTTGTTCATCCAGTGGGGCTCCTCCTCCTACTCATCCAGTGGGACTCCTCCTCATCCAGTGGGGCCCCTCCTCCTCCAGTGAGGCCCCTCCTCCTCATCCAGTGGGGCTCCTCCTCCTCCAGTGAGGCCCCTCCTCCAGTGAGGCTCCTCCTCCTCCAGTGGAGCTCCTTCTCCAGGCTCCACATCCACCCCAAGCAGCACCACCAAAAGCCGAGTGGTTAAATGCCTGAAACTGTAAGGGACATTCCAAATTCAAACTGTCATACTCTGCCCATCTCCCATAGGTTCACAACCATCCCATAATGCAAAATCCATTCAGCTCAACTTCCAGAGTCTCCAGTGTAGCTCCCAACACTGTACAAAAGTCTCTTTTGCTTAAGGCACTGTAAAGTTGCGAACCCCTATAAGACATAAGGCAAGTTAGATACTTCCAACATATGATGACAAAGAATAAATATTCTCATTCCCAAAGGGAAGACTGGAGGCAGATGATAACAGAAAAGACCAAAACCTGCAGCCCATGTCTAGCATCTGGGCCTCTTCCTGGTATCATCTGGGCTCTGGCATTTGGGGGAGCCTCACCCCGCTAGCTCTACTGTCTGTAGCACAGGGCCTCCCTCAGGCTGGCTGCCCTCGGCACCTTCAGCTGTCCCTGGTGCTCTTCACTCATCTCTGGCATCTCCAATACCCTGGGTCCCCCCTGCAACTCTGCCTTCCCCTTCACGGATTCATTCACAGCCCACTCAAGAGCCCCACACAACAAACAGCACCCCCACTGCATGCTGCAGTAGTTCGGGGGGACTTGGGAAAGCCTCCGTGACACCTCATGCATGGATCTTACATGTCTGAAGAACCAGCATCACAAGGACAATGCCAGGTTTTGCTGCCAACTTGAGATGCAACCTGGTCCCTGGAATCACTGCTCCAGTGACCTCTGTGCACTTTTGTGGCCAAACCTGGGAAACCAGTTTCACAAGCTGCCGGCTTGAGAGGACATCTGAAGGATGCTCTTAGTTCAACGATTCTCTTTATAAATGAAAGTCATCCAAATTAATTAGCATTTTATACCCTGGGGCATTTGATGAGGGGGATCTCTCCCTCGAGGCTTCTTTCCAGTGGTCCAAGTGTACCGAAGGGTACCACAACTCTGGCATCATCTACTCTGTCCTGTTAACATTAAGAAAGTTTAGCTTTCTTTTCTTAGTAAACTGTACTCTTTACATCCTTCTGTTCTTTCTCACTGTAAATCATTTTAAATTACATTTATTTACTTATTTAGCATGTGTGTACATTCACATGCACCATGGCACATATGCAGAGGTCAGAAGACAACGTACAAGAGTCACATGTGGGAAAATATGGGAAATGGGGATTGAACTCAGGTTATCAGGTTTGGTATCAAGTGCCTTTACCTGCTGAGCCAGCTTGCTGGCCCCTCTCACTATAAATCTAAAAATAGTGATCAGTAACTGTGCTACAGCCCGAACATTATACTATCTTAAAATTTTCTCTGCCAAACATATTGGCATGTTACAGTAAAATCAGTCTCACTCAAATTCTCAGGACATCTGTAGAAGGCAGCCAGATTATTTGCTAGAAAATAAAGAATATGGCCTCTTGCCCAATTCCCAGCAGAGTTTTCATTCCTGTGGAATCCCTGTGAACCTGGCTTCTACTGCTCACATATTGGATGCTGATCTTCCAGGCTCCCACCAGAACAGTGCAGTACACTCAGATAAGAGCACTCTCAGTCTTCTCCAGAACACAGCTACTAATTCTTCCACTTTTTTTCCACAAACCAGTTCCAAAAGTCTACAAACTCTGGGATCGAGTAGTCATCGCAACAGCTGCACTCCTAGGTCACAATTTTCTCTATTAGTTTTCAGTGCTTACAAGGAGCATCTCAAGGAACAGGAGGCTTATTTTGGTTCAGAGTTTGAGGACATATATTGTCCATCATCATGGGGAAGGCCTGACTTATGGCTTCACAGGAGTGGAAGAATAAGTCTGCTTACTTATGTCTGAGAGGATCAGGAAGCAGAGACAGGACAGGAAGCAGCAGGCAATAAACTGCAATCTCACTTCCGAGAGCCCCTTCTATGTAAAGATTCCACAGCCTCCCTGGGAAACCACTACCAGCTGGAAACCAAGTGCCTAAACACATAAGCTACAGGAGGGTGTGTCACATTCATGCTTTCATGTTTTCGATGTGAAAGTAACACAAGCAGGAAATTCGGTGTGAACACAGGAGAGCGAAATGGAGAGCTGGAAGGTCAGGGGGAGCATGCGAAGGTCTAAGCCTCACAGCTGCGGAGCTGTCTCAACAGTTAAGACCACAGGCTGCTTTTGCAGAGGACTGAGGTGCAGTTCCCGGCACCCAGTTGGCATACAAAAACCATCCCTATTACCAGTTCCAGGAGATCTGACACCCTCTTCTAGCCTCTGTAGACACTGCACACATACGATGCACTTAGGTACATGCAGGGAAAAGACTTATAAAATATTTTTAAGGAGCTGAGCCTGCCTCTTTCTGAGGCAGAGTGGAAGAAATAAAGTGGTTTCAGATGTACCTGATTTTCCAGGTTCTCACAGAAAGCCAAAGAGTATCTGCTTGAGAGAATGACTGTGACCCGGGCACTTGGAGGGACGGTCGTCTGCTGAGGGTGAAGCAAGGATGCTAAGCACTCCGGACAGGGCCAACAGAAAGCACAAGAGCAGGACCTCTCCCAACCTTCAGATGATCTACGAGTACAGCAGGGATCCCCACTTGAGGCAGGCAACCAGAACAGCTAGGCAAGCTCACAGCACTTACGTGAGCAGGCTGTCCTCCCAGAGCAGCATCCCAGGTTGTGGTGTGATTGGCCTGGGCTCCAGGCTGCAGGGGGAAATGGAAAGACAGGGAGGACGCCAAGGGTGTTGACAAGCGTAGCGTATTCTCCTGGGAGAGAATAACGTTGTAGCAATCATTAACTCAGAGAAGCAAAAAACTAAAGCGTTTGAGGTGCTCAGGAAGCAGAGGCCTTCAGCCAGACATGGAGGCGCGGGCCTGTCATCCCAGCACTGCCAGGAAAGGCCAGGGAGACTGCTGCAAATTTGAGGCCAACCCTCCTACTACACAGTATCAGGTTGGATCCAACCACAAAAGTGAAACAATGTCCCAAAATGTAGCTCAGTTGGTGGCCTGCTTGCCTAGCATGCATGAGGCCCTGGGTCTATTCCCAGAAATGCCACACACTGAGTATGGGGTAAAACCTGTCATGCCACCACCCAGGTGGAGGCGAGAGCTCAAGATCATTCTCAGCTACATGACACCCATTCTCAAAAGGAAACAACAAAAGAAGGAAGAGGAGGGGGGAGGAGGAGGAGGGGGAAGAGGAGGAGAAGGAAGAGGAGGATTTCAAAAGTTAATAGTAGTCAAAGACTGGGCCAGTTTTTGCATTTATAGGTGCTAAATTCTAAAGTCTGTGCTCCTGTGCGTTTCACACACACAGAAGCAGGAATCACACCCTCTCTGAAGGGCACAGGTGGTGGGTGTTGGGCCTGGGCTGAATTCACCGCTGGGAATTACCAGGGAGATGGCTCCATGTGGTCAAAGATCCAGGGCTTTCTTTTTTTTCTCCTCTGCTTTCCCTTCCTTCTCAGTTTCCTCCTGTCAGATGAGAGCAGGAATATTGATGAATCATCAGCTCTAAACCTGCTGGTTCAGAAGAGGACAGACAGACAACTGTTGTCCTGGACAGAAGTCTCAGCACTGCTGCTTCTGCCGTGCCTCGTGTAGAGGATCCTGATACTAACACCATTGTCTTTACTGTTATCAACACTAAATATTTGAGGGTTCATTATGTAAATACCAAAAATATAATATAAGCTGATCCACTGAAAATCAAAGAGCCAGTTATTTTTTTTTTTTTATCTTTTTTGAGACCGGGTCTCCCTTTAGTCCCAGCTAGCCTGGAGTTCACTATGTAGACCAGGCTGGCCTTGAACTCAGATCCACCTGTCTCTGCCTCCCTAGTACTGGAATTAAAGGCATGTGCCACCACACCCAGCGAGCCAGTCATTTTATTTTTTTTTAAAACATTCTTTTTTTTATTAATTTTATTTATTTCTGTATGTGTATGAATGTACTGTCTGCATGCAAGTCTGTGCACCCGTGTAGTGCAACGCCGCGGAGTTCAGAAGAGGGTCTCGGATTCCCCTGGAACTGGAGTTCTCCTGGAATTGGAGCTTCAGACGGTTCTCAGCCGCCATGTGGGTGCTGGGGATCGAACCCGGGTCCTCTGTAAGAGCGGTCGGCGCTCTTAACCACTAGGCCATCTCTCCAGCCCGAGCCAGTCATTTTAAATGTATGCTTAATATCTTTAACTCTTCAAAATATAATTTGTAAACAGGTTCTCATTATGTAGCCCAAGTATATCTAGAACTCCCAACGTAGCCCAGGCTGGCCTCAAACTCACTATCATACTTCCTCAGCCTCCTGAGTGCCAGAATTACAAGAGTATTGTACATGACATTTTCTTCTGTTAGTGATTATAATTATTATCATTAAAACTAGTACTTAGTGATTTTCCTCCCAATGAATTTATCAAGCTTCACTTTGTTCCAATCACTTAACATGACTGATTATCAAGTGGCATGGCCACATGTATTTTCCACTCAATCACCCAACAATTAAAAACATAGCAAGTGCAGAACAGGCAGGTGGGGGTCATCTGCAACCTATCAGAGGCTTGAGGCAGTTATAAAGCTGAACTCTCAGGATCTGTGAAGTTTCCAAACTCTCTTGTAGCAGCTGAAGGGACATGCTTGATGGAGGAAGGCAAGAAAAGAGATTAAGTAGAAACAGTGAAGCAATGAGAAAATGAGTTGCAGGCCCATGAATCACGGAAAGGCGGAAGCGAGCAGGAGTCCATCAACTCCTGCACCACAACGGCAGGAGGTGCTTAGAAGAAGCAAGTCACAGTGTCAAAACTGTGTTAGAAATAGTTTAATATACACATATTTACTTTTACTAAGTCCTAAAACTCCATGTCATCCTGTATACAGTTGTCTGGGCAAAAACTGGATACTTGTTGAACTATGTCAATTAATATATGCATTAATCGAATATAGACCCTGTGTCCCTCTCCCGCCCCTCCCCCCTTCCCAATTTCAAACAACATTGGTTTACAGGCTCTGATAAAAACGGTAATGCATCTGAGTTAATGGAGATATAAATCGCTTTATTGTCCACATTTGTTTTCATAAAATCTGTAGACAATAAATTTGGATTGGCACATCAAATGTTTTCTATAATTGTCTCTGTTGTACAGTATCACCTTGTAGCATATCTTTCACCTATAAGATGATTTAACATAAAAATTAAGTTTGCCTCCCAAGTTTACGACACCGGACTATATAGTCACCCTGAAAGCAGCAGGTGGGTAGTTTGATGAAATCTGTGCCTATATTCCATCCTATAGGTATGTATAAGTCAACAAGCCTAGGTCCTTCTGAGACTGCGTAATAGGTAGAAGATAAAGCAGGGGCTCGGAAACATATAGGCGATCGACACACTTCTAGACTTTCGTAGGCAAAAACCATTGCCAATTCATAACATCTCTCTACACTAGCGGGGAGAAAAGAAATTTCGTTATGGTACCTATCCAACAGGTCAAAGAATTGATACCACCAGCATGAGAAAAGAAAAGATTATAACACACGCATTTGCATAGAAATAGGAATGATATCCGAGAAAGCATGCACCCACTGATAGGTCGACCCATCTGAACATATATGAAGGAAGAAAGACCCCAACCTACGTTCTACAAACGATGAACGACCCTCTGTGGATCCTACCTGGTTTGATCCATACAACTATTTGTTCAATTTGAGTCCTAATGAAACTTACCCTTCTAGGTGCCACAAAGTCTTTTTTAATCGAGAACTTCTGCCTCACCCACCATGTTGGGAGAAGCCAGGAGAAATCATGATGATGGATGTACGGATCGTTCCCATCCAGGCTGTGAACATATAGGAACGACCAACTCGTGAATTGTAGAGGGTGAATTCTCTTGAGGTAAAACCCGACGTAATATTTAAGACATGGCCTCTCTTAAGCTTTTGACTAATACCCAATCAGGAACTGTTTATTAAAGGGATTATTTTCTGTTCAGAACAAAATATATTACTAAAGTCTCTTTGTAAAGACCCTAACCCACTGCACTTAAAGCGAACCACCCCGTTATATAATGAGCAGGGAGCTACCTGACATAAGCATTGGATCCTCTCCTTGTGAGACCAAGGCAGAATGTTAGGTCCAGGAATCCAAGCCCCACCAACCAATGTTGGAAAGGCGCCCTTGCCTCTAAAACTTGGATACCTGCAGAGAGAGAGATGTGAATTAAGGGCTCATTGACTGCCGAAATGAGCCTGACAATTAACATGGGAAAGATGATTTGAGACCACACATGCAAGTACGGATTGCCGCCGTCGGACGAGGCCATGAGAAGTGCCTACGCATTAAGGGCCACCATAAACTCAAGTAAAGCAAAGGACGGGGTCATCCGTTGAAGTCATAGCAAGACTCCACGTCAGCCACCAGCTTTACACCTCAGCCTGCCTAGGCAAATTAATACTGTGCGGGGAAGCATAAGGCAGACCAATAATTCTCTGCCTATATCCCAAATCTAATCTGCTATTGGCTCTCTCCTTGAGGAATAACCCATTGGCTGATGCCACAAGCCTACATCCCCTCATAGGTTAGGTGATGTTATAAACCACAGTAAAACCCTGTTATATTTAACAGCGGAGGAACGAGAGAGAATGTTGAAGTCGATGGGGAGTTAAGCATCACCATCCAACATTATGCGTCTAACCAACAGTATAACCTACCATGACTATATAGTGCTTGTGCTACTACCTTTATATCTATTTGCTTGTGCTTTATTAGTAGGTTCGAAAGGTTTTTCCTGGAAAAACTGTCAGCCTGTGAAAAGAAACAGCCAGAATTGACCAGAGCAAACAAGACAACACTCCAGAGAAAGTAAACTGCTTTGCATCTCATCCACCTGTACCACTTTTCATTCCAACCGCCGCAGTTGAACAATCTGTGGAAGAGGGGGTGTGGTAGAATGAAAGGGCTGTGATTGGGGTGAATGGTGAAACTACAGCAATATAGTCTGGACACTCATTTGATCAACTTATAAGCCCCCCCCTCGCTGGATGGTGGGGCTGTGGGGGTTTGGGCACAACAGCCTGCAAATTGGTTTTACGTGAGGGATGCTTGTACACATAAATTATCACTTATTGCTAAAAAATGAAAAAAAACAGAAAGATGCAGGACAGTTATGGCAGAATGCATGATCTGGGAGGGGGTGGGGTGGGATGGGGGGAAGGGAAATATGTCTGAACTGAATTGTAAAATGATGTATGAAATACACAAAGCATCAATAAAAAAATAAATAAATAAAAAATTTTTTAAAAAAGAAATAGTTTAAAGCCAAAATGGAAAAGAATAGTAGCTATTTTAGGACACCATTTGTTTTGTTCTTTGAGGTAGGGTAAGATATACCATTGAATTTGGTGGGGGAGGGGTGGATTGAGACAGGGTCTTAGTATGTAGCCCCAGCTGGCCTGGAAATCACTATGTAGACCAAGCTGAACTCAGTCTCACAGAGATCCACATGCTTTTGCTTCCTGAGCACTGAGATTAAAGAAGTGTGCCTCTACCATTGAACGTTTTGCCAAAAAAAAAAGCCCTCTTCATTTAATAAAGGCCAACATGAACCAGTTGAAACACACAATAGCAAGGAATATCAAATCAAAAAGAAGAAAGAAAAAAAGGAATATCAAATCAAAAAGACACTAAGGGAAACCTGGCTCATTCAGCTATAACAAAAGCCGTTTTCATTCACAGCCTAGTGAGAAGCACTACTGGTTAACTCCAAGCCAGCACTGAATTTGGGCATTTGGGTCCATGTGTACCTAATAAAGTATAGACTTTATTAAATTTAAAAACCAAAAAGAAATTATGAATATCTAAAATCATGGGAAACACCAAAACTGAGATCAACAGCATAAATAGACCCATAACAAATAAGGAAATTGAAACAGTAATACAAAGGCTCCCAACTAAAAAAGCCCAGGCCCAGATGGATTTACAGCAGAATTCTATCAGACATTTAATTTAAAGAAGATCTACAACCAATACTGCTCACACTATTCGAAAAGATGGAAGCAGAAGGAGAACCCCAAATTCCTTTTATGAACCCAGCATCAGTCTAATAACAAAACCAGGTAAAGATATAATCAAAACAGAAAACTATATACCCATATACTTAATAAATATAGATGCAAAAATTCTCAACAAAATACTTGAAAACTGCATAGAGGCACACATCGAAAAGATCATCCACCATGATCGAGTTGGCTTTATTCCAGAGATATAGGAGTGACTGAATATACGTGAATTGATAAATGTCATAAATCATATAAAATGGACTGAAAGACAAAAATTATATGGTTATCTTAATTGATGCAGAAAAGGACTTGATAAAATTCAACATACATTTATTATTAAAGTCCTAGAGCGAATTAGACTGGAGGGAACATACCTCAATATAATTAAAGCTATATACAGCAAATCCACAGCCAACATCATTCTAAATGGAGAAAAATTGAAAGCATTCCCCTTAAAGTCAGAAACCTGGGAAGGCTACCCCCATCTCCATTCCCTTTTAATATGGTGCTTGAAACTCTTTCTAGAGCAATAAGACAATAGAAAGAAATTAAAGGAGTACTAATTGGAAAAGGAGAGGTCAAATTATCCCTTTTTGCAGATGACATGATATTATACCTTGGGGATGCCAAAGATTCCATCAGAAAACTCCTAGAAACTTTTAGGAAAGTGGCAGGTTACAAAATTAATCTGCAAAAATCAGTAGCCTTTCTATACACCAATAACAAGTAATTGTAGAACAAATACATGGAAACTCTCTCATTCATAATACCCTCAAAAAATAAAAATAAAACATTTTGAAATAAACTTGACCTAGGTCGCTAAATATCTCTACAATTAAAATTTTAAATCTTTTTTAAAAAAGAGATTGAGGAAGACACCAGAAGATGGAAGAACCTCCCATTCTTAGGGAGTGAAGGAATTAGTATTGTGAAAATGATCATCCTACCAAAGGTAATATACAGATTCAATGCAATCCCACTCAAAGTCCCCATGACATTCTTCACAGAATTTTTAAAAAATCTTAAACTTCATATGGAAGCACAAAATACCTTGGATAGCCAAGGCAACCCTGAGCACAAAGAACAATGCAAAGGAGATTACTATACCATATTTCAAACTATACCACAAAGCTATAGTCATAAAAACAGCATGGTACTGGCACAAAATGGATCATAATTGAAGACCCAAACTTGAGTACATACAATTTCAGACACCTGATATTTGACAAAGGGGCCAAATACACTCAATGGAAAAAAAGATAGCATCTTTAGCAAAAATGGTGGTGGCAAAACTGGATCTCCTCCTGTAGAAGAATGAAACTAGACCCTTATCCTTCACCTTGCACAAAAGTCAACTCCAAATAGATCAAAGACTTCAACGTGAAACCTGAAACTCTGAAACTGTTAGAAGAAACCCTCAGCAGTAACCTAGAAGATATAGGTTTGGAAAGGACGTTGTAAACCAGACATCACTTGCCCAGGAAGTAAGGTCAACAATCACCAAGTAGGAGGGCCTCATTAAACTAAAAAGCTTCTGTATAACCAAAGATACAATCAAAGATGTGAAGAGAAAAATCCACAGAGTGGGAGGAAATCTTCACCAGTGACACATCTGACAGGGTTTTAACATCCAGAATATATAAAGAACTCAGAAAAACAAAGAATCAAGAAGGCAAGTGACCCAATTAAAAAATGGGCTAAGGATCTGAACAGAGTTTTCAGGAGAAGAAATAAAGATGGCTAAAAAAAAAATCTTTAAAAGTATTCAAGATTGTTAGTAACTGGGAAAATGCAAATTAAATCACTTTAAGATTTCATCTTACCCCAGTCAGAGTGGCTAAGATCAAGGGAACAAATGATTCCAAATGCCTGAGAGGATGTAGGGAAAGGGGAACACTCATTCACTGTTGGTGGGAATGTAAACTCATGCAACCCCTATGGAAAATAGTGTGGAGAACTCTTAAAAAATTAAAAATGAACCTACCATTTGATCCAGTTATGCCACTCCTTAGCATATAATATTCAACCTATTGCAGACATAATTGTGCATCCATGTTTGTTTCTGCTCTTTTCACAATATCAAAGATATGAAAGCAAACTAAGTGTCCTCAACTGACTAATGGATAATAGAAATATGGTATATTTGCTCAATGGAGTTTACTCAGCAGTAAAGAAGGATAAAATCATGAAATTTGCAGATAAATGGATGGAACTAGAAACTTATGCTAAGTGAGGTAACGCAGACTCAGAAAAGCAAATGAAGTATGCTGTCCCTTATTTGTGGATCCTAGCACCGAATCCTTATGTGAGTATATATCTTCATGTAGCTGCAAGAACCAGGAAAACAGAATGAACCAGGGAGGTAAAAGGAAAGAGGGAACCTGAGACAGAAGAACAGTAGGGACAGACAGGTGTTACTGAGGAGATGAGTTGATTCCAGACTTCTACTCTGGACAAAGGTTAAGCGTTCACTTTCCCCCAGGCTGAAGTCCACCAGATACATCTGAGTCTTGGGAAACAGGTCCGGTCTGAACCAAAAAAGAAAAATTCCCCTAGACCAGGTTCTTTTAAAATTGGCGCACGCCTTTGATCTTAGCACTTGGGAGACAAAGGCAGGAGGATCTTTGTGAGTTCAAGCCCAGCCTGGTCTACAGAGTGAGTTCCAGGCCAGCTGGGGCTACAGGGAGACCCTGTCTCGAAAAAAAAAAAAAAAAAAAAAAAAAAAAGGTAATAAAATATCCTCCCCTCCGAGCTATGGAGCCTGCGGCGTCAGAAGGGTTGTGGTCTAAGCTCGAGCTTGAATTAAGACTCTTGGTATTTACATCGGAGCCGCGTGTCCTGGTGGTCTTTTGGGGGTCCCAGTGATCTGGGCATAACAGGATAACTGAGCACACACTGCCCTTTCCCTGGGTTCTTTGGTACCCATGCACAAGCATGCTTCATATAACTGTTGATACTGTTGATATGTGAGGGCAGGTGGACTAACTTAACATTTCCTCCTTCCTGTCCCAAGATTGTGTCTAAAGATAACCTTTGGTATGTGGGGGCAGGTGGGCTGACCTAACCATGAGCTGTAATACTGCTATTATCCAATAAGGCTAGAAGTTACCCAAACCCTGCTAAACTTCCCCTGGACCCTGTATAAAAGGCCTGCGAGCCAAGTTATCGGGGTCCGAGCCTTTTCCCTCCCACCCCAGCATGCTGGTTTACTTTTTCCCTGAAATAAAGTCTTGGTTTTCCATCCTTCCGTGTGTCTGGTGTGGATTCTCCGACCCTAACATTACTAAGAGATAACTGGATAAAATGAAGGTATTCAAATGGGAGGGGAGAAGGGGGGATATAGAAGGAAATTTGGGGACAAAATTTGGGAATGAGTGAAGCAATCAGGGTGACGTCAGCAAACAGGAACTGGCACAAGCTGGAGAGTTCGCACAAGCTGGAGAGTGTGCACAAGCTGGAGAGTTCGCACAAGCTGGAGAGTGTGCACAAGCTGGAGAGTTCGCACAAGCTGGAGAGTGTGCACAAGCTGGAGAGTGTGCACAAGCTGGAGAGTGTGCACAAGCTGGAGAGTTTGCACAAGCTGGAGAGTTTGCACAAGCTGGAGAGTGTGCACAAGCTGGAGAGTGTGCACAAGCTGGAGAGTGTGCACAAGCTGGAGAGTTCGCACAAGCTGGAGAGTTTGCACAAGCTGGAGAGTTTGCACAAGCTGGAGAGTTTGCACAAGCTGGAGAGTGTGCACAAGCTGGAGAGTGTGCACAAGCTGGAGAGTGTGCACAAGCTGGAGAGTTTGCACAAGCTGGAGAGTTTGCACAAGCTGGAGAGTGTGCACAAGCTGGAGAGTGTGCACAAGCTGGAGAGTGTGCACAAGCTGGAGAGTTTGCACAAGCTGGAGAGTTTGCACAAGCTGGAGAGTTTGCACAAGCTGGAGAGTTTGCACAAGCTGGAGAGTGTGCACAAGCTGGAGAGTGTGCACAAGCTGGAGAGTGTGCACAAGCTGGAGAGTTTGCACAAGCTGGAGAGTTTGCACAAGCTGGAGAGTTTGCACAAGCTGGAGAGTTTGCACAAGCTGGAGAGTGTGCACAAGCTGGAGAGTGTGCACAAGCTGGAGAGTGTGCACAAGCTGGAGAGTTCGCACAAGCTGGAGAGTTTGCACAAGCTGGAGAGTTTGCACAAGCTGGAGAGTTTGCACAAGCTGGAGAGTGTGCACAAGCTGGAGAGTTTGCACAAGCTGGAGAGTGTGCACAAGCTGGAGAGTGTGCACAAGCTGGAGAGTTTGCACAAGCTGGAGAGTTTGCACAAGCTGGAGAGTGTGCACAAGCTGGACAGTTTGCACAAGCTGGAGAGTGTGCACAAGCTGGACAGTTTGCACAAATGAGTTCAGTTGTTCCAGGATCCCCACAGGTGTCAAAGTCTACTTTATAAATAATGGCATAGTATTTGCACAGAATCTACACACACTGTCCTGCATACTTTAAATCCTGTCTAGGTCACTTATAATACCTAACACAGTGCAAATGCTATGTAAATAAAGACAGCTGTTATATTGAGTTTTCAGGGAATAATGGCAAGAAAAATGGACAATGTTTTCAAATACTTTTGATCCATATATTTCTGGGTGGAGGGTATGTATGCATATTTTAGAGTAATATAAAATTAAAAGGGAAAATGTGAATTCATAAATATGATTTGGAATTAACATACAGTTTATTTTCAGATGTCATAATTATGGTATATGTGTGATATAAATATAGACGCATATTTTGGAGCAATACAAATTGGAGGGAACAACAACAACAAAAGGACTGGGACAAAGAACTGACTAAAACAGTAAACGTCTGCCCAAAACAATAAACCTCTGCATAAAAAAAAAAAACTTTAAAATGAGTGAGAAAAAGATGCAAGACATGTATGGCAGAATGCATGAACTCAGGTGGGGTGGGGGGCATGGAAAGGGGAATGAGTCTAAATTGGACTGAAAAATGCTGTATGAAATGTACAAAACTACAATAAAAATCTTTTAATAAATAAAAATCAAATACATGGATGAATAATTTTTTAAAGGCTTAAAAATAAGCTGAGAGGCTGGAGAGATGCAGAGCACTGGCTTCTCTTCCAGAGGACCCAGGATGTGGAACACATATACACATATAAGCAAAACACTTGTCACATAAAATAAGACTAAATAAAATCTTTAAAATAAGCCGAGAGACTCTTAACAGCTGTGATACAGCTGTGATAACATAAGATACTGGGTGCTAACTCCTCTCTGTAATATAGGAGTAGCCTCTTTAACATAAGCAGTTCTTGAAGAAGGAGAGGGTAGGAGTCAGTTCTTTGCTGAGACACTTCCTCATGTAACAGTTGTAAATGCTGAAATCTCCTTTCTGTGCACTCCGAGGAAGAGAATATTTTCACACACTCATCTCTCCACCATCATTTACCTACGTTGAGATTCATCAATGTTACGTTTCCTCTTTCTGAAGGAATTCCACATCCTTTCTTCATTCAAATTAATTTTAAGTCCTAATTTTTTATATAAGGCACAAATTACTACCACTACTGTGAAAGTAAACTACTATCATAGACCATAAAGAAATAAGATTTTTCTGCTTTCTCAAAACTTCATTTGAAATTATGTAGTTCAGATGACTAGAAAAATACCTTTCAAAAATCCCAGATTCTTCCAGCTATCATGGTGCATGCCTTTAATCCCAGTACTCAGGAGGTGGATCTCTGTGAGATGGAGGCCAGCCTAATCTATGTATCAAGTTCCAGGCCAGCTGGGGCTATGGGGACACCTTGTCTCACACAAAAAATCTCTATTCGATAGTCATGGTAGCACACCAGCACTGTGGTAATGACTTTTACCTAATTATACAAGAAACCTGAACAAACACCTTTAATCCCTCATGATCTCCTGACCACAGAATAGTGTGTGTGTGTGTGTGTGTTTTGTGAGAATATCAAGCCTTGCAAGGAGTGAACATTTGTTGAAAGCAACAGATAATCCCATTTGTGTTGCAAGCAACAGGTGGAATTAGCTTGAAAACACCCATTTGAGATCTCCCGAGACCAGCTCAGGCAAGCGCAGGTAAGTAGGCAGCAGCTGAGTGCTTCAGCAAGGCTGATTGTTGATTGATTTCATCTAGTTAATCTGTTAATCCAGTTGTCTTCAGCTTAATTGGCTTTTGTGGCTGTGGGGGCGGAGTTATCCTCCCAGCTGGTACAAAAGGTAGGGTTGTGTGAGTCTCAATCTGAGATCTCCTGAGACCAGCTCAGGCAAGCGCAGGTGCGGGACGGGGGGGGGG
>VZQC01013351.1:2224593-2239298 GCA_009823505.1 Rhizomys pruinosus | reverse complement strand
CTGAACAGAGACTTCACAAGTGAGGAATTAGAGATGGCTGAGAAACACCTTAAGAAGTGTTCAACATCACTAATCATTAAGGAAATGCAAATCAAAACCACTTTAAGATATCATCTTACTCCAATAAGACTGGCTAGGATCAAGAAAACAAATGATACCAAGTGCTGGAGAGGTTGTGGGGAAAGGGGAACACTCATCCACTGCTGGTGGGAATGTACATTCATACAGCCACTATGGAAAGCAGTGTGGAGAACCCTTGGAAGACTTGGAATGAACTTGCCACCTGACCCAGCCATACCACTCCTGGACATATACTCTCAAGACTCACCCCGCCGCAGAGCTACATGCACAGCCATGTTTATTTCCACTCTCTTCACAATAGCAAGGAGCTGGAACCAGCCCAAATGCCCCTCAGCTGATGAGTGGATAGAGAAAATGTGGTACATCTACACAATGGAGTTCTATGCAGCAGTAAAGAAAGATGACATCATGAGCTTTGCAGGAAAATGGCTGGAGTGAAGTAACACAGTCCTGGAAAAACAACTTACAAATGGTATCCCTCATCTGTGGATGCTAGTGCCAATTACCTAGTTGTAAGTATTTCTTGTGCATGGCCCCTTGAGCTTTTGTCCAAAGCAGTTGGGAGTGATGGGTATTGGAAACAGCAACAACAACAGCAGAAAGGACTGCATCGAAGAGCTGACTGAAACAGTGAACTTCTCCTCAAAACAGTCAACTTCCTCATGGAGAATATTGAGAAAGACTGAGAAAGAGATGAAAAGCATGTTTGGCAGAATGCATGAGCTCTGGTGTGGTGGGGGAATGAGAGGGGGAACACGGGTCTAGATTTGATAAAAAAAAATAAAAATTATGTGTAAAAAAAAGAAAACACCCATTTGTGGTTGTGTGCTTTGTTATATATAGTTCAGAAGGAGTCAGAAAGGAAAAAAAATCCCCCAGTTAGAATTTCCCCTTTTTCCCCGTAGTGTGCTGGATGTACAGTTCCAGAAAAGAGAGAACAAGGCCTTGGTTTGTGGGTAGGAGGGGGATGGTTTCAAGAGAAATCTAAAGGAACAAGTTCACCTTCCAGTCTTGGTTTTTCTGGATGCTATGTGTCAGACTACTTTTGTTCATGAATGGCCATAATGTGGCATCACATTTGGAGAGGGTGAGTCATGGGTACAGTGAGTTAAGGACTGTCTGGGCTATGTAGCAAGTTTTAGTATGCCCAAGATACTTAGGGAAACCCTACCTCAAAAATCAAAGGCGAGGAATATGGTTCAGGGGTGGACTAGCTATCTACCACATTGAAGGCCTAGGTTTGCTCCCCACCACCAAATACAAAAGCCTATATAGGTTCAGCTGCTTCTAATACCCTACCTATCTTTATTTGCAAGAATAGTAGTTAGTATCAGGATAGCACTTTGTTGGAAAGCAGTGATATCTACAAAGTCAACTGCAAGACTGGAAAATGCTGTCTTTATCATGCTCCCATAAATAAGAATTATATACACAGATCATAGGCATTTCTCTCCAGGACACAGTTCCTGATCAAATGTATGGCCCTGGGTTCCACTGAAATGTGCTGAGACACTTGGGTTCACTCTTTGCTTTGCCAGGACCCCATCAAGCGTCACCACCTTCTATATACCTGCCATGCATTCCCTTACCTCTCTGACCCTTGGAGTCACTTGATTTTTAGAATGTCAGAATGAAAAACTAAAAATCAGCTGCTTTGGATTTGAAAGAAAAAGATCTGAATCTTAGATTCACATATCAGTTGTGTCACAATTGACAACCAGTTGAAGAAATTCTCCGAGTATCAGTTTCTTTGCCTGTGAAATGGGAAAACTGCATTATTTCACAGCACTTTTGTGAGGACAAAATGAGAAAATATTGATACAGCATCTGGGACACAAGACATACCCAAAGGCAACTATTAATATATCATTTTAATCTGGATTCCTCAGAATCAGACTTCCCAGGCAGAAGTGCACAGCGCATTTGAGGAGTGATCTCAGAACGCAGGCAGTAGAGAGGGCATGGGGACAAGGAAGCAGGAAGAAGCCTGATGCAGCAATGTGGCATTTGCTGTCATTCATCTCCTGGGGCTCAGTTCTCTGGGACCCCTGAGAACGTTTATGAATGCGTCCCAGAGCTGCCCAGCTGGGAAGGAAAGCATCCCCCATGACTGATCAAGGCCCCTACAAGTGCTAGGGCAGCCACGCTTCAATTTGCAGTGCATAAATGCTGAACAGATATTCTTTCTTCTCTTTTTTTTTTAAATAGGGTATCCTTGTAGCCCAACTGGCCTGGAAATCAGTACAGAAACCAGACTAGCCTCAGTCTCACAGGAATCAGCCTCCTCTGCCTCCAGAGCACTGGGACTAAATGTGTGTCCGACCACTCTGAACTCGAGAAAGAAGCAAGAGTATGTCATATAGGTCCAAACATGGAAATATCAGGTTATTCCATGGAACCAGCCAAAGTCTTCTTGGTCCTCACTACTATTAGTGGTTCCTAGAGGAAGCAGTGGGATCATGCACACAATATTACAATCATGATTCTGGGTAATTTAATCATGAGACACTGCCAGTATGTTCCACATTTCATTAGAAGAGCTTTGATACAGCTCCTGACCAGGAATACTAATACCTAAAGAAAGAACTCATATCCAGAGTACATATTTTCTGTATCCACTGATGTTTTGCTCCATAAAAATGTGTCACATGGGGCTGGAGAGATGGCTCAGTGGTTAAGAGCGCTGACTGCTCTTGCAGAGGACCCGGGTTCGATTCCCAGCACCCACATGGCAGCTAAGAACCATCTTTAACTCCAATTCCAGGTGAATCCGACACCTCTTCTGACCTCCGTGGCATTGCACAACACGGGTGCACCAACCTACATGCAAACAGTATACCGTATGAGTATGTGTATTTATGTGTGACATAAAAAATAATAAATAATAAAAATGTTACATTCTGCCTGAGCCCATTTCTTTTAGTTCTCAGATTTCTAACATTTAGGATATATTTGTAGTAATATTTGGTGAGCATGCCTTTCCTATATCCTTTGCAAACACAAAGGATGAATCTACTTTTATTAAGTTTCCATATGCTTCCTGTAACAGCAGAATTTAAGAGATAATTAAACCCAGCCTGGAATACATTTCAACCCCAAAGTGCAAACGTCCATCCTGCTTGTTAGGCTGATGCTCTCCCGCTCTTAATCTATTTCCTCCTCAACCCCTTCCTCTCAGTTCTTACAAAGTAGTACATTTTCATAAATTAGCCCAGTAATCCAATCCTTGAGAAATTAGGTTTCATCAAGAAAGTATAGCTTTCCAATAGATAATATAGTGCTTTAGAGCTAGTTCTTTAAACATAAAAGTTATAATCATGTAAGAACTGGGCACTTGTGCATATTTGTAGGCTTGTTTCTTCAACTTCCTGGACTGCTCTGAATGCAGAAAGGTTTTATATTGTCCCTAGATTAAGGATGAAAGGAAATCCTACAAAGGAAAAAATATGGAGCAAGGGGAACCATCTGGTTTCCATCCCCCTTCTGAATGTCACGTGTGGCGATGAGATATGGGCCGTCCAAAACTGGGCTAGGAAGTTGTCTTGGACGTGATTCTCCGTCTTTGCCGGAAAATGAGATTACCAGATGTCTTCCTTCTCCCATGGCCCCTAAATAACATAAACAAAAAGGAAAGGGAGAGGCAGGAAATGCCCTTAGCCCTGCTGTGAAACACGTCCATCAACAACCTTGATGAAATAAAGCAGTGATTTCTCTTAATAAAATGACACCCAACCCTTCTAGAAACCACTTAGAAGCACAGAGTGAAGTCAGATTCATTTTTCTCCCAAGGTCTAAATATCCCTTGCATAAAATACTTTCGAGAAATTTTCGGTGTGTCCATTACAAACTGTTTTTATTCCTCGCTCTTCAAAACAGGTTGGCTCAGTCACTTAGATCAGTCCAAGCGCAGGACCCCACATTTTCTGAAGTGCTGGGACATCAATGGGTCTGATTCTCATCTGCGTCCTGTGACTCGGTAGAAGAGAACTTCTGGGATAAATACCCAGATACCCAGTGCTACAAAAAAAGAAATAAAGAGGGAAGGAGAAAGAAAAGGAAGAGGAGAATAGGGAAGAAGATGGGGACAGGACAAGTGAGAGGGGAAGAGAAGAAAAGGTTCTACCAACATTGTTAGAACCACAGAGGTGGCAGACATGAAAAACTCATTCTGTGTAAGCTACAGGGACAGGCCTGGTTCACAGACTTCATGTGCCTTCCTAATCTCTGTATGCAGTAGCTGAAAGGCAGGAAGTAAGGAAGGGAAGGAGGAAGAGGAATGGACAATCCATTATCACTGCAAGTCAGGCCCTACTACAGACAAATCTTCATATTCATGATCTCGTTTTAGTCTATTTAATTGTCTGATGGGCTGGTATCAACGCTGTGAAATGATAGACTTAGGAAAAATGCCACAGTGAATCCATATTTTTTTAAAAGTAAGTAGTGAGCTAACCTTTAGTCGGTCACTCCTTAAACTCTTGATGCTGGGTATCTTCACCACTGTGAAAGGGATTGGCTCACATAATATGTAAAGTTTAATATTCTATAACTACAATGAGATGGGTCACTCACTTGATTTCTCTCACTTTTCCATTTCTTCTCCCTTCAGCCTCGTAGAGGTTAGCTGTGAGGTTAACTGTGATAACGTTTCAATGGGGAAACAAAAAAGTTTCTAATGCATAGAATTCATTCATAACCAGATGGCAGATGTCCCTGATGGAAAAGCTGCACATGGGGACATTGGGGCGTGCTTCTTCTAGGAAATTTTCTATTCACATGAACCAATAGAATGCACCAAGAGGCACTGTGTCGCCTGCTTATAAGCATGTTTAAGGTATCCTAGATATGGGGTTCTAGAACTTAAAAAAGTTTTGAGTGAAGAATTAGGTTCATAGAACAGAGGTCTGAACTTTGAATCATAGGACTTAGCTATCCTCTCTTTTTCTCACAGGGGCTAAGTGAAATTGAGCATTCACATGTAGGCTTGTAAAATCAAAGCAAATGCACACGAGATGGATGGAACAATAGTCACAGAGTCTATCCCCAGACCCATGAGTCTGTGACCCCACTGCCTTCAAATGGATGAATGTAGACAGTGGCAGATGCTTCGAGTGGCCAGAGCTCTTCTTGGCTACCCATGAAGTGCCCCAACCTCATGACTTCTTAAGAAGAGACCCTAGGTTTCTGTCTTGTACTATTACTGAGAAAAGTTATAAATGTCATAAGGGCATACTTGGGTAAAGAAGTAGTATGTGGGATTCAGTCCTTTCCTCCTACCTTTAGGGTCAACAAAAATGATAGCATTTAAAGTTAAGGAGTTCCTAGCACATGAAAAGAATAGTGTTAAGTGTTTTCTGTGTTTAGTTTTGCAAATCAGGCAAGAACTATCAACAGACTCTACAAACTCTACAATGTAACCGAAGCTTAGATTCCAACCCCAAGAACAGTATCAAGAAATTTCCCATGGGGGCAGGAGACATGGCTCAGTGGTTAAGAGCACTTACTGCTCTTGCCAAGGACCCAAGTTCTGTTCCCAGTACCCATGTCGGATGGTTCACAACCACCTTTAACTCCAGCGCCAAAGAATCCAGTACTTTTCTGTCCTCCCCGGGGAACCTGCACACACACGTATATGGTGAGCACACAAAAACACATCATGCAAGATAAAATAAATCTTTTGAAAAATAAATAAATCTTTTGAAAATAGAATACTAAATTCCCCCATGGAAGGACCTAAGCACAGTCTGATTCCCAAACTCACACTCAAAAGCATAGCCCGGTACAAGGTTCTATAAATACCCCTCTCATGCAATAAAGATTCTCCCAAGATTCTACAGGAAAAACAGCTACTTATTTGTCGATTGCTTTGTTTCTAAGACTGAGAATTCTAGATTTACAGTTGATGCTCACTCTCTTTGGTTTCCAGATGGAAAGAAAGAAGAATATTACTAATTTTTGTTACTAAATACAATGTGTCTTTACTTCAGCCATTCAAAAGAGCATACTCTCTGAGTTTTCTGTTTCATTTAGATTTTGTTTTCAAAAAAGCAAGTATAGCCAGGCATGGTGGCCCATGCCTTTAATCCTAGCACTTGGGAGGCAGAGGCAGGCAGATCTCTGAGAGTTCAAGTCCAGCCTGGTCTACAAAGTGAGTTCCCGGGCATCTGGGAGACCCTGTCTCAAAAGAGACAAAAAAACCAAGTGTGACACTTTTCTTTTCCATAATCCCCCCTCTGAAAAACACTCATATACATAAAATAAAAATAAAACTTTTTTTAAAGTCTTGCACATTTTTGGAAATTATGGAAATGCAAAAGTTTTTCCAAATATACCTTGGAAACTAGATAGCATGACTGAGAAAGCACTTGAGAAGGGCGACTTGAACTTTCAAAAAGTACTTCTTACAAAAGCGTGTGGCAGACGCAGATGGACAGCGACCAGGGAGTCGATGTCCCTGCCATGCCCACCACCCTGCTGCTGTCTCACCTCCTGCATTCAGAGAGGCTGGCTCATCCTCTGGTTTAGGAACAAAAGGACTCAATTACGGCAAACTGCGCTAATGCTTCAAATTTGAGGCTGAATGAAACAAGAGACAGTTTTACCTTTAAACGCACACACAGACACACACACACACATGCACACACACGCACACACATGCACACACACGCACACACATGCACATACGCACACAAACACACAATGAAAGTGTTGTCTTCTGGCCCATTGATACTGCTACAGCTACAGTAGGGCTGTGATACTTTTAGCCATTTTGAAAATATAATCCTTTCCAAGGAGGCTGACTTACATTCCTGACAGCCCTGAGTCACCCAATAATCTAATCCTGAAACGCTCTTCCTTCCTTTCCTGGATCTATTATAAAATATAATAAAGAGTCTTTATCATAGAAATCAGTTTCATTAAAATATTCTGTTCCATGCAGCTGAAACCAATTACACAGATACATTGTTCCATGGAGAGAA
The DNA here is from genome assembly GCA_009823505.1 of Rhizomys pruinosus. Classification (NCBI taxonomy): domain Eukaryota; kingdom Metazoa; phylum Chordata; class Mammalia; order Rodentia; family Spalacidae; genus Rhizomys; species Rhizomys pruinosus. Next base: position 2,232,237 of record VZQC01013351.1, on the reverse strand, counting down.
CTAAAGCAAATTTTAGCACCTATTATAATGTCACATATAATTTTAAACTCTTCATATGCAACATGTACACAAACGCACAGGCTTATGCATATCTCTCAACCCATAATGGTAAAGGTGGTATGTGTGTTATTAACACTCTGTTTAGAGATAAGAAAATAGACTAAGAGGTTAAAAGAATAGCCCAGCACTCTATGACTAATAAAAGCAATATGGAAACTCAAGCTGTGTCCGTTGGTTAAAAACAGTCCTCTGCAGATAGTCTGATAACCTAGGTGTTGGGAAGGCAAGAATAAAATCTGAAATAAATGAGAGTATTGAGGAGAATGCAGAGTAGAAAAAAGGAACATAGATAGTCTACCAATTAAGAAAGCTTTACTGGATCCCCAGCCCGAGGGCCAGGGCACTGTTTTCTCTTCTTTTACTTCCTAAGTGGTACATCTATTGCTCTCTAGGGCCCTGAGTTCCTTTGATCTTGGATTCCCTTTGACTATAGGGTAGAGTAGATGAAGCTGGACTCTGTCTTGCCCATTGAGCTATAAATATTGAGTCTGAGAAGAAGCCCTGACATAAAATGAGTTTAAAATGCTGATGAGCCAGCTACTGTCTCCTGAGATACTCAGCGATGTGTTTGTTAATAACCTTTCACACTAGAGTGAGTCCATCCGTAGGGCCATTCTGACACTCGGTCTAGGGTTACTTCTTCAACCAGGCATCACACTGTCTATGTTCATGAGTGATAAGGATCCATGTTTCCTCAACATTTCCCTTTTGATCCAAGAAGACAGCGAGTCTCAGACACTAAGCAAGTAAAAACGGGAATGGTGATAATACTACTTTAACTCTGCAAACAATTTAAGTAGGTAAAACTGTCTCTGTGCAGACAGGACACCAGATACAGATGGAGATAAATATATGTCATCAGTGTTCAAACTCAAGCTTCTGAGGACTGACTCCCTCAAGGTCAGGCTGCATGCACTACCCAATCTTCCTCCATTTGTCATGGTAACTATGACAGAGGGCAGAGGACACTCCTTTCACCATATAAGGCCCTCTCTACCTACCTCAAAACTGACCCTCAAGTTTAGTCTATACTCTGTGTGATGTCCTCTATTCCCTTCTTTCCCAGGGCATTTGATATATTTTTCTGCTTAGGATATGGTTTGTGGTACAAACATTTGCTCTGAATGGTCAATACAGTCTTAACATTAGCTTTATCCTTGAGGTATCACTGTACATGTGGGAGAAGACATTGCATTCTGAGTATTATGATAGGAGCTCAAACTCAGGAGCATCTCAATCAGAGCATAACCATTCAATGTGCTCAACGGCTATAGCAAACATGTTTAGATCTCAGGGCCCTAAGAGAACCCTGAATAAAACCCTGAAAGTAACAAAAATTTGGACTCATTTCCCTTTTTGAATAATCATCCCCCATGGTTATGAGATGTGACATAAAATGATGATTGAAAGCAACTAAATAAGAAAGATTTGTGTTATCTCATAGAGTGCTCCAATAGCACAGAGAAGGCATTCAGGCTGTCTCATGCAGATGGCTTCTTAGCCGTGGTCATGAATGACCCAATACCTCTGTCATAGTGACCTGATGTGAGATCATCTACTTTCCAAATCAAAATGTGAGAAGTCCCAAGTTTTTAAATATTAGCACCAATCCAAAATATTTTTAAAACTCCAAGAAACAAATACTTTTGTCAGCAGGTCAGACCCAACCTGATCATGGATTGCCGCTTCTGATAGCAGCTGTTGTCAGAGCTGACACCCTTATCTGCACTGAAACATTAAGTCTCCTAGGTTACAGGCAAAGCTGCCCCTTCCTCTCCAATCAAACTTCAGAAATCTTGACTATTGGAGAAGTTCCTGGTACTTATTCTGAGTGATCCCCACCTTCCCGGTCCTACTGAAGATCAAGTGTGATCCTCCCACAAGGCTTCTAATAATACCGGGCACATCCAGGGATTCTATAAACAGTTGTTCAGTTCCTTCTTTGAGCTATTTTAGTCGCCTCCCAATGAACCATTAAAAAATAGTCACTCGTCACTGTCACCCCAAACTATTTAAATCTCTGTCTAGGAGAGAATGGGTGGGTTCACTAATAAAACCTCTTATGATACTGGCTTTGATATTAGAGTTCCGTATGACAGTGATTTCATTGGACCAATAAACTCTGGGACCAGCCACAGGTAGTACAGAACTGAGGGCTGTGCTCAGAACATCTGGATTCAATTTCTGTAGATTAGAGACGGTGGAACTTCCATCCTAAATGCCAATCATTTCATGCAGAATATGCAGATGGCACCTTTCCCGGGGAAAGGCACCAATTATGTGTTCTATCAGCTCAGCCCCTTCCCGGGCTCATCCTGGGTGACAGACAGCATCTGAGCAAAGCGTCTCTGCTGCTCTGGATCAGCAACAGCAAAATGAGGAGCCAGCCCCAGATTAGGGGAGTGGAGAGGGGTTTAAGGAAGTCACGTTGTGTTAGCAAGTATGAGTATAGGGCCGGGAGAGAGTTCAGTTCCCAGAACCCACCTTGGGCAGTTCACGAACTCCAGTTCTAAAGGATTCGAAGCCCTCTTCTGGCCTCTGTGGACACCTGCACACATGTGGTACATATATCTACACACAGATACACATAAGTGTAGATAAGATAAATCTTTTTAAAAGGATGAGCACAAACAAGTGCCCAAAGTCTGAAATATTGTTCCCAGGAGATTCTAATTGAGACAGGAGAGACAGACACAGGAAAGAGAGAGACAGACAGATGCTCCCAGAGTTTTTCCAAAGCTGAAGTGGTTTGGGTTGGTTTCTCACTGTGGTTAAATCAGACTTTGTGAAGCTATGGGAAGTGAGGTGCGTGTCCCACTCCTGCATCACTTGGGAACGCCTGAGCCTCTCTACTGGCTCTCATTTCCGTGTAGAGCAGAACAGTTTTCCCACCAGAATTTTCAGGAAAATGTCAGAAAGAAACCCATCTTTGTGACTGGCAGGAAGATTACCCAGGCCAAGCCACACAGCACTGACATCTAGGCCCCCACAAGGAACTTTTCAGCAATTCCATGGGATCAAAGTCTAGGGAGATTTAACTTCCTTCTTTTAACTATATGTGAACTTCCTCCAAGAAGAAAGATCTAACAGCCAAATGTGAACAGCTCTGCGAGATGGGCCAAGCTGTGCCCTGTGACTTCACACATTGTCTGTGGTGCTGACTGTGACCCCTGTGCCCCATGTTTCATACACTGTCTTGTGTTAGCATCACTGAGTGTGATGCTAACACAAAAGCCAGGCTATGGGTAAGGCTACAGGAAGCCGCTCTCAGCTTTGTGTGACCCCTTTGACCCTCTGGATTATGTAGGACAAGAGAGCACATAGAAGTCCACATCCATGGACACTCCAATGGCACACAGCTCAGCTTCTCCTGTCTTTAGCATACACCTTCTCTGAGTTCCATGGATCCCAGGAGGCCTTCCCCAACTGCTGGCTGAGGCCCTATAAATGGCATTACTGCTCAGTTTTCCTGCTAAAAGCACGACGTCATACGAGTGAGCAACAGATTCCAGGAATGTTTCCTACCCTGAGCTTCAGTCTCACGCTCTCACTGCTCTTCCTTCCTAAGAGGTCTCCCTGTCACCCAAGGCCACTCCACTCTTCCTCTCCACTTATGCTTCATGCTCTCTGTAGGCTTCTCCTATGACTGCCTACTAATGGGATGGTGTGCATAGCCCAGGTAACTCCGTTTGGTTTTGGTCAAACCCTGGCCCAGAAAAACAAGTCCAGGAAGAGACAGCTAGTGATCGTGACCTTTGTAATCCCCTATCCACAGATGTCTTGTGACCTCCTATTAACTAATGGCCTATCTTAACTTCTGTAGACGTTTTACTGTTGCCTATCACCTGTCAACTGCTTATCTTAGCATTTGTAATCATGTATGGCAGGAACTGAAGTTTCCGGTTTTTGTTGTCTGACTGGAGTTTCTCAGAAAAACTACCAGAAGGTTTGTTGTTAAGTCCACCAGGATATGGTATTTGCCTTTATAAGTGTAACTGTACCCTCCAAATCCCAAGCTGTGATGCAGTTGCTGGCCAGCTCAAATAAAACTAATTTGGCTAATCCTGGAGTCTGTGTGATCTTTCTCCCAGTGGTCTCAACACCATAACAATAATTGATGTTCATTTCTTCTTAGTAAGTTGCAGTTATTATTACTCCCATATTACAGGCATGGAAACTGAGGCTGGAAAGTTAAATAACATTCTTCAGAATAAAGAGGATGAATTAAGTATTTTTTCAGAGTCAAGATTTTAACCCAAGTTAAATTTCTAAACTCTGACCACAAATCCTTAGCCTGTGTCCTATAATGCTTTTAAATATCCCAATATCTCTACATTTGACTGTCCATTGTACTGATCCAACTACACAATTTGGTGACATGTTTGAGAACTTATTGTGTTCTCTTACCATAAAGATACAGTCTTGAAAATTTACTAGATTAATACACAAGAAATAATCTGATTAATGCTTAAGCCAGAGAAGCTACTTCTTAGTTGTTTGTCGAATTCAAGATGGTCTTAGGAAGCACTAAATTAAATCCAACTTCAACAATTTAGGAACTTCAAACTATGCTCAGAAAGAGGGAGTATGTATAAAGGGTCTATCCCCACCTTCACACACTGGGAAGTCACAGACTACAAAAGCTGAGGCCAAAACTTAAGCTCAACCAGTGCCCAGACAGATCTGGAAATGGAGCTCTTAGACAGCCATTCATTTTGCAGGATGCCCCCTCAACTTAAAAGGAATGATAAAGATACTTGATCAAAAACACCTTGACCAAGCCCGTTTTAAAGTTAGCAGCCATGGCTCCCCAGATGGGAGCTCAAAGTGGCCTGTGGGTGACTCATTTGTAACATAAATATTGAATATGATATTGTATCTGAAAATGTTTGACATACATATTCACATAATTTATTTCTCCAATCAGACTGTGAGTACCTTGTAGCATGTATGAAAACCCATGTAGGCCAAGTGTGGCGGTACCATCTTACATGTAGGCCAAGTGTGGTGGTACCGTCTTACATGTAAGCCAAGTGTGGTGGTACCGTCTTACATGTAAGCCAAGTGTGGTGGTACCATCATCTTACAACTCCAGCACTTAGGAGGCAGGGAACAGGAGGACTGCTGTAAGTTTGAAGCCAATCAGGTCTACACAGCAAGTTCCCGGCCAACTAGTGCTTCATTGTGAGACCCTGTCTCAAGAATAAATATATTTGGAGAGGTTGAGTCTGGAGAGATGACTCGGCAGTTGAAAACTTCTTGATGAACAATCATAAGGACCAGACTTTGGGTCCCAGCACCCACACAACAAGCCAGGCATCCCACAAATGCCTGTAACTACAGCTCTAAGACATCCAACACCCTCTTCTGGCCTCTAAACATGAACAGACATGTATATATACATGTGTATGTACAGCCACACAAAGTAAATAAATATTTATTTTAAGAATATATATATATATATATATTTTTTTTTTAATCCTGGCTCTCAGGAGGCAGAGGTCGGTAGCTTCTGTGAAATCTAAAATCAAGGCCAGCCTGGTCTACAGCCTGGTCTACAGTGAGTTCCAAGTAGGCTGGGACTACGGAGACCCTGTCAAGAAAAAAAAAAAGAATATCTATTTATCTATTTTTTAAAACATAAAAATCCATACTTTAAGACAATAATATTTTTCAAAATTTGAAAATTAAATAGAGGGGTAACTGTTTATACCTATTACTTACATCTATTTACTGCATTTTACATTTTTTCTAGATTTTTTTTGAAACAGAGTCTCCCTGTAGCCCCAGCTGGTCTGGAACTTCCTATGCAGACCAGGCTGCCTCAATCTCTCAGAGACCTGCTTGCCTCTGAATGCTGGGATTAAAAGTGTGTGTCACTTGGGCGCAGCCATTAAAGGCTCAGGCTCACAACCAAAAAGACAAAAGTGTATATCACCATACCTGGCTAATTTTTAAATTAAACTAAAAATACTGGAATAACCTAAATGACCAACAATGTGGAAAATTGCTTAAATACAACAGATACTTCTTTAGGAAGTTATTTAAAAACTCTTACAGTCAATTAGCAATTAGCTTTAAAAAATTTTTTGAAAGGTTGAAAAAAGTAAAATATAAGACTATTTCTGCCAGGCGTGGTTAAAGGGCCTTTACAAATTAATAGGGCTTGCCTAGAAAAGATGGCGCCTGAAGGAAGTAAGGTAGGCACGGTCAAAATTGTTTTAAAAATCTTCTAATTGGAGATCTCCTGAGACCAGCTGAAGCTCAGGTACTAGGACGTGGGCTAAAGAGCGCACACACACACACACACACACACACACACACACACACACGTCAACTGGGATTACAAAGGCATCTGAAAGACGCAAGCAAACCAAGCCTTCAACACAGTGAAGAGGAATTTAGGACTCACATTGGAATACAGGCAAGGAGAAGACCATATGCCAGGAACACGAAGAAGAGACAACACGGGAAAGGGGCAGGATAATCCCGCACCAAGCTCTACCAACCCTATGGAACATTCCTACAGTGGGATCCCTCTGGGGATGCCCCAGGGCACAGATATCAGAAACACAATTGGGAACATATTTAAAGAAATACAAGATTATAAAGAGCAAATCAAAGAACTAAGAAAACAGAATGAAGAACTCAAGAAGGACCTAGAGAAAGAGAATGACAAACTCCAGAAGGAAGTAGAAACACTGAAAAGATCCCATGCTTAAAAAGATAAGGAAACCTTGGGCTGGAGAGATGGCCTAGTGGTTAAGAGCGCCGACTGCTCCTGCAGAGGACCCGGGTTCGATCCCCAGTGCCCAATTCCAGGAGAACTCCAGTTCCAGGGGAATCTGACGCCCTCTTCTGACCTCCGCGGCATTGCACAACACAGGTGCACAGACCTGCATGCAGACAGTACATTCATACACATACAGAAATAAATATAATTTAAAAAAAAAAGATAAGGAAACCAACCAGCAAAGCAAAGAGCTACAGGGAGAGATTGAGAAGCTCCAAAAAGAAGTAGAAACACTAAAGAAATCAGAAGAGGAAATGAAAAAGGAAATTAAACACTCATCCAATCAAGAGGAAAGGAATGTAAAAAACCTCAGAAGCAGAATGGAGGAAGCAGAACAAAGAATATCAGACCTGGAATATAACACAGAACAACTAAAAACCTCAAGGAAAGATTATGAAAAATTTAAAAATACACAAAAGTGGAACAACCAGTAACTGTGGGACACTATGAAAAGATCAAACCTCTGCATCACAGGAATAGAGGAAGGAGAAGAATCCGAAGAGAATGGTATTGATCAGATCTTCAACAGGATAATATATGAAAACTTCGCCAAACTAAAAAAAGACAAACCAATACAAATACAAGAAGCACATAGAACTCCAAACAGACAAGATCAGAAAAGAAATTCTCCACATCACATCATAGTTAAAATGCTAGACACACAAAACAAAGACAAAATCCTTAAAGCCACAAGAGAAAAACAACAAGTGACCTATAAGGGGAAACCTATCAGAATTACAACTGACTTCTCAATGCAAACTATGAAAGCAAGAAAGAACCTGGAGCAAAGC
>VZQC01013351.1:2193252-2220425 GCA_009823505.1 Rhizomys pruinosus | reverse complement strand
TTTTTTAACAGCGCTAGGGAGTATTCTGTCTTAGTCTCTATTGTACCTCCAATCCTATACCACTCCGAGGAAGACATGTATAGTTATTGGACCAGAGGGCTACAAAATAGGGAAGAGAGAGGCCTTTACCGCCCTCACCATAGCCACCTTGTTTGGCTTAGGGGTGGCTGGAGCAGGAACAGGAATAGCATCCCTAGCCACCCAGCACTCTGGCATGAGGTCCCTGAGAACCAGCATAGACAAAGACCTTGAGAGAATAGAACCCGCCATCAGTTTTTTGGAAAAATCCCTTACCTCCTTCTCCTAAGTAGTCTTGCAAAACTGGAGGGAATTAGACCTCTTTTTCCTCCAACAAGGGGGCTATGTGCTGCATTGGGGGAAGAGTGCTGACCACTCTAGGGTCATCAAGGACTCTATGTCCAAGGTGAGAAAAGGCCTGGCTAAACGCAAACGTGCGAGACAGGACAATCGGGGATGGTTTGAGACCTGGTTTGCTCAATCCCCTTGGCTTACTACGCTGTGCTGTTCTCCACTCTCCTGGGCCCCCTAGTCATGTTGTTAATTGTTCTCACCTTTGAGCTGTGCATCTTAAACAAGATAGTAGCCTTCATAAGAAAGCAAATAGACTCGGTACAACTAATGGTGTTAAGGCAACAATACGACCGAGCGCCTAACACAAACAAAAATTCACATGTGTAAATGTCCTCAGCCCCTCCCCCCATGGTAACTGTCCCAGGTGCTCAGAACCCATGAAGTGCTGACATCCCAACGGTAGTAGGTAGTAGCCACCTCATGTGAGGTGCTCCTAACAGGGCCCTTATAGCTCACCTCTTACAAAAACAAAAAGGGGGAACTAAAGGGCCTTTACAAGTCAATAGGGCTTGCCTAGAAAAGATGGCGCCTGAACGAAGTAAGGTAGGCGCGGTCAAAATTTTTTAAAAAATCTTCTAATTGGCCCTAGCTATTCCCTCACTCCTGGACAGCTAGTGAACAGCCCATGCTGGCCATTAAAACTGCTCGGAATACAGCCTGTGTACTGCCTTAGCCCTTAAGGTCATTGGCTGTCCGTTTCGCGCCCTTGGCATCTCTTTGTGATGTTTGCCTATATAACTGCTGTGCTCCCTACAGTAAACTGAGATCAGCTTGACCAGACTCCCTACTGTGTCTGTTTGTCTCCCAGGGGACGGAGGCTGTGGGGCAAACAGGAGCTCACTTTTCCCCATCCTTATTGCAAGGAACTCTGGAGGACCAGGCCTGCAGGTCAGAGCTGGGATGCAGAAGGTTCCCCACACGTGGTATCACATGCCTTTAATCCCAGCACTTGGAAGGCAGAGGCAGGAGGATCTCTGTGAGTTCAAGGCCAGCCTGGTCTACAGAGTGAGTTCCTGGCTAGCTAGGACTAAAGGGAGACCCTGTCTCAAAACAAAACAAAACAAAAACTATTTCTATCACATAATTAAAACTACATGAAAAGTTTAACTCATAGGGCCTGGGGTGATGGCTCAGTGGGCAAGCATGAAGACCTCTGAAGCCACATAAAGCCCCTGGCGGGTAGCACAGGTCCGTGATTCTAGTGCTTCTACTATGAGGCAGGAGGCAGACACAGGGGAGTCCCCAGAGAGTCACGGGAGAGCTAGCCTGAGCTAGCAAGGTAGCAACAACAGACTCTGACCCAAACAAGGTTGAAGGTGAGACCTAACAACCCCAAGTTGTCCTCTGACCTGCACACACACAAGCAGAGAGAAAGAGACAGAGACAGAGACAGAGACACAGAGAGAGAATATATGAAAAAATGACCATATTATTTGTAATTGAATCACTGTGATTTCCCTGAGGATTGACATGGTGTGGGGGCGCGGTGAAGGACACATGAGCCTTGAAAGAGGGAAAAGACTGGGAGAGGCTGTAAGAGGGAATCAAAGGTAGCAGGAGTTGAGGAGAGGGGAGAGGAAAATGACTAACATACATGTATGAAAATGTCACTGTGTATCTAACACTTTATATGCTGAACTTTTTTAAAGACATGAATGTTGGAAGGGATTTGTAGGGAGGAGTGGGTAGGAAATGGGGACAGGAGGGGCATCACGGGGGGAAGCAGCCATAATCAGAACACACTACATACACACAGGAAATAGCCAGCCAACAAATTTAACTATGACTTTTTTGGATGTATATGTGCTTAGATTTTATTTTTATTTTCATTTTCATTTCCGCTGCATTGGGTGCTTGTGCTGTGAATGGTTTTTATCCAATTTCTACTCCCGCCACAGACGAGCAGTCCCAGAATGTCGGACGGCATTCTGTAAATCCAGCCTGAACTTCCCCACCTCCTTCTTCTGCTTTCCCACTGCAAATTGAAATCATAACTTGGGAAAGGATTCAGTTACGACAATGTGGATGAGCTTCAGAGGGTTCAGAAGAAAACAGCCGGTAAATGGAAGCAACCTTGGTATGGGACTGAGGGTGACGAAAGGACAATTCCCTATCCCACACAGACACTGCCACACATCCTGCTTCATCCGAAGCTTATGTTAGACTGAAATCATTACACTGTTTTATGTGTGACAGACAAACAGAAGCCTCCAGATCCAGAACCATGAGATTGGGGTGAGGCTCAACCATTAATTGGCTTGGTGTCCTTGGACAAATTACTCGCCTTCTGCCTCCTTGTCTGCAGAGCATGGCAACGAATGTACGAATAGAGCAGGTGCCGAGCTTTAAGGTCCTCTCCTCATCCAGCTTCTGTAATGGCTCTGTCATGTTCATGAAAATAGAATATAGCGCTCCAAAAGAAGAATAAATTGGCACGACCTTTCCAGAGGACAGTATGGCACTATAGATCAAGAGCCTTTAAAAAGCCTATACTCTTTCATACAGTAATTTAATTTCTAGGGTTTTTTTTTCCCCTAATGAAATAATCAAAGATGCCTGGAAAGATTTGTAGACAAGGAAACTTATGTGTAATGCCTATAGGAATTGCTCAGGTAATTGGTAATTCTTCTGCAAACTTTTGAGGTATTTTGAAACCATTGGGGGGAAGAAACATGTTTTAAAAGAGCATTCAGTCAGCTGGGTCAGGGCAGTGTCTTAGAAGCAAACAGCACTTTCCAGCTTCATAGCAATTCAGCATCCAAACACCCACAAAACAGCTTCTCAGCAAGGGGACAACAAAGGGGATACTTTGGACTCCAATATTGGACAGATTTGGGTGACCCACAGGAGAGGCCACAGGAGCTTCAATGTGGCCCCAGGGAAGAAGGACAAAAAGGAAAGCCAGAGAGACCGTGGGAAAGTAGACACAGGAAACAATGCAGTAGAGGTGTTTGGACACGGTAGACCTGGGCGGCCCATGAGACACTGATGCCTCAGAAGAGCCTGCACGTCTCCTAATGAAAGTTGTGCTGACCATCTTGTGAAGGTCGTGCCTAAGGCCACTGCTTTGAGATGCAAGTCTCCACATACTCTCTCCCTGGGATCTCACAGCAAGCATCGATCGTCATGTTGGCCCAGCCCTCATCTTCCCTGTAGTCCAGGGTGACCCAAGAGGAACAACACTGAAGCAAGCTTGAAAATGTGCACTGAGATTCCAGTTAAAGATGTGAAGTGGAACAGAGTGCACTTTCCTTTTAAGCACAGCCACTCGGCTGGCACGCCACAGAAGGTTGGAGTTCTGAGCAGGCATGTGCAAGGACATGCAGACTAGACCTGGGAAAATCTTAATGGCAAAGCACAGGCCTGTGGTAGCTGCTCCCAACCATGCAGTTTCTCAACGTGCCCTCTGAGTGACTTCAGGAGGGTGCCTGAGGTTCAGCACCTCATCCACCCCAGAGTCCACCCAAATCATAAGTCCCAGGGAAGAAGTTTAAGTGACGCAGCACACACGCCTGATCTCAAACCACCTGCTACTAAAACTTCCCTGGGGAAGAGATGTAAGCAAGTTTCTATCCTGGATCCAGTGAACTGAGGGACAATTCCACCAAAGTGCTCTCTGGGGAACCAATGAGTTTATTGGGTTTATGTACAGAGCATAGATGAGGGAATACCTGCAGGAGCGCGGGTGCTCCCCACTAAGGCTGAACTGGATGCCAGGTTCCCAATAGCTGCATAAATAGAGCCCCTCCCTTAGTCTTCCCAAGCCTGCATACTTCAGTCCTCCCCAGAGGCCTCGTGCACTTCGGGCTGAATTGCCCATCATGGGTTAGCAAGTGTGGGTGGATACTCTCTCTCCCTGCCCCACCTTCTATGCAGGGGCATCAGCCATCAACAAGCCTGGCTGTAATGATCTCTGGCAAGTGGAGCCTCAGTTGGGGAACTGTCTCCATTGGACTGGCCTGTGGCCATGTCTGTGGGGTATTTTCTTGATTGCTGAGTGATGTGAGAGGGCACAGCCCACTGTAGGTGGTGCCACCTCTGGGCAGGTTGTTCTATATTGTATAAGAAAGCAGGCTGGGCATGGGCCACGGATCAAGCCAGTAAGCAGCATTCCTCCATGGCCTGTGCTTCAGCTCCTGCCTCCAGGTTCCTGCCCTGAGTTCCTACCTTGGGCTCCCTCAGTGATGAACTGTGCTCTGGGAGATGTAAGATGAATAAAACTTTTCCTCCACAAGTTGGAATTCATCAGAGTGTTTTGTCACAGCAATTGAAGGCAAAATAGAACAGGGAGGGAAGTCTAAATTTGATTAAGAACTATTATACAAAATGCACAAAAACTCAATAAGAATATTTTTAAATGACTACTCAAAAAATAAAATAAAGCCTTTCATAAAAGTAGAAGAAGTATTCTTTCCATTGGATTATGCAAATCTCAACATGGAAATAATTTGAAATATGTAAAAGCAAGATATCATGACTCTTCCCAAACTGTGCAGTTCTTTAGCGCACAAAACCTCAGGGCACTGTTAGAGACGAGTAGAAAGATGGGCATTCTTGCCTGTATCGACTGTAAGAACGAAGAACATTCTTAGCAGTCAGGTGGGTGGCATTCCAGAAACTGTTGACATCACTCTGAAGGAAAGCAGTGACTGTGGCCCTGGAGGAACCCCAGGGAGACTCAAGCACAACACATAGAGCAGAAGACCTTGGAAAGAACAAGAACCAACTCCACCTTGACAAATTGTAGGAAACATAAAGGAGCTAGATGCTGTTGGATCATCAGTCGTCGTGGTCAGAGCTGGTCCAGGGCATTACACTGGGTTCAGTGCAGCATCTGTGAGAGCGCACCTCCTCTACCAGTGTCCTCATGCAGGAGAATGGATCCCCTGTTGAAATCCAAAACTTCTTAGGTGAAAAACATGTCTTTAGAGTTTAGATGATGACACATGTTGCTTGTTCTGTTTCTTGAGGGTTATTCAGCAAGCCACAACAATTTAAAAACAAGTATATCAGAAATTTAGGAGATGGTATCTATGTTTCCAGAAAAGGAACAATGCAGTAAGCAGATAAGACTTGACTTATCCCAGCCACAAAACTGTAATATCATAAGAACAAGTTAGGATGTTTTTTGGCACAATAAACGACTTCTACTGAAAGACAAAAAGACAAGCATATATTTTCTGTAATCAATATGTCAAATAATACACTAAAGTTATGGAATACCTACCAAATAAGACAATAGCACAAATCTCCCTGTATTGTGGCAAAGATATGGATATCCAGATACAAGGGACATTTACAAGATATACTGATATGAACAGAAAAATAATCCCTACCCCATATTATAGTTAAAATACCAAGAGCACAGGACAAAGAAAGAATACTGAAAGTTGCAAGAGAAAATAGACAACACATTTATGAAGCCAAATATATCAGAACAATAGCTAACCTTGCTAAGGAAACTCTAAGGCCAGAGAGAATAGAAGGATGCATTTCAAACTCTTAAAGACAATTAACTGTCAAACTAGATTCTTACCACCAGAAAAAAAAATTTTTTAGAAGAAGTGAAACCTTCCCTAAGATGAGCATAAACTGGGAGTCCCATGGCTATGACAGCAGCTCCACGGAAGATGTCTACAAGAATCCTACATACAGAAGAGTAAACACAGCCAAGAACACATGAGACCCTTCCAAGGGCTGGAGAGAGGATTCAGTGGTTAAAAACACTGGCTGCTTTTGAGGAGGACCCAGATTCAATTCCCAGCACCCACATGGTGGCACAGAACCATCCATAACTCCAGTTCCAGGGAACCCAGCGCCCTCTTCTGGCCTCTGTGGGCACATGTGCATTTATGTACACATAGGCAAAACACTAATACCACATAAAATAAAAATAAATAATTTTTTTAAAAGCAACCTTTTTAAAGGGTAGAAAATGCATTAGAATTAGGAAAGAAATGAACATTAGAAAAGTAGCAAGAAGACAAAAATTACTACATACTTGTCCTAGTTTGTCTTCCATTGCTGCGACAAAACATTCTGACCGACACCAACTTGGGGAGGAAAGGGTTTATTCAGCTTAGATCTCCTGGGTCACAGTTCATCACTTAGGGAGCCCAAGGCAGGAGCTCAGGGCAGGAACCTGGAGGCAGGAGCTGAAGCACAGGCCATAGAGGAACGCTGTTCGCTGGCTTGCTCCCCTGGCTCATGCCCAGCCTGCCCTCTTATAACGTGCCCAGGGTGGCACCACTCATTGTGGGCTGGGCCCTCCCACACTGCTCGACCATCAAGGCAATACTCCACAGATGTGGCCACAGCCCAGTCCAATGGAGCCAATTCTCCAATTGAGGCTCCCTCAACCCAGGTGTGTCAAGTTGACACTAAAGTTATCCAGCACAATAATTTTGGATCACCTCCCTCAATGTAAACAGACTTATTTTTCCAATTCAAAGACACAGACTGGCAAATTAAACTGAAAAGCATGATCCAACTGTGGGCTTCAGCAAGAAACATATCGCCTACAGAAATACACAGGTGGAAAACGAGAAGATAGCAATGACGTCTCAGCATATGGAATCTGGAATCCATCCAGAGCAGTCATTCATACCTGGCAAAGCAGACTTCAAACCACAGGTGTGCACAACAAGTGCACACCTTTGTAGTGACAAACAAGGTCACTACATACTAATAAAGGGGCCAATCTGTGAAGACAACATAATAGGGTTTTTTTTGTTGGTTTTTTTTGTTTGTTTGTTTTGTTTTCAGGGGAGAGCACGAACGCAGTCCCCGACTACCACAAATTATGCAGTCGAGTTTCCCGCATTTCGGGAAATCTCAGGGGTCAGCACATCCCAAGTGCAATGGATGAGCCTCGCCCTGGCGAAACCACCTTCTTGATCATGGTATCTCCCCTTCCAGGTAAGCATAACGTAATAGATTTATATGAATGCACCAAACCTTGGTAAACACAATTTCATAAAATGAACACCACTGAACATAAGGGACGGAGAAGACCCAATTCAGTAACAGTGGGTGACATCAACACCTCACTCACACCAACAGATTATGCAATCAAAAAAAAAATTAACAGTAAAACTTCAGAATTAAACTGCACCATAGATCCAATGGCTTTAAAGCAGCATGTCCAAAGTATTCTAACCAATGACCAGAGAATAACCATTCTTCTCATCAGTCCAGGCAAAACAATTAAATGTGTGCACCACCATGCCAAAACAATGGCTTTTGGCAGGGGTCGGGGGGGGGGTCTTTTTGAGACAGGGTCTCCCTGTAGCCCCAGCTGGCCTGGAACTCACTCTGTAGACCAGGCTGGCCTTGAACTCACAGAGATCTGCCTGCCTCTGCCTCCCAAGTGCTAGGATTAGTTTAAGATGGTCTATGGGTTTATCATATACAATTGATATATAACCACCACCATGCCCTGCTTAACAATGGCTTTTTAAGATCAATGATTCTGAGAAAATAGAGAAAAACTACTACTGCTGGGGATATCCAGCTTGTGGACTAAGCTACTACTGGGGTTTCAGCCTCTTCAGAGTATTGATTGCCATTGTTGGACTACCCAGGCTGTATCACAGAGACTAGTACAGGAAGATCAAGACAGGACGCAGTGCTTACTGGGCCTCATTTGGTGACCATGGAAAGGGAAAACCCCAGTGTGGAGCACAAGGGCAGAACTGATGGTGGTTTGGGCTTGCCAAGGGGGAGCCTTCAAACATGACATCTTTCAGCCTAATTAAAAAAAAAAATAATAAGCTGAAAATGCTAAAACCTATGATATATGTGGCATACATATATGCATATTTTGGAGTGATGCAAATTGGAAGGAACAACAACAACAAAAAGACTGGGTCAAAGAACTGACTGAAACGGTGAACTTCTGCTCGAAACAGTAAACTTCTGCATCAAATATTTTAAAAGAGACTGAGAAAAAGATGAAAAACATGTTTGGCAGAATGTATGAGCTCTGGTGGGTGGGGGACAAGAAAGGGGGATGGGTCTAGATTTAATTGGAAATTTTGTATGAAATGCACAAAGTTTCAATAAAAATTAGCTTTGAAAATAAAGAAAATGTACTAAACAAATCAAAGAAGATAATGCAACATATGAATAAAAATCTCAACAAAAATACATAGACAATAAAAAAAAGTAAATCTCGGAAATGGAAAGTTTAATAACCCAAATAAACCCAGCGGAGAGCATAAACAGCAAGCTAGAGCCAGAAGGAAGCGGGTGAAAGACTCAGAGAAAGGTTGACACAGAACACTCCAACCATAACAGAGCAGAACCACAAGCAATGGTACTGCACAGTAACATAAAGTCGTCTGAGACAAAGAACACTCAGGCTGGGTGGAGTCACACACTGTTGGATTTTACCAGGCCCTTAAAACAGAACTAACACTAGTTCTCCTCAGACTAGGCCTCCACATCCACCCTATGAAGCCCGTACTTCACTGAGGGCAAAACCAACCGGAGAAGGACACAACTAAAAAGGGAAGTGTAGACCAGTATCCTTAGTGAGTGTAGACACAAAAGTGTTCAGCCAAATATTTGCAAGTCAAGTTCAACCACACACTTAAGAAGTCATACGCCGGGTCAAGCTGGTTTCACTTCAAAGATACAAGGATGGCTGGAATGTAGAAATAAAATGTAGTAGAGCATACACACAGAATCAACAACTAAAAATTACAAGATCGGCTCAATATGATACATGTGGAAAAAAAATTGACAAAAATTCAGTAATAAGCTGGGGGTGGTGGTGCATGCCTTTAATCCCTGCACTCAGGAGGCAGAGTCAGGAGCATCTCTGTGAGTTCAAGGCCAGCCTGGTCTACATAGTGAGTTCCAGGACAGCTGGGGCTACAAGGAGACCCTGTCTCAAAAAGACCAAAAAAATTGACTATGAATTCATGATAAAAACTGGGAAGATATAGGAACAGAAGGGTCCTACTACAACATAAAAAGATTATATATGATAAACCCACAGACCATCTTAAACTAAGTGTGGAAACCAGACAGCATTTCTTCTAGAATTAGGAATGAGATAAGGGTGTCCACTCTGCACTCCCACTCAACGCAGTGACCCGGGTGTTAGCTAGATCAGTAAGGCAAGAAATGGAAGAAAAACAAAAGAGAAGAAGTCAAATTATCCCTGTTCTCCAACGACATCATACTGTGCTTGGAAGACCCTGAAAATTCCACTAGAAAACTCTTAAATCTGATGATTGCTTCCAGGAAAGTTACAGAATATAAAATCCACATACAAAAACCCATGCCTTTTCTGTATACCAATTATAAACTTGCTAAGAAAAAAAATCAATGAAAAAATATCTCCTTCGATATAGTTTTAAAACATCTAGGGGAACAAACCTAACAAGAGGGGTGAAAAATACTCTACAATAAAACCCTCAAGATGCTCAAAGATGGAAGGACATCCCCTGCTCATGGGTTAGCAGAATTATTAATGTGAAAATGACCATGTTACCAAAATCCATGTGCACAGCCTGTGCAGTCCTCATGACATGGTTCTTTGACATGGAAAACACAATCCTAAAATTCATATGTAAGGACAAATGATTCTGAATAGCCAAAGCAACCCTAAAGAGAGGGAAAGAGGGAGGGAGAGAGAGAGAGAGGAAGAAGAGGAGGAGGTAAGGTGATATTGATCATACACTAGACTACATAGCCATGAAGCAACATGGTCCTATCACAAAAATGTACATGTAACCCATGGAGATTAGAAGACCCAGGAATCAACCCACCCAGCCACATCCACTGAAACTATCAAAAACATACATTGGGGGCAAGGGGACTCCTTTTCAACCAATGGTGCTAGGGAAACTGGATGCCCACGTGACTAACAATGAGGCTGCATACCAGTTTTCACTCCGTACCCAATTCAAAGTGAGTCAAAGGCTTTAAGGTGTGACCTGAAACTCTGTAAATGCTAGAGGAATGTAGAGAGAAAAACTCTAAGTTAGCAGAATGGAAAAGGTCTTGCTGAAGAGGGTTAACAACTCTGAAAACAATTTCAAGAATTAGCAAATGAGGATACATGGAATTAAAACACTTCTGCCTAATCAAACCATCAGCAGACTAAAGACTCAACCTGGGGCTGGAGAGATGGCCAGCGGTTAAGAGTGCTGACTGCTCTTGCAGAGGACCCAGGTTCGACCCTCAGCACCCACATGGCGGCTGAGAACCATCTTTAACTCCAGTTCCAAGGGAATCTGACACCCTTTTCTGACCTCCGAGGCATTGCACGACAGGGGTGCACAAACCTACATGCAGACAGTACATTCATTCATACACATTACAAAATAAATTTTTTTAAAAAGGGAAAAAAAAATCAGCCTTTAGAATGCAAGAAAATATTTTCCAACTATACCTTCAAACAGAAGATGGATATTCAGAATTTATAAAGAAATCCAAAAATTCAACATCAAAAAAACAAATCATAGGACTGGAGAGATGGCTTAGCAGTTAGAAGCACTGGCTGCTCTTGCAGAGGACCAGGGTTCAGCTTCCAGCAACCACTTTGCAGATAACAACCATCTGTAACTCCAGTTCCAGGGGATCTGCCTCCCTCTTCTGGCCTCCATGGGCATTGCATGCATGTGGTACACTTAAACATACATGCAGGCAAAACACTCATAAAATAAAAATAATTTTAAGAAAGCAAATCAACCAATCAATAAACAGATTGTATGAACAGTTCCTAAAAGAAGAAATGCCATTGGCCAATAAATAGATGAACAAGGACCCGTTAGAGAAACGCAAATAAAAACTAGGTTGAGATTCCACCTTACTCACGAGTAGCTTGGAGAACTGATGAGATGATTGGTGTCGCTTACAGAAAAATGAGTGAGAAGTTTCCCACAGGAGCATGCTGACTCAAACGAAGCACAGCAGTGAAAATCCCACCCCAGTGTGGGAGAGAATTCGACAGAGCTGTATCCCTGAAACTCCCACACACTTGCAGTCAGCTCCGCCAGACAGAGGCTCTCCTCTTCCAAGCCACTGCTTACGGTGTATACAGTGTCAGGGAGAGGCCTTAGGAATCGTAATTTCATGAGCTGTCTAAGCCTTGCGAGTCTCCTCAGGTTCCTGAGTTTTAGAAAGCCTTCTTTCTCCAGAAGGAGGAAATGTTTCAATTAGGGGAGAAAAAAACTACACAATAATATATAGTGGAATTTGGGCAAGATGTTTGTTCTCGTTTTTATTTGTTTGTTTTAAAACAGCACCTTGAACTCAGGGCAGTGCTGCCTTAGCCTCCCCAGTGCTGGAACTGAGGGTGTGAGCCTCACCCCTCACTTATAAATGGTATTTTATTTCACAAAGAATGAAATTATGTCATAGGTGGAATGAAAGCTCCACATGATGAGGAAAACAAGCCAGATTCACAAAAACAAATATTTCACACTTTCTCTGATATCCAGAGTGTATATTTAAACACATAAACACACGGACATGGACACAGACACACACACACACACACACACACACGCACACCACACACTAAAAATAGAAAGGAGCCTATGGGGGGGGGGAGAGGAGTCTACTAGAAACGATGTTGAAAACAAGAAAAGGAAATGGGCAAGTCAAGATACTATGTTTCTCTTGTACATGGAATCAGTATTTATATGTTCATGTAATACATCTATGAAATCAGAGGGGGGACTATTTGGGAGTAGGAAAGAGACCATTGGGGGAGGGGGCAGTGGGAGAATCCAATATGAACAAAATAAATGATGTCTGTCTATGATATAATGGTCATATTGAAACTTACTATTTTTGCATGCTAACAAAAACACTTAGTGCTTCATCATCTCCCAGCCTCTAGCAAGCAAACAGCATATGACTGATGGACTGTCAACTCAGATAACTGAAAGCTTAACCACAGTCCTTTAGTCTTTACATCTATAGCAGTTTCACATAGCAGATTTATCAGGGTTTCAAAACAATCCCTAGGGTTAGTAAACAGAATTTTCCATTTTTAAGTTTCAACCCAATTCAGAAAAGTGTCATAACTGACCTGGCAAGGCCAAAAGTTAGTCACTGAACTGGGCACAAAATCTCTTTTATTCTACCTTTCTAGAGCTCTTGTCACAGTTTTAAAGCACTTAAAAAGCAATTTATATTATTTGAAACTTTTTAAATGGACATATCTAGTATCTTTATCTTAACATTCATTATTTTAAAATAAAAAGAGTTGGAGATTGTCCTGATTTGCTTTCTGCTGCTGTGATAGGACACTGATCAAAAGAAACTGAGGGAAGAAAGGTTGATCTCATCTTACAACTCCCAGGTCACAGTCCATCACTGAGGGGAGGCAGAAACTGAAGCAGAGACCATGGAAGAGCTCAGTTCCGGCTTGCTCCACTGCCTTTCTTACACAGAGCAGGCCCACCTGCCTACAGCACAACCTCAGTTAAGGTTTCTTCTTCGCAGGTGACTCTAGTTTTGTCAGATGACAAAAACTACCCAGCACAGAGATAGAGCTCAGTGGCAGAGCACTTGCCTTGCAGGCCCAGGGCCCTGGGTTAAAGCCTCAGCTCCTTCAGAAGACCAACTGGACAGTGAATATTAACTGTACAGTTCTCTATGTGGCTGTAGTGGACTCAGGACCACCCAAAGAGACCACCAGACAGGCAAAAGAAAACAAAAAATTTAAGGAAAAAGTTTATTTAGCAAGTGCTTGGACAGCAGCCTGTCCTGAAAATGTGAAAGCCACTTCACGGGGGTCCAGGTTTGGGGTCCTTTTAAAGGTACAGACCACAATTACTGCAACCCTAAGAATTTTCTCCTATGTGAAGCATGGTTATAAGAGTCAGCAAGAAGCAAGAACAGAAGCAGAGGAGAACATGATGACCTGCACAGTGGGAGGGATGGGAGCACTCGCATGGACGGTCTGAGATCTCTCAGCCTCTTTTCATGGTTGTTTATCAAGACTTAACCACTGACACGGCTGACCCCAGGGTCATGATCCAGTGGTCTGTGGCCCTAGGCTGAAAATAAGTTCTGCTGACTTCTAGAGCCCCTTTGAAGTAACAGCTGGATCAGAAATTAATTTAAGATAAGAGTTGTCTTAGTTGCAACATTACAACTCCAAAGAAACACCCCCTCTCTACTAGGTCAATAGTTCAATCAAGAAATGGTAGATGGCCCCCAAAATTAGACTTTTTTATTTGTGTGTGTGTGTGAATGTACTGTATGCATATACGTTGGTGCACCCGTGTCTGTTGTGCAATGCCTCGGAGGTCAGAAGAGGGTGTCAGATTCCCCTGGAACTGGAGTTAAAGACAGTTCTCAGCCGCCATATGGGTGCTGGGGATCAAACCCAGGTCCTCTGCAAGTGCAGTTGGCACTCTTAACCGCCAGGCCAATTAGACTTTGTAACAGAGAGACCACCAACCATCCACACTGTGAAGAAATGTCACTGAAAATTGAGAAAAGAAAATGGAAGCGTCCCTGTCTCCATTGATGCTGCTGCTGTCAGGTCTGGTGAGGAAAGTGATGGTGTCTGACTGCTGTCGCAGAATGTACAGTGCAGGAGAGAAGGCAGAGGCAGAAAGGGCAAAAATCATTATCTTCCAACTTGAAAGGAATTAGACTCATAAATTCCTCCTCGGCTGCTATCCGTCAAGGACTAAAACATGCCCAGCTCATTGCTTCAACCCCATCACCGTGTTTCACAGGGATAGAGTCGGCAATCAGGCAGATAATACCCTTGCTGCATCTTGGGGTATGAACTGGGAAAAGGGAAAAGGGCCATTTATTTAGATTAAGACAGAAATCTATTCTCTTTACTCCAAGCAATTTTTTTCCAGAAAGAAATCTTTCTGAGAAAGGAAGTATAAAAACGTGCACCGAAACACACATGCTCAGTTGGCAAAGATCAAAATGGAGTCGTCAGCAGGGCGCACGTGGCAGGGAGCGCCTTTCCTTTCCTTCCCATGGCAACCTCCCTGGTGTCTCCATGATGCCTGTGCTTGCTCAGCCGCACCTCAGGGCTCAGGCACTCTCGGCTGCACTCTAGCAATTAGAAGACAGCAAGCTCTTCCCCCCTGCAGCTGCCAGAGGTCCAGGCTTTCATCAGCTATTTGCCTGCAGCAGTCCAATCTTCTCCCTGCCTCAAGTGCCATCTCTCTCCTCTGAATTGCCTCCCTAAAAAGCACACAGGACTGACTTGGCTCCTTGAGAATAAATGCCTCGGGGTCTCTATTTGTTTCCAGCTGTCATTACAAGACACTGGCATATGCACAGACAATCTTAAAACTGGCTCTGCTTCAAAAAGAAACTTGCTATTAGTTGCCAGCATTTCATTATCATGACAACTCATGAAAGTGAGCTTTCGGCTTTCTCTTAGAAAATTAAGATTATATGTCAAGGCAGGATTCATTCTCTAGAAAATCTGCTATCTGTGGAAATGGAGTCCAGACCACGATTCTTTGAAGGGAACTTGCCACCCGGTGTTACTTGCTTGTGTTGCTTTCATGATCCTGTAGACAACCGAATCTGCGACTTATGGCCTGCAGTCTGAGTCTAAACTCTCCCTATGGCTTTCCGAGCTCTCCACAAAGCTATTCCAACTTGTAATTGCAGGGTCTAATTTCCAAACACACCCCTTCCACAGCACCTGCCAAATGTCCTTACTGTTCTGAGCCATCTTGCTTGTGCTCATTAACATGTTGGCTTCTTTTAAAAAATTATTTATTTATTGTGTGCGTGTGTGTGTGTGTGTGTGTGTGAGAGAGAGAGAGAGAGAGAGAGAGAGAGAGAGAGAGAGAGAGAGAAACAACTTGCAGGATCAGTTCTTTCCTTCTACCATGTGGAACTCAGAGATCAAACTCAGGTCATCAGACTTGGGTGATAAGCACTGTACCTACTGAGCCATGTCACCCGCCTCACACGTTGGTTTTCAAGCTCCTGGAAGCCTCCTTATCTTGTAAACTGTGGTCTCCAATCCCTGTGCATAATCTCAAGCAACACCACATCTTTCTAGTCCTTGCTGGTCATGTCTAGAGGTTTTATCTCTTTTCCAGTCACATAGATTGAACTTGAGGCCTTCAGCCACATCTCTGAGGATCCTACTATTCGTTGTGGTATGCCTCCCAAGTGCGTGCTGGGTAAGCACATGACCACTGAACTACATCCACAGCCCATTCTGTACTTTTATTTTGAGACAGGTTCTCACCGCATCTTCCAAGCCAGCCCCAATCTCGATTTGAAGTTCCAATCCTCCTACCTCAGCCCCCTGGGTGGTGGATGCACAGGCCCGGCCTCCAGGCTCAGCGGTCATTTTGTTTTCATTATATTATTACTGTACTTACCAAGATCCAGCAGAATGTCCGGCAGTCTCTATCCCTGAATGTAGATGGAGATGGCACCGCATCTCTATTTTGGGGCAGACTGTATTAGAAATAACTGCTAATAGTAAATGTTCAATGAAATTAGATCATGAAGACCATCATTAGGACTAGAACGCTACTGTCGTCTATACGTCCCTCCATGAAGACTCCCTCTCTGGATCATTGGCAAAGGAAAAACAGCTAGTGCATCTTGCTAAGGAATCTTCCCAAACTGCCCCCTGATTCCACTTTTGTCCTGTGTCTTCTCTTCAAACTTAATGGTCTAGAGGGAATCTCATCTTATGTGTGTAGTGGTTTAAAAATGGCTTGGTTGCAACAAGTCCCTCCTGCTCCTCAGAAAACGGAATCATCTGTGGAGGAGCAGAATGATCATCAGCCAAAGGGGCCCACGTGCTTGGCTCATGGAGGCTAAGAGAAGAGAGCTCTGTGCAACTTTCTCTGAAACCCTGTCACTCGTGAGCCATTCTCCTACCCCTGCACTCAGAGTGGACTCAGAGCTTATAATATTATTCTGCCAAGACAGGAATCAAGATCATTGCAGCTACAGCATTCAAAGCATTATGGGCTTCATAAAAACAATCCCATCAGCTATAAAATGCTAGGTGATCAAAGTTGCTGCTCTGCTCCATCATAACTTAGTTTGACGTGCCTGGATGGAAAAACAAATTATAGGTAATTCCTAGTCCACCTCCCATTACTGTGAAAAATGATACATTGCACCTGTCTCCAGGAGGACTGCCACAGTGACAAAGGGAGAATGAATGTTTTTTCAAATGATAGGAAATAAGGCTGAGAAATACCGTGCTAGGTAGATTTAGATAATGGTTTCTGAGAATTGAAGTAACTCTATAAT
Source organism: Rhizomys pruinosus (assembly GCA_009823505.1). NCBI lineage: Eukaryota > Metazoa > Chordata > Mammalia > Rodentia > Spalacidae > Rhizomys > Rhizomys pruinosus. The sequence goes on along the minus strand of VZQC01013351.1, from coordinate 2,203,811 downwards.
TGGTCTGGAGGATACGGGGTTTGAAAGGGACAGCTAACAAACCTCAGTATCTCCATCCTGTTTTATCATGGAAATGGTCCACAGTACAGACTCTGACATGCCTTGCCATCCAAGGTCATAGTGCTGATACAGTGACTGTATTTATGACCTTAACCAAAGTCCATTCTCTGCTTATGAAGTGCATGTCTTTATCCACTAATACCCAGGAGTCTAGCTGCTTAACCATCGCTACTTCCACTCAGGGAGTTCTCTTAAGGGTTGAAAACACAACACGTATTCCAGTGCTAGCCCAACCTCCCAGGGTGGCAGCGGACCCCAAACAAGTAGATGCTAATGGCCTTCCTTACCCACAGCCGCGAGGTTCCTCCTGTTCAGCATGGAGTACCTCCCAAATCTACCCATCCCTGTTCTCACCACAAACCCAATTTCTTACCCTAATTTTCTCTTGCTTTGTCCTAACCATAGATAGTCAGCTCTATGTATGGAGGTATACTGCATACGTGCGTGTGTGTGTGCGTGTGTGTGTGTGTGTGTGTGTGTGTGCGTGTTATGGTGTGATTCAAAACTCAGTAGGACAGCTGGCTACTGCCAGCCATATGGAATGAGAGGGACTGGGGACTGGGAGATTGTCTGGAAAAGTTCAGACAATTCAGTAGATCAAAACAGGGGAGAGGAGAAGCAGTTTAGACCAGCATACACCAGGCATGAAGAAACTGAGGCAGCTGAGGCAGGAGGATTGCCATGAGTTCAAGTCGAGCCTGGGCTACATTGCAAGTTCTGGGCTAGTCTGAGTTACAGTGTGAAAACATTAGACAGAGAGAGAGAGAGAGAGAGAGAGAGAGAGAGAGAAAGAGAACACCAATAAGAGGAAAGGCAGAGTGGTGTTGATCTGTTTTCCAATCCTTAGGCATCCTGGATCTTTTCCTCTCAAAACTGGTGGTAATTTTCTTTTATTTACCCAGCGCAAGAAAGAGGGCAGCCAGCACAATAGAGAGCTTTGCTTCCATTGCTTAGTTCCCTTCCTAGATGGTGCTGTGCAAAGTGAAAAGCCAGACACCGAGCCCCCTAGTGCTTTCATTTTCTACCTAGTAAGTGGCCCCCACACTGAAGCTTTACCCCCACCGTGAGGAAATTGCTTGTCCCACTGTAAACCCTTTGGGCCCCGAGGGAACGTTGCCCGGACCCTGCTCTCCCTCCAGCCCAGGTTCCTTCGTAGAGGCTTCTATGTCCTGTAACCCTAAGGTCTCGCCTGCTCTCACTGCTCGCCCTTCTCCCACAGTTAAGTTCCCTCTTCCTCTGGGCGCTGGAAAACTTGAGGCCTCTTACCAGGTTTCTAGGGTCTACATAATTTTCCTGTAGCATTTCTTCCCTTGATACTGGGAAGGGTTTCACATCAGCGTGCAAGGACAGAAATCATTAGGTCACACTCAGCTCTAGGATATTTGCTAGTCATTGGTTTGGGGGGGGTTGTTGTTTTCTGGTTTTTTGGGGTTTCTCTTGGTCTTTTTGAGACAGGGTCTCCCTTTAGTCCCAGCCGACCTGGAGCTCCCTATGTAGACCAAGCTGGCCTTGAACTCACAGAGATCCACCTGCCTCTGTCTCCTGAGTGCTGGGATTAAAGTTTTGTGCCACCAAGCCTGGTTAGTCATTGGTTTTTATTAACTAAAACCATAAGGCATCAAATTTTTCACAAGGTCATCATCCTTCAAAGAACCACTGATGCCTACACACAGGATTCATATTACTACTCCAGTGAGCCTTTCTTACTGTCTTAATTTACCTGGAGCTGTTTGACACCCTTCTAGGAGCCCATGCCTGGGGCACCAGTTGGCATTTGTGAATCACCTGCACCCCATCCTCTCCTCTACAGTGCTCAGTTCATAGAACCTTGCCACTTCCTCTGCATAATAGCTTCTTCTTTCCACTGAAATTCACAGCTGGAGTCCAAGGTTTCACCAGATGAACCAATAATACATAAGAGATGTTCCACAACACAGTGTCAAAGAGAAATGTAAAATACTAGTTGTCAGCAAAGAGTCTATAGGGGGCTGTCCCCCAGGCAAGACATAAAGAGATCAAGAAGGTTAGGTTATAGAGAGAACTGTGGAACTGCCTTGAAAAGGCTGTCCACTCACTGCACTGCCAAAGCCCATCTCACTCACCTCCAAGAGGCTTCTGTCCACCTCAAGCCAGTGGCTAAACATTTAACCCATAAGCAAAACCTGAAAGTATTCTGTGTTTCAAAAGTATAATGAGCCAGGCACATGCCTTTAGTCCCAGCACTCAGGAGGCAGAGGCAGGTGGACCTCTGTGAGATGGAGGCCAGCCTGGTCTACATAATGAGGTTCAGGCCCACTGGAGCTATAGGGAAACCCTGTCTCAAAAAAAATCTATAAAAGTATAATGAAAAGACTGTGCTCTGATCATTAGACTGTTAGCAATTAAGAGGAACTACTGACAATACACTATGGATGAGTCTCAAAAGCATTATGTGGAGTCAGAGAACCCAGATGCACAGGAATGTGTACTGGATGATGTCATTACTATGAAGCTCTATGTGCTGGACAGCTTTAGTGTCAACTTGACACAGCTGGTTGAGGGAGCCTCAACTGGGGAACTGGCTCCATTGGATTGGCCTGTGGCCATATCTGTGGAGTATTGTCTTGATTGTCAAGCAGTGTGGGAGGGCCCAGCCCACAATGAGTGGTGCCACCCTGGGCAGGTTGTTGTGTACTGTATAAGAAGGCGGGCTGGGCATGAACCAGGAGAGCAAGCCAGTAAACAGCATTCCTCTATGGCCTGTGCTTCAGCTCCTGCCTCCAGGTTCCTGCCCTGAGCTCCTATGGTGGGCTCTCTAAGTGATGAACTGTGACCCAGGAGATGTAAGCTGAATAAACCCTTTCCTCCCAAGTTGGTGTTGGTCAGAGTGTTTTGTCACAACAATGGAAGACAAACTAGAACACTCTAGAACAGGCAAATCTGATCTACGACAATGGGGAAAGCAGACAACACTGAAGCTGCTTCTGGTAGGGAAGGCTACAGGAATGAAGTAGGAAAGAAATGTCTAGAGTGAGGTCAGTATCTTGACAGGACTTTAAATGAAACGGGTCTATACAGTTCTCAAAACCCATAAATGCACTTGACATTCCATTTAAATGCATGTAACTTTTATATCCAAAGAAAAATATAAACCTGTATTGAGTGCTAGTTCGTGGTATACGTGTGAAAGTATTCAGAGTCATGCAGGTATTGATAATTTATTTTGAAATCTATCAAAAGCGAGCTATATGCAGAGGGTGAAACAGAAGACTAGATGGGTATACAGCTACTAAGGGACATAAAGTAAAAGAAAATGAAGGCTGGAGAGGTATATGGCAAACAACAGGAACTGTTCAGTCATGTGGACCCGAGTTCAGATCCTAGAACCCATGTCGGGTGGCTCGCAAAGCCCTGTAACTCCAGCTCCAGGGGATCTGATAGCCTCTTCTGGATATAGTTCAGTGGTCATGTGCTTACCCAGCATGCACTTGGGAGGCATGCCACCACGAATAGTAGGATCCTCAGAGATGTGGCTGAAGGCCTCAAGTTCAATCTATGTGACTGGAAAAGAGATAAAACCTTTAGACATGACCAGCAAGGACTAGAAAGATGTGGTGTTGCTTGAGGTTATGCACAGGGATTGGAGACCACAGTTTACAAGATAAGGAGGCTTCCAGGAGCTTGAAAACCAACGTGTGAGGCGGGTGACATGACTCGGTAGGTACAGTGCTTGTCACCAAAGTCTGATGACCTGAGTTTGATGTCTGAGTTCCACATGGTAGAAGGAAAGAACTGATCCTGCAAGTTGTCCTCTGACACACACCACACACACACACACTACATAAATAAATATAATTTTTAAAGAAGCCAACATGTTAATAAGCACAAGCAAGATGGCTCAGAACAGTAAGGACATTTGGCAGGTGCTGTGGAAAGGCTGTGTCGCGAAATTTGACCCTGTGGTGAGAACCTGTCTCAAAACAAAAGTACAAAATGGGCTTCTGCAGACACCTCCCTCTACACACACACACACACACACACACACACACACACATGCACACGCATGCTCTCACACACACACTAAGCCTAAATAAAAGGTAATGATAGGTGGTCAATATGCTTCTCAACTTCTTGTTTGCAGCAAACTGTTATGATAAACTAATGAGAGGCGGGGAGGGAAAAAATACCTACTATCTTGATACTGGTCTCCTGGAGTTAATCTAGAACAGCAAAGAGGTGTTTGCTGCTGGTCTGAAAGCTTAGAAAGGGGACTTTGCTGGCGGAGAAAAGGCCCCTGCTGTGCTGGGTATACTTTGCTGTCACCTTCTAACAAAAGGCTAGGTATATCCCCTATGGACCAGATACTCAGAAACGATACCATTGTAGAAGCACTGTGACTCCTGGGCAGGAAGACCACAGGGCACTGAGGCATCTTCCACAGTCGTGAAGACCCAGCAAGAGCTCCTGAACTCCCACAAAGACCCTTTACACTAAGTTCTCTCCTGCTGGACTGGGAGGGTGCGAAGTTGTTTTGTGGTCCGGGAAGACCACCTGCCAGTTTTCCTCATTTCCAACTTGCTGTGGTATAACAAAGCTCAGTAGTGGCAGCCCCCAGCGGAAGGGCTGGGCAGGTACTGAGAAGTTCTTCCCCTTGCCTCCTGAACACACATGGCCAGCCCTACTGTGCCCAAGGAGTTCCAGATGAGCGGCAGGAAACAAATGCCAACGAAATCTCAGAATGTTTTGTGAGGCACTCGAACTTCTCAGCACACACTTTCAACTTAAAGGGATGCCAAGACTTTATCATCCACAACGGGATATAAAAGCTGTGGGATGCAACGATGAGAGAAAAAAAATCCATGCAATAGACGAAGTACGTACTGTGGCCCCCATTCGATACCCTCCAGCGGTCACTACGCTTGGTGTCTTATGAGAAGTTCCCAGAGCTGTTCCCAGCTTACAGGAGCCTGCTTCTCCAGACAGTTGCCTTTTAACATTACAGAAGCCAGCTCATCTAAACCACGTGATCTCCATACCATCTCTCAGATGGTGTCCACTGACCACCTCTGGGTACAGAAGGCAGGAGCTCAAAGTGGGCCCAGGGTTGATCCCACTTGAGTAACACTGCACCAAATAGAAAACCTATTCAATCTAGGTGGTGATAAAGTATACTACATATGAGACCCATGACCATGTCAACTCTCCATCTTGTGTGTATGTTTAAACATTCATGCCATATCTACAGGTATGAATACAGTCACTCATGATGCTATCAGCAAAGATCTTTGGGAGACTTGAGGTTTTAATAACTTAGAAAAAATGTGCCTGACACATTATAAAATATCCTTTCTAACAAAACAGAGCAACAGTAACCCAGAGTCCAGTTTTATAAATGTTAAGGCCAAGAAAATATTGTCATCCCAGGATCTAATGACCAGCCTCCTGGTCCTTTGCCTGATGAATTCGTTGACAAACTGTGCTCCTTTTGTACTCCAGAGCCATTAATCGAGCTGGCTTCAGCTTTATCATAAAATGCTGTTGGATAGCTTTGCAGTCAAAGACCAGAAGTCATCATCGCATGCGTCGCCACAATGCATGTGGCTGTGGTATTTGCTCTGTGCTGCACTAATTAATTCATGTGTGCCAAGCCTGGATTCTTGACAACAAAACAGACTTGCAAGAAAAGAGTGTTACAGCCTTTGCAAGCATTGTCCTGCACTTCCCTTGAGTTCTCCTAGAAGATTGAAATTTAATGCCTGCACCACAGCCTTCTGCACACCACACAGCCTTGACTCTGGCCCAGGCTTTATATGTGGGCTGGGAAAGAAGAAGGGCAGGACCCTGTGAAATGATGGAGAGATCCGGTGGCTAACCCCTTCCAGCTGTACAGGTCCTATTCACTTGAGTAATCACTGATGTGACCTGTGGAGTCTGACCCAGTGCTGGGTGGTCAAAGACTCCTCATTAAACTTCAGCCTTAATCCTAAAGTGTGTGTTAGAGAATTGAAAGCTTCTAATCTAAAGTGTATGAAAGCACTGTATCGACCCACTAGACAATGTTAGAAAACAGCTATGGGGCCCATTGCCATTTACAACCAGTCAAGGATGGAGAAGGGCTTCTCCCAAGTCCAATCTCCTAAAATCTCTGAAACTTCCCAGGGTGGTTCAGACAGTAAACCTTGCTCTCAGAAGTTATAATAGGTAGAATAAAAGGAAGATTCACTCACATCTAAAGCTAATGTATTTTGGTAGTTCTTTGGTTGATGTGTTTTTAAGAGCATTAGCACATTACAAACTGTCCCCTAAATGACAGATGGAGACATAGGCATAGCATTTTTTAAGAAAATTTGCAGCATTTGTGGAGATCAGCTATCAAAGTCATTTATTGTTTTTAACCCTGGTGAATATTTTTATCTTAAGTGTTTAAAGATTTGTGAATAAACAGTCTGACCACAGAAAGAGTCATAATATGGATTTCCCACGGACTGATGGGAGCTAACCCTGGAAGCCATCTTGCTGGAAATTAAAACCAAATGTCAGCCAGGCCTGTGGCCCATGCCTGCAATCCCAGCACTTAGGAGACAAAGACAGGAGACTCGCAAGTTTGAGATCATCCTGGGCTACATAGGGTGTTCGAGGCTAGCCTGAGCTATAGAATGAGACTCTATTTCAAACATTTGCTAGATAATGAAATGAATAATTGCCCATCTACAGGCTGGACAGCTTGTGTGTCCTGCAAATGCTCAGCCAAGGTCATTTCATGAACATGATGCTCAGCTGTAACTGACCCCCACATGCACGATCCAGAGAAACGCTCACACATTCAAGGTCCTAATCTTCTGCCTTTCCTGCTCTTCAAGACAGCACTAGGTGCTTCCACTGAATGACTAGGTGCTTCCACTGAATGACTAGGTGCTTCCACTGAATGACTAGGTGCTTCCACTGAATGCCTAGGTGCTTCCACTGAGTGACTTCAGCCTTCAGACAGTGGGAGTGGAAAAAGACCAGCTTCTCAAATCTCTAGTGTGCTCTGAGTACTCCAATGACAGCATTGGCTTGTCTGGGCCTTTCCTTCCACTGTGCTACTTGGCCTTTGGGTAGGAGAGGGCCCTGGGGCATAGAGCTGTGGACGGACCCCATGGTGCTGACCATTGTCCACAGCGTCTCTGGAAAACCTGCTCTCCTGGTGCTTTGCGACCTGTCCTACGGCATTCAGCAGCCCGGCAGGTCTGCCTTCCAGCATGGAAACGGGAACTGGAGCTCTTCCCAGACTTTCCTGTCTACTTCTCATCCCGTCAGCTCTGTGCCATTGTACCTGGCTCACTGCAGCAGCCCTGAGCTGAAGTGCTCATGGGGTTGACAGGCTTCTTTCTCATTTCTCACAGGTGCATGAACCTCCTGCTCTTCCTGGTCTTGTTTCTCTGTCCATCCCTTCATGGAGTCAGGTCACAGATGACCATGAACATGGATCTTTTCATCGTAGCTCCCCCACTGTTTCTCTACCTGTCTTTGAGTCAAATGATCAAGTCCATTAGACCTGGATTTTCACATACATAGAAATCTTCTCTTAGTACCACCTGTCTTTCAAAACTATTCTCGTGAAGATTTGAAGAGAAATGGAGTTTTCTCCGGGCCTCCAAAATCCTGTGAGATTTTGTGCCTCTGCTCTGTGTTAGCTATTAAAGCACAGGAAGCCATTCCAACATGGAGCCAAAGTTGACAATTACTATCCTTGGCCTCTTGTGTGGAGACCTGAGCTTCCAGGATCTAGATACAGCTAAAGAGCAGATCAGACATGCTGAAAGAAGGCATCTAGTCATGTCATAGTCACACACAAAATCTCCATCAATCTTCATACAGCCCTAGAAAGATAATGAGAAAATATTTACTTCTTACTTATGATTGCTCTGCGATACTGAGATTTGAATTAAAACCTTTTTACCCATCTTGTCAATGTGGCTTATTCTTTTTCAAATTATCATTTATCACTTTGATAACACCAATGATATCTTTAAGAAATGAAAGCACAGACTGTGGTGATGCATGCCTGTAATTCCAGCACTTAAGAGGCAGAGGCAGGAGGATTGTGAGTTCCAGGCCAGCCAAGACTAAATAGTAAGACTCATAAATACATATGTAGGTACAGTCATACAAAGATCATATTCACAAGGATAACTTAAACAGCAACTAATGAAAAGCTGAAAGTTATCAGAAACACGGGACCAGCTAAATCAGTCATAGCAGATCTACTTAATGGAATGTTAAGCACACATTAAATATGATTCATTATGCAGTTCTATGCAGCAACATAAAATATGTTTATATTAAAACTAAGTAAAAGAAACTAAGTAACACTCTAAGATTGTTTGAAGATGGATAAAAACATAGATGTTGCTGGGAGTGGTGGCGTCTTTAATCCCAGCACTCAGGAGGCAGAGCAGGTGGATCTCTGTGAGTTCAAGGCCAGCCTGGTCTACATAGTGATTTCCAGGACAGCTGGGGCTACAGGGAGAAACTGTCTTGAAAGGACCAAAAAAAAAAAAAAAAAAAGATGTTTGTCATGCTCCAGGGATTAATATATTAATTACTACTTGCCCTCTCCCTCAGCTTTAACTCAGTAGTGACTCCTTAGATTATCTCCAGGAATCTTTCAAGGTGCAGTACTGAGAAGCCTATGAGAAGAGGGGGCATTGTCTGGAGGAAACCTCAGCAGTGCCACTGGAATCATGCTACGACTACAATTACTCCCCCTTTGTTTATGGCAGTGTTGGAATCAAACCCAGTCCTCCCACGTGCTAGACAACATTCAACAATGAGCCACGATCCCTACCCAACTGTCCCTTTTTTTGGCAAATACAGATGCCATAAATTTTAAATGCTTTCAAGAAATGAGGATTTAGGCATGATGTCACACACCATTAATCCCAGCACTCGGGAGGCTGACACATCTCTGTGAGATGGAGTCTAGCCTGGTCTACATAGTGAGTTCCAGGCCAGGTGGAGCTACAGAGGGACCCTTTGTCAAAAAAGAACAAAAGAAGAAATTAAGAATGTAAGGTTCACTTTGCAAATGTGAAGGAAACAAAGGAAGAGGAGAAAGTCAGGAGAGCCAGCTGGGCTTTGAGCCCAGTGCACACCTCCCAACAGCAGTGCAGACTAGTCTGGATTTCTCATGCACTGGAATCCATCAGAACTCCGACCTGCAACATTGTAGTCAATCCCCCAGGCCTGCTGGGGAATTTCGGGTCCGAGGAAGGAATGGGGGTGAGAGGCGCAGAGTCAAAACACAGACCCTGGGAGTCCGGTGAACGCAGACAGAGGGCGAGCTGTCGAGGACTCATTTGTTGGGGGCAGGGTTAGGGGTTATGTACTGTTCACATTCCCGCTTGTGATTGGCCCAGGTCTGCAACACTGCTTGTGTGGTCTCACCTGCCTTGGGCAGGTTAGGTTGATGAGGGACAAGCTCTGCGCATGCGTAATTCTCAGCATACTGTCTACTACATTTCCACCGTTTGTATTTAACTTTGCGTGAGGAGCGGTCCAGTGGGAGCTCAGGTGCTATGCCTGAACCTTGTTGACCCCACCTCTGGCACACAGACATTTGACTGCGTGTGTCTTAGGTTGCCCTGGTTTTGCAGGGTCTTACTGGTCTTTGACTGGTCAGCCACGGAGGGAAGAGGCCAGGAGCGGTACCATGGAGGGGAGAGAAAAGCTCATTCCCGTGAATTGTGGATGGATGAGAGCCAAATGCAAACCACCTCATCAGGAGGGGTGCATGCAGAGTCCCTATTGACCGTTGCTGAGAGGACCTGGGCCGTTGTTTTGTTGACCCAGCATTGGCTGCAGGCAAAGCAAAACAGACACCTGAAGAGAAAAAGGCAGAGAATGGTCAGGAGGTAGAGGATGCCCCAGGTGACCAATGTAGCAGGATCAAAAATGGACTTTAGCTTAGACCACACCTGTGAAACAAAGCTAGTATCAAAGGCTATGACCTCGGGGCTGGTTGGGTTAAGGGAGACAACTGGCCTTTAAATGCATTTTTAAATATCAATTTTTAAAGTTTGCACGTGCATATCTAGTCTGGCATGCCAAAATGAATGGTTTTGTGCACTTTAAAGGATTGAAACTTGAAGTGGCCACTTTGTTTGACAGAACCAACATGAGACAATTATAATTACCAATTTACAAACACACATAATAAAAACTTAGATGCACACTTAGACACACGGAAGAACAGTTACCATAAACACAAGACATAGTCAGATGAAGAGAGGAAACGCTGCACACACAGAGCCAACACCCTGTCGGTCCCAGAACCAAAAGTCCAGACCCCTTGCCCGGATTCCAATCACTGAGGTGAACCCCATGTTAGCACTTTACCAGTGGAGAGTTGGGGCGTCCCCCATCTCCGTGCTCAAGGAGCAATACTGCGTCCAGTTTCTCCTAACTGAGTGCCCCAGACCAGAAACTTGAGTTTAAACAAAACCAAAATGAAAGTAAAAAGGAAAAAAAAAAAAAAA
>VZQC01013351.1:2072312-2193231 GCA_009823505.1 Rhizomys pruinosus | reverse complement strand
AAAAGGAAAAAAAAAAAAAAAGAATTAAGCTCTTCTTACCCAAAAGACACAGCCAGCCAAATGAGATGTCTCTAGTCCCTCCAATGGGAGAGAGCTTCCTGGGCCCCCCTCCAAGGGTATATTGGTGGGGGGCGAATGAGCATCCCTAGCAGGGGCAGATGAAGGGAGTCTGGGGGGGTGGGGATGGGGGGAACCTTCCTCATCCTGGTGAAAGTCAGGAACACAGGGCAGGGCCAACTTCTCCTAGGTGTTCTTGTTGCGGGCTGAGTTATGCTCACGCAGAACTTCCTCTGCCAAGGTGCTCTTAAGGCTCGCAATTATGGCAAAGAGAGGCAATGCAAACGGCCTCCTCCCAAATGAATCCAAGTCCCGGGATTTCATTTTAAGGCCAAGGGTCTGGAGGAATGGGGCAGCGGTCCATGGCTCCCAAATGTGGGGAAGGAATATTATCCATGAGGGCAGGAAAGGTAGGGGAGGAGGGGGGCTTGGGGGGGAGGGGGCAGGTGCTCACTCTAATGCTGGCCAAAAATCAAAGAACACCAAAGGGGACCTACTCACTGATTGAGGAAGGAGGTGCCTCATCAACACTGGGGGGGCTGGGGGGGTCAAAATGCCACGTTGGGCACCAGATGTAGTCAATCTCCCAGGCCAGCTGGGGTATTTCGGGGTCCCACTGAAGGAATGGGGATGAGAGGCACAGAGTCAAAACACAGACCCTGGGAGTCTGGTGAATGCAGACAGAGGGCGGGCTATCGAGGACTCGTTTGTTGGGGACAGGTTTAGGGGTTATGTACTATTCGCAATCCTGCTTGTGATTGGCCCAGGTCTGCAACACTGCTTGTATGGTCTCATCTGCCTTGGGCAGGTTAGGTTGATGAGGGACAAGCTCTGCGCATGCGTAATTCTCAGCATACTGGCTATACTACACAACATGAACAATTGAATTAACAATATTAAATTAAATTAAATTAAAACTGCACAGAATGGGATTTTTAGGTATATTTTTCTTTTTACTTTAAAAAAAGAGATTTATTCTTTCTCATAAATCTTAGAATTTAGGAAAATAGAGACATAAACTTCAAACTATATTTTTAGTAGCATGAGTCAGTGTGGTATTATTTTTACTAAAAAATTACCCAACTTGACTTACATATAAGGATTTGGTGCTAGAATCTACCAATGAGGGACACCATATGTCATTTGTTTTTCTGGGACTGTATTACTTCACTTAGCATAATGGCTTCTAGTTCCATCCATTCACCTGAAATTTTCATGTTGTCATCTTTCTTTACTGCTTCACAGAACTCCATTTTTTAGATTTGCCACATTTTCATTATCCATTCATCAGTTGAGAGACACTTGGGTTGCTTCCAGCTCTTTGCTATTGTGAAGAGAGCTGTGATAAACATGGTTGTGCAAGTATCTCTACAATAGTATGAATCTTTTAGGTATATACCCAGGTATGACTGGGTAAAGCAGTAGGTTCATTTTGAGTCCTTTAAGAGTTCTCCACACTGCTTTCCATAGGGGTTGCACAAGTTTGCATTCCCACCAGCAGTGGATGAGTATTCCCTTTTCCCCACAACCTCTCCAGCATTTAGTGTCATTTGTTTTCTTGATGATAGCTAGTCTTATCAAGGTAAGATGAAATCTTAAAATAGTTTTAATTTGCCGGGCATGGTGGCACACGCCTTTAATCCTAGCACTTGGGAGGCAGAGGCAGGCAGATCTTTGTGAGTTCAAGACCAGCCTGGTCTACAGAGTGAGTTCCAGGACAGCTGGGACTACAGGGAGACCCTGTCTCAAAAAGACCAAAAAAAAAAAATAGTTTTAATTTGCATTTCATTAATTACTGGTGAGGTTTCATTGAACACTTTTTAAGATGTTTCTCAGAGCCGCTCCTGTGCTGTGTCATGTGCTGTGAGGGTTGTGAAATGGCAGAAATGAATCAGAGGATGTCCGGGGTAAGAAAACACAGCAGTCACCATCAACAATAGAAGCAAAGATACATGGGCTCGAGAGCCAGAGGAGAGAAACTGTGGGCCCTGGTCTCTGAAGAGTTGCAGGGAGCTGCCAAACCTTAACTCATGGCTGAAGATCTCAGACTCTCGGGGCCTAAGCTGTAATACTTGGCTGTGGGGCTAAGTTTCCTGTTCAGGAGCTGTGGCACTATGACAGATTATAGGGGCCCACTTACTCCTAGGGCACTGGGCAGGCCCTGGAGCAAGAAGATGCAAGCCTCGAATCCCAGCGCCTGGAAGATGGAGGCAGGAGGATCACAAGCTCAGGACCATTCTAGGCTGCAGAGCCAATTGAAGTCTGTCTCAGAAAGGAAACGAATCTGTTAAAAATCACAGCAGTTACAAGGTCTGAAGTTCTCATTGTAAGCACCTGTTCTTTTTCCTATAAATAAGCAAAGACCAAAGACACTGAGAGATGGTGGGGGAGCAGGGAGAGAAAAAAAAGATGTTTCTCAGCCATCTTTACTTCTTCATTTGTGAAATCTCTGTTTAGCTCTTTACTCCATCTTTTGACTGGGTAATTGTTTTCTTGATCCTTTGTTTTTTGAGTAATTTATACAATTTGGATATTAAGCCTCTGTCAGATGTGTTGCTGGTGAAGGTTTCCTCCCATGCTGTGGTTTTCTCTTCACTTCTTTGTTTCTTTCTCTGTACAGAAGCTTTTTAGTATAATGAGGTCCCACTTGTCCATTGTTGATCTTATTTCCTGCACAACAGCTATCTGATTTAGAAAGTCTTTTCCTATGCCTATGTCTTGTAGGTTACTGCCAACATTTTCTTCTGTCATTTTCAGAGTGTCAGGCTTCACGCTGAGGTCTTTGATCCATTTGGAATTTATTTTTGTACAGGGTGAAATGTAGGGGTTTACTTTTATTCTTCTACAAGTGCTGGCAAAACTGGATCACCTTTCATATAAAAATAAATATAACAACAACATTGCTCAGCTTCCCTCTCAACTGGGGATTTGGTGCTAGCATCCACAAATGAGGGAAACTATTCACCTTTTTTTTTCTGGGACTGTGTTACTTCACTTAGCATAATGGCTTCGAGTTCCATCCATTTACCTGCAAAGTTCATGATGTCATCTTTCTTTACCACTGCATAGAACTCCACTGTGTACATGTACCACATTTTTGTTATCCACTCATCAGTTGAGGGGCATTTGGGTTGGTTCCAGCTCTTTGCTATTATGAAGAGAGCTGCAATAAACATGGATGTGCATGTATCTTTGCAGTAGAATGAGTTTTGTGGGTATACACCTAGGAGTGATATGACTGGGTCAGGTGGTAGACTCATTTTGAAAAATATTTTGTTTTTTTGAGGCTATTGTAAATGGGAAGGTCTCCCTGTATTCCTTCTCCAATTGCTTGTTGCTGGCATAAAGAAAGGCTACTGATTTTTTCTAGATTTGTTACCTGCCACTTTACTCAAACTGTTAATCATATCTAGGAGTTTTCTGGTAGAATTTTTGGTGTCCCCTACGTATACTATCATGTCATCTCCAAAAGGGATAGTTTGACCTCCTCTTTTCCAATTAGTACTCCTTTAATTTCTTTCTCTTGTCCTATTGCTCTATCAAGAGTTTCAAGCACTATACTGAAAAAGAGTGGAGAAGGGGGCAGCCTTGGCAGGTTCCTGACTTTAAGGGAAATGCTTCTACATTTTCTCATTTAGAATGATGTTGGCTGTGGGTTGTTGTATATGGCTCTAATACACAAGTAAACAACCTAACATTGCAACTAAAAAACACTTGAGAGAAAACAACAAACGAATCCCAAACCCAGCAGACAAGAAGAAATAATAAATATCAGAGCAGAGATCAATGAAACAGAAACAAAGAAAACAATACAAAGAAGCAATGAATCCAAGAGTTGGTTCCTTGAAAGGCTAAACAAAATAGATAGACCTCTACCCAGTTAACCAAAAGCAAGAAAGAGTAACTCCAAATCAACACAATTATGAGAGATAAAAAGGGAAATGTCGGGGTTGGATAGATGGCTTAGCGGTTAAGAGTACTGACTGCTCTTGCAGAGGACCCGGGTTTGATTCCCAGCACCTACATGGCGGCTAAGAACCATCTTTAACTCCAGTTCCAGGGGAATCTGACGCCCTCTTTTGACTTCTGCAGCATTGCATAACACGGGTGCCCCAAACTACATGCAGACAGTACACTCATACACATAAAAAATAATAAATAATTTTTTTTAAAAAGGGAAACATCACAACAGATAATGAAAAGATCCAGACAATTATACAAGAATACTTTTAAAACATATACTCTATTAAATTTGAAAACCTAAGAGAAATGGATGAATATTTGAAATCATGGAAATTACCAAAGCTTAACCAAGAAAAGATCAACAGCTTAAACAGACCCATTACAAATGAGGAAACTGAAACAATAACACAAAACCTCCCAACTAAAACAAAGCCCAGGCCCAGAGGGATTTACAGCAGAATTCTGTAAGACATTTAGAGAGGACCTACAACCACTATTACTCAAATTATTCAAAATGATAGAAACAGAGAGAAATCTCCCAAATGCCTTCTATGCAGCCAGCATCACTCTAATACCAAAAACCAGGCAAAGATACAACCAAAAAAGAAAACTATAGACCCATTTCATTAATGAACATAGATGCAAAAATTCTCAACAAAATACTTGCAAACTGCATACAGGCACACATCGAAAATATCATCCACCATGACCAAGTTGAATTTATACCAGAGATGCAGGGATGGTTCAACATATGTAAATAAATAAACATCATAAGGCATGGGGCTGGAGAGATGGCCGTTAAGAGTGCCGACCGCTCTTGCAGAGGACCCGGGTTTGATCCCCAGCACCCACATGGCGGCTGAGAACCGTCTGAAACTCCAATTCCAGGAGAACTCCAGCTCCAGAGGAATCCGACACCCACTTCTGACCTCCACAGCATTGCACGACACGGGTGCACAGACTTGCATGCAGACAGTACATTCGTATGCATACAGAAATAAATAAAAATTAATAAAAAAATTTAATAAGGCACATAAACAGACTGAAAGACAAAAAGCACATGGTCATCTCAATTAATGCAGAAAAGGCCTTCGATAAAATTCAACATGCCTTTATGTTTAAAGTCCTAGAGGGAACTGGACTGGAGGGAACATTCCTCAACATGATTTTAGGATCTTAGAGGAAACAAGGTGATCATCCCTTAGAGTATTGGGTACAAGCTACAC
This sequence comes from Rhizomys pruinosus, assembly GCA_009823505.1. Lineage (NCBI taxonomy): Eukaryota > Metazoa > Chordata > Mammalia > Rodentia > Spalacidae > Rhizomys > Rhizomys pruinosus. Next base: position 2,187,985 of record VZQC01013351.1, on the reverse strand, counting down.
CTTGAACAGTTGAGGAACAAGGAAGGCCGACCCCAGACCTAAAGCCACTCCTTTCCAGAGATGACAAGGAAAGTGACTGAAAGATGAGGAAATGTGGGCAAATAGTGAAGACTGAATTCGGTGATCTGAACGCTGACATAGAGTGAGGATGCCAGAAAGCTGAAGCTTAGGTAAGACGAGAATGTCGACATTCTGTCAGAGTGGAGAAATGCCTGATAAAATTAAAAGAAAACCATCTTACTTCTGTAACCCTTGTCTATTTAGAGCTACTGGATTGAGTTTCTGCCATCCTGATGTAGAGTAATGACATCACATTTGTATTCCTATCAGCTATGACATCATGTATGTATTTCCATCAACTGTGACATCAAGCTTGTATTTCCACCACCTATGACATCACAGGTGTATTCCCATCAGCTATGACATCAAGTGTATAGACATCAAGCTTCTATCCTCATCAGTGATGACATCAAGCTTGTATTCCCATCAGATATGACATCAAACTTATATTTCCATCAGCTATAACATTAAACTGTATTTCCATCAGATATGACATCATGCTTATTTTTCTGTCAGCTATGGCATCACACTCGTATTTCCATTAGCTATGACATCATGCTTGTATTCCCATCAGCTATGACATCCAGGCTTCTATTCTCATCAGTTATGACATCATGCTTGTATTCCCCATAACCTATGACATCATGCTTATATTTCCATTAACTATGACATCATGCTTATGTTTCCCTCAGCTATAGCACTGAGCGTGTATTTCCATCCATTCTTGGGCTAGTATGGGAGCACCTCAAGACATGGATCTTACTAGAACTTCCTAGCTTCTTGAGGTGACCACTCACAGATGTTCCAGACTCCAGTACCCACAATGGCCCTGACAGTCCTCTGACCTCAGAAAGTGTAGTCACCATACCAGTGACATGACACAGCTGGAAGTAGGACACCTTCCTGAGGCTCTTGGCTACAGTCAAGCAGTAGGAGGAACTTTCTGTGTGTCTGTCTTAACTGATTCAGCAGTATATGCTGAAGACTTACCATGTCTAAGGACTAGTACACAGTGGATGTGCTAGAGCATGAGCTCACTGGGTTCCAGTTCTTATAATTCCACCAAACAAATAGGGAAAAGAAACAGTCAACAAATCTAAGAAGGGAATTTTCACAGCATTTTCAAGGATCCTTCAAACATTCCCTTTTACAACCCACTCTGGAAAATCACTGTTGACCCTATCGATCACATTATGCACTTTTTACCAGATTGTTTCTTGTCTCACTAGGCAGCCCAGGCTGGCCTCAAGCTGTCCATCTCCTCCCGTGGCCTTCTGAATGCTAGAATCACAGGCTGGGCTTGGAGGGTGATCTTTTGATGGCCCTATCCTGAGGGGGAGTGGATGAGTGGTGTACAAGTGTGTGTGTGTGTGTGTGTGCACGTGTGCACGTGCGTGTGCATGTGTGTGTGCGTGTGCATGCGTGTGCATGTGTGTGCATGCGTGTGCGTGTGTGTGCATGCGTGTGTGTGTGCGTGTGTGTGTTCATGTGTGTGTGTGTGCATGTGTGTGTGTGCATGTGTGTGTGTGCATGTGTGTGTGCGTGTGTGTGTGTGTGTGTTGAAGTTCTTTAACAGCATAGTAACTGCCATGAAGTCATTGTTGGTCCAGTCATAGCAACCCTGGTCCAGGTTTCCTGGTCAGTGCCCTGGGGACCCTCGCAGAGACAGTGTGGGACACCAGGTAAACAAAGCTGCGTCTCTGTCCTTTATGTGCTTGGGATGCAGTATGGAAAGAGGCGAACATCCAGACCTTCACAGTGGGAGATAGGACGAGTCCTAGAATAGGGGAATCAACTGTTCTGGAAGCTTCGAGACTCCCCAAGGAGGCCGAAGATGTCACCAACATCACACAGCCCACCAGGGAGAGAGTTAGAAGGGAAAGCAGAGCCTCAGAGAACATCAGCATCCGTCAGCAGCCCCAGGCGGGCATTCCCACTCATGGAGCTGTACAGACGAGAACCTACCGGAGCCAGCAGCGAGGCAGCCAACTAGAAGTTAATGGGGTAAAAATCTGCTGGGAAATTGGTAAATCTTTCCCTCGGCTTTTGTCACCCTGTCTCCAAACCGAGGCAATGGGAGTGAAGCCAATCCTGCAGGAGGAAAGTGTCACAAAACTGACAGTCTCTCTGACTTCTTATGTTACATGAGGGTCTACCTTACACCTTGAATTGCATGTTTCTTTCCATCCTCACAGTAACTCAGTGGGGTAGAAATCACCTCCATTGTAGAGATAAGTATATAAGTTAAGAGACGTGAGAACCTTGCCAAGGTCACACAACAGTGCAAAAGGCAGAATTCAAAGCCATCTGCCCTTGACTGCTATAAGCTGAACAACCGCCCAACAGAATTATTTGGGGGGGTTTTCTTTCTTTTTTTTTTTTTTTGTCTTTTTGAGACAGGGTCTCCCTGTAGCCCCAGCTGTCCTGGAACTCATTCTGTAGACCAGGCTAGCCTTGAACTCACAAAGATCCGCCTGCCTCTGCCTCCCAAGAGCTAGGATTAAAGGCGCACACCACCACGCCTGGCCAGAATTATGTGAGCTTTCATCAAAGAAGTACTGTGTGGGTCCAACCCATTAGAAGCATACCCCCCATATAATAACCCATGATAAAACTGTGAATAAAAAGTCCTCACTGGAATTTTAATTTTAGGACTTAATCGCTGTGATAATGTGCATTATATAAACATGCAAGTTAAAAGTTATTTTTCTTGTGTTAAAGTATAATTTTAAGAAGATTCCTGTACTTACATCCACACAGAAAAAAAACGCAGGTGGAATTATATAATCCCTGAAGTAAGGAAAGGGCAAAAAGAGAACGGAAGAAAAGCCAGGGCACAAAAAATACAAAGTCCATCTGCACAGGCTAATTTTCTCCTTCACCCACCTTCACCCACCCTGTGGCGTGCCACTTCAATACATATTCTCTCAATGTCTCTCTCTCTCTCTCTCTCTCTCTCTCTCTCTCTCTCTCGATCTTTCTAGGCATCCATCCCACCCCACCCCACCCCGGCCTCCTGCTTAAGAGCCCAATGTATCAGAAGATAAAAGGATGCTTGAAGACTGGTGTGACCCAGATAAACATGACCATTGCAAAACCTGTGATTATGAAAAATGTATTGCTGGGGCTGGAGAGAGGGCTCGGCAGTTAAGAGCACTGGTTGCTCTGGCAGAGGACTCAGGTTTGGTTCCCAGCACCCACATGGCAGCTAACAACAATCTGTAACTCCAGTTACAGGAGGTCAGATGCCCTCTTCTTGCCTCTATGGCCAATGCACAACATAGGTGTGCTTATATACATGCAGGCAAAACAGTCATACACATAAAATAAAATTTAGAAAAATATATTCCCAGAATTTAAGATTAAGCATCCTCAATTATGTATGGAGAACACAGTATCTGCCCTATTGTTGAGAGATAGCCTGTGGCCGAGGGGGCTTCTGGGATACCAGTTGCTTAAGCCACAGTTTTCCTTTCCCAAAGTTTCTAGGTGAGAACTGAGAAAGCAGGAAAGTCGTGTCTACTTCCTGCAGCCCACCCTGCTCACCCCCCACCCACTGTGGGAAAGATGGGACAAGGTTTATGGGAAGTACACTTGTTTCCTGCTCCTAAGATGGAAGGACAACACTGCAACTTGTCTACCTAAGAAAGCTTGAATCTGGTTCCTTAGAGCCAGCTGGCTTTAAGTACAAAGTCAGCTGAGTCCTTGCTCTGATACTCAGGAGTTGGGAGACCATGAACAACTCTTATTGTCTGTGGAGGTCGGTCTGAAACTAGCAATAAACCAATGTGTGTCTAACATCACTGACAGGGACGGTGTGTCAGGGCCTGTCAAACAGGTGAAACACGGGTGCTCCGTTCCTAACTAGAAATGATCTCAATTGTAGAAAGAAGTTCAGGAGACAGGAAGAGGATCTGTGTCCCCGTCTGCAGAGCCAACTGCTCAATCCCCTGAGGCAAAGAGTAAGAATGCAATTTGCTGAAAAGCAGAGCTGAGATTTTGTATGAGAAAGATGGCAGAGTGAGGTGCGCCCTGGGCGGCTGGCCTGGGACTGGCTGGCTGAGTGGCTGTGCTGCACCGTGTGAGGAGCCTTATCACACAGGACGGGTATTTTCCTGACCTTAGGTGCAAAATTCTGGACTGATCTCAAAACTCGGGAGTGAGCAAGTAAAAAAGAAAACTGAGCAGGCAAGATGGCGGCGTTGCTGCCACAAACGCCGGAGCAACGCCGTGAGGTACTTCAGGCCAGCTGTGGGGTAAATGGGCCAAGGCCGGGGCAGCCATGGTGGCAGGGAAGATGGAAAGCGCGTTTTCTGACCCTCGGACCCCGCCATGTGTTCCCCAAGGGCCCAGCACAGGGCATGGGAACGTGTGGAATTGCTGGATATGACCTTCATGTTCCGATCACGGGACTTAAACCCGGACTCTAGTAAGATGGCAAGCCACTTCCCCTGGCCATGGAGGAAGATGTAAAAGCAGAAGACACCAAAAGAGCCAACCAGATCCTTTACTGTGGGGAGTTGAGAGGACAAGGACAGGGACAAGGGGTGCTTCATCCATCTATCTCCTTGAGCAAAGGAAAAAGTGGATTTCTCCAACAACAACATCCCTCTACCAAGAAATTCAAGCCAGCAAATACAGTTCCCTCTGCTTGCTGCCCAGAAGCCAAAATGCTCTGTCTTAAACACAGTGTGACCATGTGGACACAGTGATAGAGACAGGAAAACAGCAGGAACCAGTGTAATTAACTGGAGCTGGGGTCTCTTCCCATGAACTAGACCTGGGGTCCCCTCCTGTGAACTGGAGCTGTGGTCCCCTCCTGTGAGCTGGAGCTGTGGTCCCCTCCTGTGAACTGGAGATGTGGTCCCCTCCTGTGAGCTGGAGCTGTGGTCCCCTCTTGTGCACTGGAGCTGTGGTCCCCTCCTGTGACCTGGAGCTGTGGTCTCCTCCTGTGAGCTGGAGCTGTGGTCCCCTCCTGTGAGCTGGAGCTGTGGTCCCCTCCTGTGACCTGGAGCTGTGGTCCCCTCCTGTGAGCTGGAGCTGTGGTCCCCCCCTGTGAACTGGAGCTGTGGTCCCCTCCTGTGAACTGGAGCTGTGGTCCCCTCCTGTGAACTGGAGCTGTGGTCCCCTCCTGTGAACTGGAGCTGTGGTCCCCTCCTGTGAACTGGAGCTGTGGTCCCCTCCTGTGAACTGGAGCTGTGGTCCCCTCCTGTGAACTGGAGCTGTGGTCCCCTCCTGTGAACTGGAGCTGTGGTCCCCTCCTGTGAACTGGAGCTGTGGTCCCCTCCTGTGAACTGGAGCTGTGGTCCCCTCCTGTGAACTGGAGCTGTGGTCCCCTCCTGTGAACTGGAGCTGTGGTCCCCTCCTGTGAACTGGAGCTGTGGTCCCCTCCTGTGAACTGGAGCTGTGGTCCCCTCCTGTGAACTGGAGCTGTGGTCCCCTCCTGTGAACTGGAGCTGTGGTCCCCTCCTGTGAACTGGAGCTGTGGTCCCCTCCTGTGAACTGGAGCTGTGGTCCCCTCCTGTGAACTGGAGCTGTGGTCCCCTCCTGTGAACTGGAGCTGTGGTCCCCTCCTGTGAACTGGAGCTGTGGTCCCCTCCTGTGAACTGGAGCTGTGGTCCCCTCCTGTGAACTGGAGCTGTGGTCCCCTCCTGTGAACTGGAGCTGTGGTCCCCTCCTGTGAACTGGAGCTGTGGTCCCCTCCTGTGAACTGGAGCTGTGGTCCCCTCCTGTGAACTGGAGCTGTGGTCCCCTCCTGTGAACTGGAGCTGTGGTCCCCTCCTGTGAACTGGAGCTGTGGTCCCCTCCTGTGAACTGGAGCTGTGGTCCCCTCCTGTGAACTGGAGCTGTGGTCCCCTCCTGTGAGCTGGAGCTGTGGTCCCCTCCTGTGAACTGGAGCTGTGGTCCCCTCCTGTGAGCTGGAGCTGTGGTCCCCTCCTGTGACCTGGAGCTGTGGTCCCCTCCTGTGAACTGGAGCTGTGGTCCCTCCTGTGAGCTGGAGCTGTGGTCCCCTCCTGTGACCTGGACCTGTGGTTTTCCATCATTTTTTTATTGTCTTCTACAGCTCCCGTGCACTCTCACCTCTGCCCTACAGAAAATGTGAATCGCCTACTTGAATTAGAGATAAAAATCACAGTCTGGGACATAAAAAATAAAACCTTTTAAATTTAAAAATTAAGAAAAAAACATTTATATAGGAAAATACAATGTTCTAAAACTCAAGATAACAGTCTGACTTGAATCTTCTATTTTGTTTGTCGTGTTTTCAAAAATCAGAGGAAATGTAACTTGGAATTGTTTAAACAGGGTTCTCGGTACCTTTGCACATTTTTTAGCTAAACAAACTTTTTAACATTGCCATGGCATTTTTAATATTTCATTAATTTTTGGAGAATTTCTTGCAACGCATTTTGATCACAGTCACTCTCAACTCCTCCAAACCCACCTCCCCCTCTCTACCCACCCACTTCATACCGGCCCTATTCTTCTTTCTGAAGCCATGAAGTCTGTTTGTGCTTCCCATATACTCCTGGGTGTGCAGTCACCCCGTGGACCCTGGTTGGCCTCACACGCTTGAAGAAGACTGACCCTCCCTCTCCCAGAAGCTATCAATGGCCAGTAGCTCCCCACCTAGGGTGGGACTTTGTGCTCCCCGTCAACTCCAGTCTGGAACTTCATCTGCTTGAGCTTGCCTGTGTCTGGCCCATGCTCTGTAGCATGAACCCAGAACCCTGTAGGTTCCCATGTGCGGCTGGCCTGTCATTTCCAGAAACCTGTTTCGCTGTGGTCATCCCCTACTTCTGGCTCTTGGGGTCTTTCCGCCCTCTCTTCCATAATGATCCCTGTTCCTTGGGTGGAGAGGTGTCCTACTCAGGGCTGAGCACTCAGGACCAGCTCCATTTCTCCGTGGTCTATGACATCACTGTTTTGTTTTGTTTTTTGTTGGGTCTCAGGGAAAAGATCTGTAACACTGATAGATTCTGCATGGGAATTCTGTGCAGTGTGTCAAGCACTCAGGAAGGTGAGTTACACGTATTTATCAAGCCACACATGTCCATACTTGTTCTCTTTCTGTCTTTACGTTTGTGTCTTGATGAAGCTAATCTACTAGAGAATTAGAATAACTGCTGAAATTTAAAAAACAGAGGGCTGCCAATCCTTAGCTTTCTCAGACCTACCTCAAAAGGACAGCCTGAAACTTACTCCACAATTCACAGCCTTTATCTTTTATATGGCATTGATCAATGCAGCTAATGCAATTTCAAAATCCATATAACTAGAAAATCACCACTGCACCCACATCTTACTAGACAAGGGAACCTTAGAAATGAAGGACTGTAATATTTATCTTTTTATCCGCAATATTTAAAACAAGGCAAAGACACCTTGATAATTCATTGCCGAATGAGTGACAATGAATTTGTGTGTTTGCACATTCATACACACATGCAAATATTATACATACATATACATATAAATGTAGTGAGTACAAGCTTGATATATTTCTTAATGTCCATCTGGGGGCATTATTTTTAGAATCATTACACATTTAAAGTCTTTCAAGGATTGAACTCTCACTTCCTATGGAACTTTCATGCACATTTATCAAGAATATATGAAATATTTTAATATCCGATAATTTCTATTAGGCATATCATACACTTCAAGAGAAAAGAGACCGTTAATCATGTTGCTTACTGCAGCAGGCTCAGACTTTCCCTGACTGGACTTCATTGCATGCAGACTGTATCCTTGCTTACAGCAGATGAGAAGCTTTGCTGAGGAGCTGCCTGGAGCAGGGCCATGCCCGAGGGCTATGATAACAACTCCACATCCATCAAGGCCACTCAGAGTCCACGTCCCTATCCTCACACTAGAGACTGCAACATTTTCTGTGATGATGAAGTAAATGTGTCCGCCCACCAAACAGACACACATGCTTACACCGCCCACACCCAGCACCTGTCCTACAGAGCACTGCCTTGTGCTATAGGCCAATATAGGCTACGGACTGAAAAAAGCCCTTGTAAATGTGGTGGAGGTTGGTATCGCCCTCATCTGGACATTTTTGCTTTGGAAAATCTCCCCACCCTGCCCCTAACCCACCCTGCAAAACACACACACACACACACACACACACACACACACACACACACACACACACACCGGCATGCAGAAATAACTCTCAAGATACAAGTCCCAGAATGTGCCTCTTCTTTGCTCCTTATTTACATACAATGAAACAACCTGCCCATCCCTCTTGGTTAATCAGAAAGGAAAGGGACTTCCCCCAAGCTCTTCTGGGTCTTTAAAGTCCTTTCCAGTCAAAACCTCTGCACAGCTGCAGATCCCTGAGACCTGTCTCCCTCACATCCACACACCAGGCGATGGGTACAACACCTTCCATCAGCATCACCCAAAGACCAGGAAGGCTAAAGGGAAACTGGCCCCAGTGAGTGTGCCCTATAGCTTCAAATCAATAATACTTGCATTCTGACTGACATCATAGAAGGTGAAACAGTTCAAATGATCTCATATTAGATTCCCTCCTCATCACCATCTCTGAGCCCACAAAACAATACCCAGCCATCCCCATCGTGGTCTTCCCTGGGAGGGCTTCTACGTGCTCCTCATTGGCTGGGTTGCCAGCACTGCCCCTCAGTGTATATCTTATGCTTTCTCCAGTGCTTTTTTTTTCTCAATAAACCTTTTGTGTTGTGGCTTTCTGTATCTATGAATAAACAAATTATTTTGTCAAGGAGAACAAAACCCTGGACCAATGGACTCTGACCTCCCTGGCTGACCGCCACTCAAACACCAAGAACACACAGATTGCCTCCCCGCTCCATCTGAAGAGGTTTCCAACTTCATCCAAAACTAGAAATGACTCACCACTCCATTCTTAGAGGTTTCCAACTTTGTCCAAAGCAATACATACCTCAAGTGACTTCTCACCACATCTAAAGGGGGCTGTAGCTTCATCCAAAGCTATCTATACTCTGAAGTGACCACCACCACCTCCATCTAAACAGGGGTCCAGCTTCATCCAAAGAGATACATACTCTAAAGTGACTTGCTGCTAGTGTGGCTCTATCTCAGAATGATACTATCCCCAGACCATGAACTAGAAAACCAACCCCATGCCTTTTAATTTATAACTTTTCATTTTCTAATTTTGTTTCCCACTTACTGTTTCAGCTGGTTAGTAAAGCTAGTGGCACATCCAGCTTAGTTTCCTGGGTCTCTAATTCCCATTTTCCTGATCCTTTACAGAGAAAGTTAATTGAGTAGCTCTTTATATACCACAGAGAAGGGGCTGGCTGCAAGATCTCACTACTGAAATACATGTGAGCAGACCATCCTGCTTTCAAGGAACTATAAGCAGAAGCTAGTCAGGGGAAGGCACATCTAACAGTCCTGGGAGCTAAGCCTATGAAAAGAACGTCACTACTTTGCCTCTTTTTCAAAGTAATCTCTCAGACCTTCCTCATAAATTTGGTGGTCACACCACAGGCATCTGGACAAGAACAAGGTGCTTTACCCCAAAGAAACCATTCATTAGCAACACACCATATAAACTGAGGATTGGTTTTCCTTTGTCAGTAGAACTTTCACCAGTAATTATTTTTTATTACACTGTTGAAATTCTAGCTCTGGATGTTCAGTCTCCTTCATCTTGATCTCTTAAAGCTTTCATTTATTCTTGTTAATGAGAATTGCTTGTTACAGGTGAACATAGATCACAAAAGTATTATATTGATTATAAATACAATGATCTATCCACACAACACTGTAAAAAAGCAACTGTGGAAATCAAATAAACCGAAGAAGAAAAGAAGGAAAGGCTATTCATCTTAATCCACATTTATAATGGGCAAATAAAAGACACATGAATGTCTCAAGATAAATAACTTCATTTTCTATGATAATAATTTCATTTTTTCAAAATGATTAAAGATCTAAAAATATCTGCTTTTCCTCAGACTGGCCTAACTATGGAGATTGGTGATATCAGATCCTGCCAATCACTAGTGATCCCAAGTTGGTCCCATACCACAGACACCTCCTCCCATACCACAGACACCTCCTGTTCAGAATTACTTTTTCCAAGTCCCTTAACCACAACCCTGCTGACTCTCTGATTCAATATTCCATACAATGTTAATATTCAGTTCTAACAACGTCCCTGGACTGCTGCCCTGGACTTGGAGAGTATGTAGGACAGGAAGTAACAAGAGAATAAAATAGATGAGCCAGCCACGGAGGTGCAGGCCATGGAGGTGCAGACCTTGGAGGTGCAGGCCATGGAGGTGCAGGCCACGGAGGTGCAGGCCACGGAGGTGCAGCCCATGGAGATGCAGGCCATGGAGGTACAGGCATGGAGGTGCAGGCCATGAAAGTGCAGGCATGGAGGTGCAGCCCATGGAGGTGCAGGCCATGGGGGTACAGGCATGGAGGTGCAGGCCATGGAGGTACAGGCATGGAGGTGCAGGCCATGGAGGTACAGGCATGGAGGTGCAGGCCATGGAGGTGCAGGCCATGAAGGTGCAGGCCATGGAGGTGCAGGCCATGGAGGTACAGGCATGGAGGTGCAGGCAATGGAGGTGCAGGCATGGAGCTGCAGGCCATGGAGGTGCAGACCATGGAGGTGCAGGCCATGGAGGTGCAGGCATGGAGCTGCAGGCCATGGATGTGCAGGCCATGGAGGTGCAGACCATGGAGGTGCAGGCCATGGAGGTGCAGGCCATGGAGGTGCAGGCCATGGAGGTGCAGGCATGGAGCCTCAGGCCACGGAGGTGCAGGCCATGGAGGTACAGGCCATGGAGGTGCAGGCATGGAGCCTCAGGCCACGGAGATGCAGGCCATGGAGCTGCAGGCCATGGATGTGCAGGCCATGGAGGTGCAGACCATGGAGGTGCAGACCATGGAGGTGCAGGCCATGGAGGTGCAGGCATGGAGCCTCAGGCCACGGAGATGCAGGCCATGGAGCTGCAGGCCATGGATGTGCAGGCCATGGAGGTGCAGACCATGGAGGTGCAGGCCACGGAAGTGCAGGCCACGGAGGTGGAGGCCATGGAGGTGCAGGCCACAGAGGTGCAGGCCATGGAGGTACAGGCATGGAGGTGCAGGCCATGGAGGTGCCGGCCATGGAGGTACAGGCATGGAGGTGCAGGCCATGGAGGTACAGGCATGGAGGTGCAGGCCATGGAGGTGCAGGCATGGAGCTGCAGGCCATGGAGGTGCAGACCATGGAGGTGCAGGCCATGGAGGTGCAGGCATGGAGCTTCAGGCCATGGATGTGCAGGCCATGGAGGTGCAGGCCATGGAGGTGCAGGCCATGGAAGTGCAGGCCATGGAGGTGCAGGCATGGAGCCTCAGGCCATGGAGGTGCAGGCCATGGAGGTACAGGCCATGGAGGTGCAGACCATGGAGGTACAGGCCATGGAGGTGCAGGCCATGGAAGTGCAGGCCATGGAGGTGCAGGCATGGAGCCTCAGGACACGGAGATGCAGGCCATGGAGCTGCAGGCCATGGATGTGCAGGCCATGGAGGTGCAGACCATGGAGGTGCAGGCCATGGAGGTGCAGGCATGGAGCTGCAGACCATGGAGGTGCAGACCATGGAGGTGCAGGCATGGAGGTGCAGGCCACGGAGGTGCAGGCCATGGAGGTACAGGCATGGAGGTGCAGGCCATGGAGGTGCAGGCCATGGTGGTGCAGGCATGGAGCTGCAGGCCACGGAGGTGCAGGCCACGGAGGTGCAGGCCACGGAGGTGCAGGCCATGGAGGTGCAAGCCACGGAGGTGCAGGCCATGGAGGTGCAGGCATGGAGCTGCAGGCCATGGAGGTGCAGGCATGGAGCTGCAGGCCATGGAGGTGCAGACCATGGAGGTGCAGGCATGGAGGTGCAGGCCACAGAGGTGCAGGCCATGGAGGTACAGGCATGGAGGTGCAGGCCATGGAGGTGCAGGCTATGGTGGTGCAGGCCTGGAGCTGCAGACCATGGAGGTGCAGGCCATGGAGGTGCAGGCCATGGAGCTGCAGGCATGGAGCTGCAGGCCATGGAGGTGCAGGCCATGGAGGTGCAGGCCATGGAGGTACAGGCCATGGAGGTGCAGGCCACTGAGGTGCAGGCCACTGAGGTACAGCCAATGGAGGTACAGCCCATGGAGGTGCAGGCATGGAGGTGCAGGCCATGATCAGAGCACTTGGCTGGCCTGAAGCACGAGGAGCAACAACAGTTTCACAACATCCTGGACTACATAGAGACCATGTCTCCAATATTTTTTTTAATTTTTTTAATTTTCTACCCAATATTTTTTAAATGATATGAAACAACAGCTTTTGAGACAATAGAATCAAGGGATGATAATAATGACATCAAAATGATGGAACTTAGGAGGTGTGGCCATTTGCAGCCCCAGCTTCCTGTCTGCAGTGGCTTTGCATGCAGACCACAGCTGCCTCCCTGCACTGACATGAAGTCCAGGGTCTGGAAGACCAGAGAATGGATAGTTACAGGGGAGTAAGCTGTGGCAGAACCTGGAAAGCACAGGGTTCTTCCTCCGTCTGTAGCAGAGAGCTAGTGAGCATGCATGTGACGTAGCTATCCAAGGCTGGGAAAAGAAAACATCTAAAGGGATTAGAAGTAGAGGATCATGGTGCTCAGAGTACCAAAAGCCCTGCCAGCTCTCTGATGTCCAGTCCACAAATACTAGCCCTTCTTCACCCTATTGTGACAGAACACTTCTTTCATGAACTATCTCATGAGTTTCTCAAAAGAGGCTTACAGGCTTAGAGAATGCATTGATTTGTGTTCTAATATTCATGAAATGATAGTTTGGTTCAAAAGCAACCCTCTGTGTTTGGGTCTGCTTTATGCTGCAAATAAACAGCTCATACAGTAGTTAATGATGCCTGCATCAGAGAGAACACTAATGAACGTGCCTGATGGATGGCAGAGAGGCTGCAAGAAATACAGCTCATGTGAGTTAAAGAGTTAAAAGAGCTTTGGTCAGTGAGGTGGTCATTCTGCAGTGTTGGCCCCACCAGGTCAAATCCTTAGCAAGGCTGATATATGAGACACGTACATGTTTCCTTTGTAGTCAAGTGAGAAAAAAAACACAAGAAGAGAGTTTCAGTTCAAAGTCAGGAGATGGATAGATTTCAGCATGTTCTAAGAGTACAGAGGACTTTGATTTTGTGGAGAAGGGTCAAGTACAACTCTCTGATAGCAGTCCTGTCTGAGACGTTGACATCTTACCTTGTGCCACTGCAAAGAAATGATCCTAGATTTGCTGCAGCAAGCCTCTGACACCTGCTCACTTGTCATTCTGGGAGGACCGTCCCCTTTATACGAGTTTGTCGAGAGTCAATAGAGATGATGCATGCTCATTAGAGTGCGGCAGTAGCATTAGCCTTGATTATTATGGTCCAGTGGCCTCTCGTCCACCTCTCCACACAGAAGCAAGTCCTTTAGAGTATAGTATCTGTTCACACCACTTCAACAACTACTTGAAGAAATGAACTTATTAGCTCAGAGCCAAGAGTTCAATATCTTGAAAAACTTAATTGCATCTTACTTTTGTTCTAAACTTGCATGTTGTTTTGAAGAAATGAACCATATTCCATTGGGGCCAGTGCTATCACATTCATCCACACAAAGGCAGTCAATATGTATTGATTTGTGATCTAATATTCATGAAATAATAGCTCGGTTCAAAAGCAATCCTCTGTGTTTGGGTCTGTTTTATGCTGCAAATGAACAGCTCATATAGCAGTAGTTAATGATGCCTGCATCGGAGAGAACACTAATGAACCTGTCTGATGGACGGCAGACAGGCTGCAAGAAACACTCTGCTTATGTGAAAAGTCCAAGCAACTCATTCTTCCCTGAACATTTTTCTATCACCCAGTGTGTGTAGATTGATCAACTGGATAATACTGTGAGATAGAAAGGTACTTGCTAAGATTCCTGCACTTGGCTTTATAATCACAAGGTGCACCTCTGGTTTCTCTGTAAGATACTAAACATTTCATGCCACTTTTTAAGATAATTGATTAGGAAAAAACTATGAATGTGTGTCATGATGGTTTCAAAGATTGATTACAACTTCTTTCATGACAAGATGAGGTTTGTATTATTTCCCCTTTGATATTGATAGGCCTCAGCTGGCTTTGATCGACTCGCCAGAGGAGGGACGGTCTTTGATTTCTCTTTTGTTTTGGTTTGGTATGGCTTCACACTCCATGTGATTTTGAACTTTTGATTCTCTGGCCTCTGCCTCCCAACCACATGGCCTGCCATGTTCGGTTTATACAGTGCTGGGGAGCAAACCCAGGGCCTCCTGCATGCCAAGTAGGTATGCTACAGACTGCGCCACCTTCCGAGGCCACAGTCTGGAATTGCTGAGACTAGGTCACAGAAGCCAGTGCAGTCCCAGCTGGCTCTCTAGCAACTCCCACCCTCAGGATGCCTCTTCATGGGGTCCCCATTCAGAACCCAACCTCCACAAGAACAAGCAGGGAGGCTATAACGCCATGATCCTATAGGCAGCTCCACTGAACCTCACCTATAGGCCACCCCACCCACATTCCAGATATGTTAGCCAAGAGGCTGTGGGTCACATGAGCTGCAGGTCACATCAGCCATTTGAAGCTTCCCAGCAGAGGCCCAGATATGCTACAGAAGTAACAGACCCCACTATTCCCTAGCCCTATCCCCACCCATAACTCTCATCTTCCATGAATACACTTGGGGAGGCTTTGTTCTGCAGCAATAAATACTCAGAAATGGAAGTTCAGGAATGCTGCAAATGGTAACAGAGAAAATATGCAGCCCACAGACAGCAAAAGAGGGACCTGGTTTGTTCATTCAGAAGCCGAAAGAAGGAGGAGGGTCCCGGTGGTTCAATGTGCCCTAAGGTAAGTTGTTCAGCAATCAAGGACTTGAGGACAGTGAGTTTTGATTCAAGTATAGGCCACTGCTCAACCCAAATGGGATCATTAGTGTCCCATTTGAGACAGGCAGTTAGGGGAGCAGTGGCCCTTAGAATTGGGGGTGAAGGGCTGGGTTAGTAAAGGGATTGTCCCTGCCTGAGAACCCACTCCTATCCTTGCCTATGACGACCTCTAATAGGGTCTGTGGTAATGACAGTGCCCATACTGAATAAGATGTCCCTTCCCCCGGGGGGGGGGACACATCAGCAACGAGGGGCTTGATGGTCCCAGAATTACCATCATAATCTTCCCACACCACCTGATTGACAGTTTGTTTAGTGGGTTGCTACCCACCAACCCCTTTAATGGGGGAGGGGGGGCAGGTGTAAACCTCCAAGTAGAGAAGGGGCAGCATCATTGGAGGTGATAATAGTGACGTCCAATCCAGTGTCCACGATCCTTTCAATGGGGGAGACGTGCAATTTAGTGGACATCTAGGGGGAGTGGCCATAAATGGGCATAGTCCAGAGGACACGTGGGGGGGACCCTCTTACTGTCAGGGGTGTCCCAAAAGGAGTTTAAAGGGCAGCTGTTGGGCGCAGCAGGGCAGATCTACAATCCCTAGCCAATGAAAGCCTTTCTTGCATTTGGGGCATGGGGTTTTTGGCCTAGTGGTGGGGCTGGGGCAAGAGCATCGCAGGTGGCCCCACTTTCCACAGCCCCAGCCATGTAGGTGGGTTGGAGGGATCCTGGCGGAGGGGCAGAGCCTGGATGGAGGCAGTCAAGGCCTCAAAGGGGGCTGTCACTGGGTTGAGGTCACAAGTGGCAATGATCCATTTATGGAGAGCCTCATTGCACACCAGGGCAACCGCGTTGTGGCATGGAGAGTTCATGCCTTCCCGGGCAAGTTCCTTAATCGGCATCACGCGCTGGACCTGGTGATCAACTGCTGCAGTGACCCTGGTGAGGAAGTTGGAAAAATGTTCCCCTGCATGTTGTACCAAGTTAGGAAAATAGGAGTCAGGTTTCTGGGGAGTGCAGGATTTAAGACTTCGAAGGGCCATATTGTGGAATACCAATAGGGGACTGACTCACAGGATCAGTAAAGTTGCCACAGCCAGTAAGCATGTCTAAGGTAATAGGAAGTTGATATTGAATGTTAGTACGGGCTTGGCCTTTGGCCATGTCATCATACGCAGCCATCCATTGAAGGCAGGCTTTGAGCAGAGTATACCAGTCATAATGAGTTTGGAGATTAATGGCCCATTGAGTGAGGACCTGTTCGAAGTAAGGGGAGTCAGGGCCTGACTCACACACTGCCTTCTGGATGAGGGAAAGGTCAGGCAGCAGGTTGGGGACCCAAGGTTGGACGGTGGCATTAGGGCCAACATTGACCAGGAAGGCATGCAGGTTGGGGTTGTTAGAATGCGGAAGTTTTGGAGCAGCCAGGGTGGAGGTTGGGTCACTGAGGATCTCCCTCCAAGGGTATATGGGCAGCAGAGAGTGGGAGGGCCTGGTGGGGGTTTGGCAGGGGGCCGGGGGCTGTAGGGTTCAGTAGTGGGTCAGGGGGTCAGCCTCTTCACAATCTTTGAAGTTGGGCACACAGGACAGGGCCAATTTTTCTTCAGTATTTTTGTGGCAGGCAGAGTTAGGTTCATGAAGGACTTCATCAGCCAAGGAGCCCTTAAGGCTCGTGATAATGGCCGGGAGGATCGGAACAAAAGGAGCAAGGGGAGGGCACCGGAAGAAACCTCAGCTTATGGGAAAGGTAAAGGACCCTCATCCAGACAGAGGGGTCCCAAACGTCTTCAGGAGTGATCCAAGGGGCAATGCAAATGGCCTCCTCCCAAAAGGAATCCAAGTCCCAGGATTTCACTTTAAGACCACAAGTCTGGAGGAAAGCCTTAAGGGCAGCCATCTGTGGCTCCAGAACATGGGGAGGAATATTACCAATGAGGGCAGGAAATGGGAAGGGAAGTTAGAAAAACAGAGAGTGTGTGTCGGATCGAAAATGTCCTGTGCTCACTGGAGAACTTCCAAGGGTGTTACCCCCTTGGCCGTGCCTGCACAGTGTCTCCTGGTTGCCATCCCCTTAGTTGGGGTGAGTCAGGTTCTGAGTGCCGAATGGATCAGCTCTTATGTGGACTCGCCAGGACAAACCAGCAAAGCAGCGGCACAGGAATGTACCTCCGTAGCCACAGCAAACACACAGAAAACGAAAGTAGAGAAAAGAAAGGGGAGGGGGCAGGGGGCCTACTTACCAATCAAGGAAGGGGGTGCCTCCCCAGCACCAGGGGGTCGAAAAACCACGTTGGGCGCCAGATGTTGTCAATCCTCCCCCCACACACACACCTGCTGGGGAACTTCGTGGTCGAACCATGAACAAAGGGAGTGAGAGGCACAGAGTCAACAGCAGACACTGGGAGTCCGGTGAAAGCAGGCAGATGGAGAGCTGCCATGGACTCGTTTATATTGGGGGACTGTTAGGGTGTACATGCTGCTCGTTCCATTCCTCCAGGCATGGTTATTGTGTCACTCTCTCATTGGCCCAGGTGACTAACTCAGCTGTTGCTAGGGCTATCTCCCAGAAACAGGTTAATTTAGTTAGCAGTAAGCACACAGCTGTGCAGGCACACGATAGTGCAGGTGTCATGCATAGCTCTCCACACATGATGGAGAGAGAAAACTGACTCCTTGAAGGTTCTAATCTGCACATGTATGCATACACACACACAAGATGAATAAATAAATGTAAAAAATTACAATTAAGAGGATCTTAATGGTTACATTTTTCACACGGGATCTTTTTCTTGAAGAGTTTTTCATTGGTAATTAACTTTCTTTTTTTTTAATTTATTTATTTTCATATGTGTATGAATGTACCGTCTGCATGGTTTGTGCACCCGTGTCGTGCAATGCCGTGGAGGTCAGAAGAGGGTGTCGGATTCCCCTGGAACTGGAGTCAATGACAGTTCTTAGCCTCCATGTGGGTGATGGGAATCGAACCCAGGTCCTCTGCAAGAGCAGTCGGTGCTCTTAACCGCTAGGCCATCTCTCCAGCCCCGGGTAATTAACTTTCAAGGCAGCAGAAGGAATCTCTTTTTGCTCTGAAGTTTGTAATTTTCCAAAGCTTTGACTTCTGTTTAATACCCCGTAAAGAACATTGTATGTTTTTGCTGAATTTTAAAATGCCACCATTCTGGGAGGTGAAGAACAAAGTAGTAAGTGAGATTTGAAACCAAAGTCTTCCTTAGAAACATGTTCCTGGGAGAGAAATAAAGTAAAATGTGTCCAATACATCTCTCCACAGACAGGAACGGCATTCATCCTGATGTCTGCCTCAGGAATAACCTCCCTGGAGAGAATTTTGAAAGGATGTGAGCATCTTAAATGTCCTGAACTCAATTAGTTAATTAAAACAATGAGTGAACAACGTCCACTGAGGTTAAAGAAAGTGCATTGTCATCGGCTGTTTATCACCTCGCCTGGTGCAAGGATTTCTAGATACCCAATGAACAGTGATAATTCTCATTTAGATTCGCTATCTGTGGTGACAGTTGTCATTGATCCCACAGCTGACCTCACTGCAGACTCAGGGTGACAGTGATAATCTCTCCACACAGTGCCTGCACTCATTGACAGCAGAGGAATGATTGCAGGGAACACATGACTACAGAGCCACTTTCTGAAGCCCCTCACCCCATTTCTACCTGTGCCTTAGAACTTCCAGATGAGCTTTCCTTCCTTCCTTCTTTCTTCTTTAAAATGGCAATGAAATTTTTATATATTTATTTTATGTGCATGAGTGTTTAGCCTGTATGTACATATGTGCACCCTGTGCATGCGGTGCCCATGGAGGACAAAAGAGGGCGTCAGATCTCCTAGAACTGGAGTTGCAAGCAGTTGTGAGCTGCCATAAGGATGCTGGGAACTGAACTCAGGTCCCTTACTAGAACAGAAAGTGTTCTTAACCACAGAGCCAACTCTCCTGCTCCAACAGAGGAAACATTTTTAATGGAACTTTTAGTAGAGGCTAATCATTGAGGAGGACAGACGTTTTCCCTGTCTTCTTGGGTCTAATGTTTGAGGCCCTGCTGTCAATTATATAACTGATGCAAGTTATGTAAACAAAAGGAAAGGAATACAAATTTATTGGTATTTTCCATACAATGGAGTCCACAGAAAAGAAGCAGAACAAGAAGGGGCTTATATACCATTTTAGTAACTTAAAGGATATTTGGGCTCCAGGGAACACTAAATTATGAGAAGGTAAATAAAAATATCTGGGAAATCAATGTAAAATGTGGTTGATTGAACTTCAGTTTGTTTATGCAGATGTACCTCAGGACCAACACGCTGTGTCTAATACGAAGAGTTATTCTTCTTGTTTGAGGGGAATGTGGAGACACTTCACAAAGGGAAATGTATGCCCAAGAAAAGAAATAGAAAAGTCTTCCTTTATTTGGTGATTCTCAGTTGCCTTCCTTATAGTACTAATCCTGTGCTGAAGTGGCAGGCTGGGTGCCACACTCAGGACTTCTGCAATCTTCACTTTCATTTCTTGACATCTTAATGACCAATTAAGAACATCTTCTAGGAGTGCCTCTGCAGGTACCTGCACACATGTGCACATACACACATACACATGAATAAATAATAAAACAAATGTTTTTAAAAAAAAACACACACACAAACAAGGGGCTGGAGAGATGGCTCAGTAGTTGAGAGCACTGACTGCTCTTGTAAAGGACCAGGTTTAATTCTCAGCACTCACATGGCAGCTGACAACTGTCTGTAACTTCAGTTCTGGGGGATCCGACACCCTCTTCTGTCATCCATGTGCATTGCACAACATGGGTGCACTTACCTACATGAAAACAGTGTACTCATGCACATAAAATAAAGATAATAATTTTTTAATTTAGTTAAAAAACAACAAAAGAATGTCTTCTAGGTTGACTGCACAAAATGGTAATTTATCACAAAGGGGGGAAACTGAGCAAATATTAGATCTAAGAAGTGAAGGTTGTGTTTGTTTAAGATGCTGAGATTGGAGGCTGGAGAGATGGCTCAGCAGTTAGCGCCGACTGCTCTCATGGTGGCTAAGCACCATCTTAACTCCAGTTCCAGGGGAATCCGACGCCCTCTTCTGACCTCCGCAGCATTGCATGACATGGGTTCACCAACCTACGTGCATACAGTACACTCAGACACATAAAAATAATAAATAAATAATTTTTTTAAAGATGCTGAGATTGAACCCAGGACATCACACAAGACAAGCAAGAAACTTTATCACTGAGCCACAGCCTGAGTCCCAAGCCATAGTTCTTACAAGGAACAGATGTAAATATGAAATCAATACTGTCAGCAGCACTTCTACCGAAGTACAGGGTTCCTGAAGTGTCTCAGAACAATCAGCTCAGCTACAGAACACGAAGCTCAAGTATCTGGGGAGGAAGTGGAAGACGTGGGCATTTGTCCAGATACTTTGCACCAATTTCAGCCACCCAGATGTTTGCTTTTTCAGACCAACCATGAAAATGGTTCATGGACTCCCTTCTTCCGTGTGAACCTCTTCTACTCTTACTCGAACAATAAGCCAGAACCACCTAGCATGGAATTCCAAACAGACTGGCTTTCTAGCCAACTCTTTGTCTTCTTTCAATATGTATGTACATGCTTTTAAAGTACAAGTGAAAGAAAAAAATAGCACTTTCTGTCTTCTCACTTTAGAGTAAACTGCAGAACAATGGCTGATTGGTTTGCATTTTTCTTACAACACCTAGCACACCAGGTGCAGTCAATAAACATTAAGCCATCAAATAAATCACAATTCCAAACTGCAGTCTGCACTGAAGAATACATTACACTCAGCTGCTTTTGCCACAGTGGGGATTTCAGGAAAAGGCTCAGCTGATTGGCTCTTCTCAAATGTCCGTGTGCGTACAAGTCTCCTGGGGATGTTTTAAAAACTCAGATTCTGATTCAGCATGAAGGTCTGGGATGAAACCCAAGACACTGATTTCTATCAAACTCCCTGGTTACCCTGAGGTTACTGGCCCATGGCTAAATAACAAGCAGATGTGGTATTTGCTCAGGGGGAAAGACTGAATCTTCCTTCTCACCAATTCTAACACATATTGATTATAGACAATATTCCAAACACATCTAGTTATCAAAGCAGTATCTTGACATGAAATGAAATGTTATTTTTAAAGTCTAAATGAAAATGAATAAATCTAAACCATCAAAATATTTTTAGACTCTCCAAATAGAGTGTATAATCTAAAATTTAAAAGACAGGGGTCTGATAGCTGGGTGTGGTGGTGCACGCCTTTAATCCTAGCACTTGGGAGGCAGAGGCAGGCAGATCTTTGTGAGTTCAAGGCCAGCCTGGTCTACAGAGTGAGTTCCAGGACAGGTGGGACTACAGGGAGACCCTGTCTCAAAACAAACAAACAAACAAACAAACAAATAAATAAATAAATAAATAAATAAATAAATAAATAAAAGACAGGGTGCTGGAAAGCTGACTCAGTGGTTAGGAGCATTGAGTGCTCTTGCAAAGGACCTGGGTTCTGTTCCCAGCAACTATGTGGCTACAACCATCAGTCACTCCAGTTCCAGGATCCATCACCCTCTCAGGCCTTGGTGAGCACTTCACACATGTAGTATACTTAACATACATGCAGGCAAAACACACATACACATAAAATAAAGATAAATGAATCTTGAAATATAAGTAAAATTTAAGAGGCAATTTTTCTAGGGCAAAAAAAATGGTTTGCAAAACACGAATAAAGGTTAGAGTTGGTAGGAGGAGAAAGACAAAAGGTAAGACTTAAACCAAATTTGAAACAACACGCACTTTCATCTCATCTTAACGTCCCTTCAAACTTAATCTTTCAGGCCTGCTAACAGTAAAAACAGTGAAATTATGCATTAATTATATGTTCAAATATCCAGGAATAATCTGCATAAATTTCTCAGTGATTCAATAGATTGACAGAATTAATGATCCACATCAAGAAAATCTTTATGACTTAGAATTATCAAAGTTCTCAAATTATCATCTTCACTATTCTGCCTAAATCATCAAGTAGTGTCTGACACACAAAAATGAAATTTATTTAGTTAGCCAGCACCAATTTAAGCACTTGGTGAAGATATTTACTGGGGCAATAGAACTAACCTGAGACAGGTTCTGATATGCATCTTCTCTTCTAATGCAGAACAAAAAACTGTACAACAGTCACAAACAAGAAGTCCCTGTGGTAATGCTTGATGTAAACAATGGGTTTCAGAAATGAAGAAGAGGACCTGCAAGGAGCCAGAGAGAGATTTTGTGCTGCTGGAAACCCAAATCAGGAGCAAACTCGGCCGGCCCACAGAGGAAAGTGGAGACTTGCAAGCCATGGGCACAGCAGAGAGAATGAAGCTGAACTCCAGGGCTTCCCAGCACCCACCATCTCCCACCCCTCCAGCCCAGTGGAGCACGGTGCACAACCCTGAGTGGGGCCACAGACCCCAGCCAGAAGCACAGATGATGCAAACAGCAGGAGTTGCTAAGGGAGCCTGAAGCTGAGATTCTCGATAGCCAGCAGCCCTCCCTAGCCCGGGAGGAAGGCACTCAGTGATCATGGGACATGGGTGACAGAACTCAGTACAGAGTCCTCACAGACAAGGAAGAAACACTGTAAACATATGTTAGGTTCTTCCGTTTCATTTCATTGCTCATTTGTATTATTTTCATCTTAATTTTTATTTTTTATTTCTTATGTTTAGCATAACTTTTATTAATTTTTCAGAATGTATACATATTTATTTAAGTGTTAAGTGTTTAGTTGGTATGTTGTAACTTTTACCCTACGGGAAAAGGCAAATTTTAAGGGGCTGGAGAGATGGCTCAGCGGTTAAGAGCACCAAGTGCTCTTGCAGGGCACCCAGGTTTGATTTCCAGCACCCACGTGGTGGCTAAGAACCATCTTTAACTCCAGTTCCAGGGGAAAGACTGCCCTCTTCTGACCTCCGCTGCATTGCACAACATGGGTTTACAGACCTACATGCAGACAGTACACTCATAAAAATAATAATAAATTTTTAAAAAATTTTAAAGGCAAATTTTAGTATGGCCTTTTTTTTNTTTTTTTTTGGTCTTTTTGAGACAGGGACTCCCTGTAGCCCCAGTTATCCCGGAAGTCACTGTGTAGACCAGGCTGGCTTTGGTCTCATAGAGATCTACCTGCTTCTGCCTCCTGAGTGTTGGGGTTACAGGCATGCGCCACCACACCGAGCTCGGTTTGTTTTTTTTTTTAAGATGTGTAAGTATATTGCTTGCATGTGTATAAGTGCACCCATGTCATGCAATACCAATAGAGGTCAGAAATAGGTGTAGGGTCCCCTGGAACTGGAATTATAGATAGCTGTTAGCCACCATACGGGGTTCTGGAAATTGAACCCAGGTCTTCTGCATGAGCAGTCAATGCTCTTAACCACTGAACCATCTCTCCAGCCCTTAACATGGCCTTTGTATCTCTGAACCTGATAAGCCACACCCTCTCTGCTGCTTTCCATGTTTCTAACCACCCCTCCCCCCTCATTCTTACCGGATTCCCCCCTTGCTGAGTTTCCCATTCCCTCTTTACTCCACTATTATCAACTACATTTTCCCCACACAGTTGTCCAGTGTCCCAGTCTCCAAACCTCTGAGGGGACACATACCTTCTCCTCTAGTTAACGCTAGAGCTGCAGTCAACCCATCATAGTTATTGGCTTTCCCACAGACATGAATCCAAGCAAAACAACCCACGAGGAGTTCTTACATGAAACTAAACAAAATAACAGTGGGAAAGGAGAAGTAGAAAGGGAAGACACACAAAGCATGACAAAGGAGGCCAAGAAACGTCATCATTCCTCATGACGACAAAGCTGAAAATTTCTCAATATAGAAAAGTGCCAGAAAAAATATTCCAGCATTCTACTGTTATAAAGATCAATGAACATATAGAAGACTCAAATAAACAGCTAAGAACAGTTTACAAGCTGGCATGGTGGTGCACACCTTTAGTCCCAGCGCTCAGGTAGCAGAAACAGGCAGATCCCTGTAAGACAGAAGCCAGCCTGGTCTGTATAGTGAGTTCCAGACCAGCCTGGACTAGAGGGAGACTCTGTCTAAAAGGAACCAAGAAGAAAAATCAATTTACAACCTATACAAGGAATTCAAAAAATGAAATCATTCAGGACTTAGACAAGATTACCAGAGTAAATGAAATGGTCAGTAACTTGGATGAAAATTTGTAAAACATGAAGGGAAAATGTAGCAAGAAAAATGAGGGACTGAAAGAGCACCCCCCCCAAAATTCTGGAAATGAAAGAATCAATCAAATCAAAACATAGCAAAAAGTATCATCAACGGACATCCAGAAGAACCTAATTTCAGAGACAGAGGACAAGGTTGGGACATTTGTATGTAGAGACACACAGACAGAAAAGCAATGACCATAACCAAAACTTCCAAGAAGTTGGGGCCCATTGGAGAGACCAAACCGAAGAGCCCCTGGGCTAAAGAAGAAATGCAGACAAAGAACATGGCTTAGACAGCGTTCTCAATGAAATGATAGCCAAGATTTCTCTACCCTAGAGAAGGAAACAGATATCCAAACACAAAACGCATCTAGAAGCCCAAATAGACATGGTCAGAGATGGACCTCTCCACAGAACATCATAGTCAAGACGTTAAATACAAAAGATACAAGAGTAAAACTTGGAAAAAGAAAACAGGAACTCACATACTGAAGCAGAAACATCAGAATAACCCTGCAGGTGGGTGGGGGCTTCCCATTTACAGCTCTGTTCTCTGTAAGGTTTGGGTTCAGATTCCCAGAAGCCCACCAGCAGGTCCACTGAACTGACAGCTCTCTACCGCCTGGCTGATCTGACCCTGCAGCTGTTCTATTTGTAAAGGGCTGTTGCCTCCCCTGAACACAGGAGACTCAGCAAGACCTCCCTTGTATTTCCACGCCCAATAACTGCTACCCACGTACAACCACAGTAGGGCTGTATCAATAATAGTGGGCAGCGCTCCCGCCGACGCCCCCACCTGGGCTCCTGCCGCTGCTCCCCTAGGGAAACGCAGCTTCCGGGGGGCTGGATGATTGACAGATCACCACTTCCCAGGATGCTCCTTTGTCCTCTCACTCTAACCAAAATGAAAACCGTTCTCTTCTTCAGTTTGTGAACCAGATAAAATTGAAGGGCAAAGATGGACCTGACTGAAAATTCTCTTTTTCTTGGCAAATTCTCAAATCCTTTGGCCTTCTCTTATCTTCCAGACAGCTGCCACCGTGCTCTAGAAGGCTGACCAGTTAGTTTCACACTCAATTCTGGAGTCTGCTTTCTGCCACTTTCTGACTCAGATTCACCGGCTGGCTTTCACTCAGGAGACGCAGGAGTTGGGTGATACCGGTCAGCAGTACAGAGGAGTTACCAAGGCACCAAGCAGCAAAGATAAGAAAGAGCCCAGTAGATAAACTCTATTTCCTGCCTCTTCATTGCCTCATGCTGCTATTATAAAACACCAGAGACCAATAGTTTGTAAATAAATCTTTATTTCTCTCTGGTTTGGGAGGTTGAGACAGCCAAGATCAGGGTTCCAGCCATTTAGTGTCTGGTGATGGCTCTGATTTCAAGATGATGCTTTGGATGTTGGGCCCAACAGGGGAAAAATCCTGAGTCCTTGAAGGGTGAAAACAGAAGGTAAGAAGGGGTTAGCAAGGTCCCTGGAGCCACTGCATGGGGTGGCCATCATTCATGAGGGCAAATCATCCCGTACAGGCCCCATTTCCTCACGTCCTCATGTTGACAGTTCAGTCTCAAAACAGGAACAGAGTTCGGTGTAGGCACTCAGACATCTGCGGTGGTCAGTGTTAATTGCCAACTTCACAGAATCTGACTTGGAAGAAGGACCTCTGGGCTTGCCTGGCTCTGCGGGGAGGGAATACCTTGACTCAGCCAGGGTGGGTGGCGCATTCCCTGGCTGGGATCCGGGACTGAGAATGTGTGGAGAACCCGGGGCTGAGCACCAGCCTGCATTCTTCTCTCTGCTTCCTGATGCCACCAGTTGTTTCCAGCTCCTGCAACCCTGACTGCCACCCAGATGCTTTTCATAACGGACTGTACATCGAACTTCAAGTCAGAATAAACACTTTGTCCCTTTAGTGGCTTTTGTCTGACCGCTTTATCAGAGCAACCAGAAAAGAAACGAAGACAGTAGTATGTGCAGGTGTCTGACCTGCTGAGTAACAGTCTGTCCTCATCATGAAGCAGTGACAGGCATGCCACCTTGACCTGCCGCTCACCACCCTCTCTACCTCATTCTCTCTCTCTCTCTCTCTCTCTCTCTCTCTCTCTCTCTCTCTCTCTCTCTCCCTCCCTCCCTCCCTCCCTCCCTCCCTCCCTCCCTCCCCGCATTTCTATTTCTCAGATGAAGAACTACCACTTAGTATGTGTCTCGGATTCCATTTTTAGAATTCCAAGTTCAATAACTACCTTATCTGGATTCCTTTGAATGTAGAGACGCCCATGTCTATCTAGTCAATGGATGGGGAAAAAAAAAAAAAGAGAGAAACAAGGGTCACTTTAGAAGCCCTGCAAATGGCAGAGCCTGTGACTGGAAGGTCTCAATGGCCGAGTGGTAAAATGTCTCTCACATTTCCATGAAAACTCACAAACAAGAAGTAAGCTTCTCAGACGTTGAACCATGAAATACCTGAGCAATCAACATACCTTGTTAGTAAACTTACATTGTCATTAAACTAATAACAACAACTAGGAGATCAGGGCCCTTACAAAGACAGAGTGCTCCATCTGGAAGTCTGCCTTGATTATATTGAACAGGAAATCTGTGTCGATGAAGAAAAACAATAGTCCTAAGACTATCTTTAATTCATAGCTAACAGATCTTATTCACTCTTCACATGCTACTCGTACAGGTCACACGCCAACCACCTTCCCTACAACCGCAGAAGAAAATCTACAAGATGTGAACTGGCACGGACACCTCCACGATGATTCCACTGACGGAAGCTGCCACCCTAGGAGAGCAAGCAAAACTAAGCCAGAGGCAGCCACCGGAATCTGCAGACGTCCTTATTTCAACAGTATTTGCTGCCCACAATGAGAACTATTACTCTTCACAAACTATAAAAGCCTGTATGGGAGAAACGTTTTTTCCGTGTCATGGTAGGAGCTACAGCTAGGGGGCGCTGTGGTGTACCACCATCACCCCACAGGTAGCCCAGTTCACTTTTCTTAACCTTACGTACAAATGAAACCCCTCTAACCAGCTCATTCTCTGTGTCTCTCCAGACAAGCACACGATCACTCTTGAAAGGTAAGCCTGTGACAGAGGAAAGCACAAACCTGCCTTTCTTTCACCCCTTCCCAGCACTCCGTGAACCCTGGCCAAGCATTCTGTGAACAGAACAGATGCAGACCAGCCATGTGCTGAAGATGGATGGCTGCAAAAATCAGGAAAGCTGCTCCTGGAGAGGCGATCTGAAACCGAGAGCAGGGACAGTGAGCAAGGAGAGCAGACACCAGCTCAGGGGAAGAAATAGTCCAGAAAGCCTGCTGGTCTTCCTGCAGTAGGGGACACCGAAACGGAGGGAAAGCCCCACGCAGTGCTGTGTGTTTATTAGCACACACGGTAACTATGTGCCTGGTTTGTTCATTCAGCGCGCTATTAGCTTGTATCAATTATATAAAATAATGGGTTTCCACCCCAAGCTATTAAGAAGCTATTGACAACTAATGGCTTCTGGGGAAGGCAGAGTCAGTGTTAAGTATGTGGCTGGGGGTAGATCGATTGTGCCCCGTGGATGGTCTTGTGTTCTGAGGATATGGGCAACACAAATTAGACTTGAATGGGTTATTTTATAAAAAGAAAAAAAGGACATGAAGTGGGGAGGGGTGTTGCAGGCTGGATCTGGGGGAAGTTAGGGGAGGGGAGGGTGAATCGGGTCCAAATACATTGTGGACATGCATGGGACTCTCAAAACTTAACTAAAATATTATATTTTAAGGGGTTAGAGAGGTGCCTCAGTGGTTAAGAGCACTGGCTGTTTTTGCAGAGAACCCAGGTTTGATTCCCAGCACCCACGTGGCACCTAACATCTGTAACTATAGTTCCAGGGGATCCAATGTCCTCTTCTGACCCCCACAGGCATTGCATGACACAGCTTCATTTACACATATGCAGCCAATACATTCATACACATAATATAAAAATAGAAAATAAAAACGTTAAAATACTAAAGGTGGCTAGAGAGATGGCCCTGTGATTAAGAGCACTGGCTCCTCTTGAAGAGAACCTGGGTTTGATTCCCATACCCACATGGCAGCTAATAACTGTCCATAATTCCAGTTCCAGGGGATCCAGTGACTTCCAAGGACACTGTACAACACAGGTGCACCTCCCTACATGTAGGCCATACACTCATATACATAAAATAAAAATAATAAATAAAGGAGCTGGAGAGATGGCCTAGCGGTTAAGAGCACCAACTGCTCTTGCAGAGGACCCGGGTTCGATCCCCAGCACCCACATGGTGGCTGAGAACCATCTTTAACTCCAGTTCCAGGGGAATCCGACGCCCTCTTCTGACCTCCGAGGCATTGCACAACACAGGTGCACAAACCTACATGTAGACAGTACATTCATACACATAAAAAAAAATAAAAATTTGGGCTGGAGAGATAGCCTAGCGGTTAAGAGCGCCGACCGCTCTTGCAGAGGACCCGGGTTCTATCCCCAGCACCCACATGGCGGCCGAGAACCGTCTGAAACTCCAATTCCAGGAGAACTCCAGTTCCAGGGGAATCCGAGACCCTCTTCTGAACTCTGCGGCATTGCACGACACGGGTGCACAAACCTGCATGCAGGCAGTACGTTCATACACATACAGAAATAAATAAAAATAAATAAATAAAAATGAAAAAATAAAAATTTTCAAAAAGAGAAAACATGTATTTCTTATACAAAAATAATAATAAAATATTGATAATAATAGTGATGGGTTTTGTTGTGGTGCTTTCACCACGGGTATACAGCGCTTGGCCATGGTCGCCTCTCCCCTGCTTCCCTTCCCTCCCCAGAAATTTGCCTTCTTCTTTCATGTCTTTTCTTTTTGAATCTAGCCAGGCATGTACTTCACATATTTAATGCCAATGCTAGGGAGGCAAGCAGACTTCTCTGAGTTGAAGGCCAGCCTGGTCTATACTAGCAAATCCCAGGCCAGCCTGGTCTACACTAGCAAATCCCAGGCCAGCTAGGGCTACAGGGAGACCCTATGTCAAAAAGAAAAAAAAGAAAAGAAAATCTAGATTCTGCACATGATAGTTAACTTCTGAGTATGGTATGTCCTGCTTGCCCTGAGCAACAGTTCCATCCACTCTCCCAGCCTTCTTTATGGCTACGTAAAACTCTGATATAATGCACCATTTTCCTTACCCATCTGTCCTCTGGTGCAGGTGCCTGTTCCTGTGGAACTGTGCTGTCTGTGCTTACACTGCACGCTTGCTACAAGTCAAAGATACCGAAAGATTCTCACGATGAATTTTAAAAGACATGAGATCAATTATAAAGCCTCCAAAAAGACCCTCTCAGGGCACAAGTTTTATCTCAAGACCCTAGTTTCTGAACAAAAAAATTTAAACACACATTCTAATATAATAATTCCACCACCTTCCCAGGTTCTTTTTGCTTTTAAATTTTTTTAAGATTATCTAGTTTATTCCCATGAGTTAGTTACTGAAGCCCCACTTTCTGCTGAAAAGAACAGCCTCACCCGGGGAGGCCACACATCCACTCGCTCATATTGGCCTTTTTATTTATTTATATGTCTCTTTATTTACACCCATGTCTACATATATTAGGCATTATCCTTGTCTGCTCTCTGTTGCTGTACTAAACACCATGACCAAAACAACTTGGAGAGGAAGGGTGTGTTTCAGCTCAACAGTCAGGGCGGGAACTCAGGGTTGGAACCTGGAGACAGGAGCTGAAGCACAGACCATGGAGGAAAGCTGCTTACTGGCTTCCTCCAGGCACACAGCTGCCTCTCATATACAACCCAGACCCACCCACACGTGGATGGTACCACCCACAGTGGGCCAGGCCCTCTTACATCACTTAACAATAAAGAAAGTACCTCCACAGCCCAACCCAATGACGAATTTCCTCAACTGATGTTCCCTCTGCCCCGTTGTGCCAAACGGCTGATAACCAATATTAGCCATTACAGGCACCCGCTACAAACACTGTGTGTGTGTGTGTGTGTGTGTGTGTGTGTGTGTGTATCTGTGTGTATGTGTGGTTTGAGTTCTCAGGAGAAGCAGAACTGAGATAGGGTGAGCTAGGGAGATGGGGAAGAGAAAAGGGAGAAAGGAGAGGAGAGAAGGAAAAGGGAAAGAAGGAGGGGAGGAGGGAGGGCAGACACTGGTTCTCAAGGTTACGGGAAAGGAGGGGGGAGGAGGGAGGGCAGACACTGGTTCTCAAGGTTATGGGAAAGAAGGGGGGAGGAGGGAGGGCCGACACTGGTTCTCAAGGTTATGGGAAAGAAGGGGGGAGGAGGGAGGGCCAACACTGGTTCTCAAGGTTATGGGAAAGAAGGGGGGAGGAGGGAGGGCAGACACTGGTTCTCAAGGTTATGGGAAAGTCAGAGAAGCCGGAGAGCCGGTGGTTGATCAGTCAGTCTGAAGGGCTAAGAACTAAGAGGACCTGGGTGTGAGAGCAGGAGAGAGATGCCCACGTGACCAGAAACCAGTCTGCTCCGCACTGTCTGTGTGGTGGGGTTTTGATTTTGTTTGTTTCTTTCTTTAGGTTGGGAGTTATTTTGGTTTTAGCTTTTTGAGACAGAGTCTATCATAGTTCAGCTAACTTTAAACTCACTGTGTAGCTGAAACTGGCCTTGAGCTCCTGATCCTCCACCTCCCAAACGCTGGGATCACAGGCGTGTACCACCACGTCTGCCCTATAGGTCACTGCATCTTCCAGTTCGAGCTCCTGTCTTCGGACGCACCCTCACGGACACACTCAGAACAGCGTTTCACCAGCTGTCTCCACACCCTTTCTCCCAGTGTGGTTAACATCTGAAATGGTCACATGCGTTTGCCTTGTTAGGCTGAAAAGAGCAATGAGTAAAGGAGAGCTCCCTGCTCCACAGCTGGCTCTGCAGTCAGGGCTCAGGTCCTCTTGGGAGGCTGAGATAAGGTGCTCCCTGGAGTCCAAAGGTTTGACGCTAGCCTGGACAAGACAGTGAGACTCTGTCTTTAAAAAGCAAGCAATCCCAGCACTTGGGAAGCAGAGGTAAGCAGAGAACTCTGTGAGTTCAAGGCCACCCTGGTCTACATAGCGAGCTCCAGACCAAAAAAAAAAAGCAAGCCGAGAAACAAAAAGACAGCACTTTCCTCCATCACCCACCCACCCTCCAGCCACCACCAAGGGACAATCACATGTCCCCATGGAGCTAACCTGAAGGAAGGGAGACCTGAAAGAAATATCACCTCAGCTCTTCCCAACAGGCTTTCCTAGGGGGGTTCCCAAAGGCCCTCTGCACCAAGCCACCAAGCTGGTGTTAGGGGGAACGCTCAGGCAGCCAGAGCGTCTGGAGGCTGTGGATGAGAAAGATGGGCAAACCAGAGCTTGTGGTTGAGCGGCGACTGCAGTAGGAAGCTGGGGCTCAGTCCCACTCGGGCCTAAGAAACAGTATAAAATAAAACTTCCAGAGATGATTCCTAGACATTCCCCATTCCTTCCACATCTGTTGGTTGGAGGTCACTGTTATAGAAACTGACTCCACACTCTGGCTGTCTCTGTAGACATCAAGCAATGTCCAGAGGCCAAAAGGCAGGGCCCTGCCCTGTAGTCATTCGAGGTGGGACACTGGTAGTGTTTGTGGGAATATTTGGCCCATTCGACAGTGAATCACGTCAGAGGGAAGAGGCATAGCCACCACCGGGTTCTGCGCCCCCCCCCCATGAGCTGTCTCGTCTTGGCCCTCTGTGGCCCGTTTTCCTCCGCACTGCCCCTGCTCTCTCAAACAGCCTTCTCCTTCCTGCCTCTGAGTTGTGACCAGCAAAGGCCAGACCAAATGTCACCCCCTTCAAAACGCAGGACTCTTTTCAGAGAACATTTTCTCTGGCTGGCTGGCTGTTTGTTCTAGGTAGGGAGCTACTCTTTAGCCAAGGCTAGCTTAGAACTCATTATGTAGCCTGACATGGCTTTGAACTGACAGCATCCTTCCCATCTTGGCCTCCCAAGTACGGGGATTACAGGCATCGGCTACCACACCAGGCTATTCAGTTCTTAACCACCTACTGCATGAACACCCTTAACTCCAACAACTTGTGTGAAGTTAAACCTTTATATCCCTGCCATACATTCTTTATTAAGATGATAGAAGCACTTGGAGGGTGCGGTCCTTTGAATTGCTTGTGCCAATTTAGCCCACTCAATGCAGGTGGCTTTGACTCCTGATAGCAATAAGGACTCAAAAAGAGCGTGCAGTTTAGAGAGTTGCTTTGATCACAGTATGGTCCATACTATTTCGCAGTTATATTATTTTTAATATCTGTTATCAGTAAGAAATTTATACTGACACATTGGTGTATGAAATGTCTAGAATTCGTTTTAAAACATATCAGTAAAAGGGTCATGAGATGTTTATATTCATGAAAGCTAAGTCATGGGCACATAGTAAAAGCAATTTTGTACATCTGGAAATTCTTATCATAAAATGTTTTCAGAAGATGTACACAGCGAGTGGGAATGCTGCGTGCAGCTGAGGCACCACGCCGTGAGCTCTAACCCAGAAGCTGCTATAGCATTGATAAATACAAAATTCAGGAGCCCTTACTGCCCAGCATCACTGGGGTACTCTGGCGTGGATGGGGGAGTGCTCCCCCTCACCACAGGAGGGGAGTCCTGGCATACTGGAAATACAAATGTAGTCTATGTTCTCTGCCTCCCTCTCTCTGGGTATCATCAGCAGAATATCAAAGCGGTAGGACTCCTGTTCTCAGTACCTGGGTCAGGGCCCTCACTGTCCACAGCATGCGCTGCTGAGCCCTTCCCACTCACCTACAGAAAAAGCACTTTTATGGTTCAGTTAGAAAGTGGGCTCCTGTGTTTGAACTAGCTCTCAGTGAGTGGCAGCTGTTTGGGAAGGTTGTAGAACCTTTAAGAAGAGCGGCCCTTGCTGGAAAAAGAGGCTTCTAAAGATCCAGGCCTGGAGGCTTGTAGCCCCTCTGACTCCTGGCTGGGTCTCTGCTCCCAGTGCATTGAGAGGTGGGGGAGCCAACCTGGGCACATGGTTTCCCCACCGTAATGAACTGTGTCCCTTCAATCTTGAGCCAGAGGAGTAGTTCCTTCCGAGAATTCAGTGACTGGTTCTCAGGAGACCCATTTGCCATTCATATTACAAAACAAGATTCCCCTTGATACCTGAATTACCTACTAGGTAATTACGACCCCTCCATCAACTACTGTTTGTTTTCCTAAATTTATTTTCAGCTAAAAAAAATCAACATGGTAAAATCCACAAAAGTGTAATTAGAATACACAAAATTAAATTAAATAAATAAATTTAACTTGCATTTGTTGTGGCTCTAGTGAATAAAACTATCACTTTCATGGGAAAAATCCACATGTATTTGCTTGGCATAAATTCTTTCTTAACCAGTGTTTCTTCTGCTTCTCAATAGCCACAGCCCCATTCTGACCAGAGACCTGGCCCCCCGCACACAGTCCTGGCCTTTTCATTGAGCTGCTACTAAACTCTGAACTTGAGAATGAAAACTCTATGCCTTCATCCAGTAATAGATTATTAAGCACTTAAGTTCTGGACAAGGAAGAAAGGGAGAGAGGGAAGGAAGGAGGGAGGAAGGAAGGGAGGGAGGGAGGGAGGGAGGGAGGGAGGGAGGAAGGAAAGGAAGGAAGGAAGGGAGGAAGGGGAGGAAGGAGGCAAGGGAGGAGAAGGGGGAAGGAAGGGAGGGAGGTTTCAGCATCAGCAGAAGAGATAAGTGCACAGATTAGAATGGGTTTCCCAGTGCCGAGGTGGATTTTGTTGGTGGTTGGTCAGTGGCTGCAGGACTAGGGCCTCGTGCCCGCCAAGCAAGCACTCTTTCCCCAAGCTGTGTCTCAGTCTTGTACTTTTTATTTTGAGACAGGGTCTTATTAAGATAAATAGGCAGCTTTGAGATTACCCTCCTTCTGCCTCAGTCTCCTAACGTAGCTGAGGTTAGTAATACATGGCCATGCACCACCTGGTCTCTCTCTCTCTCTCTCTCTCTCTCTCCTCTCTCCGTCTCCCTCCCTCCCTCCCCTACCCTTCCTCCTTCCCTTCCTCCCTCCCTTCCTCTGACTTCTTAGAGTCAGCACACGAGGCCTCCTACAAGGCAGAGTTGCAGCTTAGGGTGCCTCTGTAATGAGAGAAATTGACAACATCAGCAGGCACGACTGCAGTATACAGAGAAGACACAGACCCAGATAAAGCCCGGGCAGTGAGGGGGGGGATTGCCATGAATCCTCTGGCCTCCTTAAACTTTTAGTTTACTCCGGTGAGTATTTACTTAAATATTGCTTTTGATACATCTGACAAAGCATTAATTTCCAGAGTATACAAGCTACTCAAAAAAACAAAGAAGAAAGAAAACAAATGAATCCATTCAAAAGATGGAGCAAATAACTAAACAGAGACTTCACAAAAGAAATAAAGATGACTAAAAAAAAAAAAAAAAAAAAAAAAAAATGTTCAACATCTCTGATAATTTAGGAAATGCAAATTAAAACCCACTCTGAGATATCACCTTAATCCAATAAGACTGACTAGGATCAGGAACATTGAATGATACCAAGTGCCTGAGAGGTTGTGGGGAAAGGGGAACATCATCCATTGCTGGTAGGGAATGTAAACTTGTACCAGCCACTATGGAAAGCAGTGTGCGAGAACCCTTAGGAAGACTTCAAAATGAGCCTTCCATTTGACCATCATACCACTCCGGGTATTACCCACAAAGACACAACTTATGCAAAATCATGCACAGCGTCATAGTTTATCCTTGGCAGCTTCTGTTCACAATCATGCAAACAAAGTGGAACCAGCCCAGGTGCCCTTTCAACTCCGACTGCCACGTGGATAGAGAAATTGTAGGATACATATAACAATGGAATCACTATCGCAGCAGTACAGCAGGGACAACACATGAAATTTTGCAGGTAAGAGGATGGCAGCTTGGAAGACATTCCAATGTTCAAAGTGAAGTAACAGCTACAGTTCCCAGAAAAACAAACGACAAATGGCGTTGGTCCTATATTGTGATGGCTTTAGTCACCAACAACCCCAGAATATAATATTTCTCAATGGACGAGGGAGGCATGTTAGTTAAACAAGAACAAAGAACAGGACTTGCCATCAGACAAATGGATCGAATGGTGAATTGGAAAGGGGATGGGTTGGGGAGGGACACGGGTTTATATTCGATTAAGGATAATATTAATTGACGTTATAGAGCTTCAGAAGCTACCCAGTTTTTCGCCTGAGACACTGCTCTACAGGAAACATGAGTGTTTAGGACTTAGTAAAAAAAGTAGGGCTGGAGAGATGGCCTTACGGGTTGGTTAAGAGCAAGCGCAAACCGCTCTTACAGACGGACCCCGGGTTCGATCCCCAGCACCCAGTATTGCGCGGCCTGAGCCATGGTATGAAACCTCCAATTCCAGAGAACTCCAGTTCCACGGGAATCCGGACCCCTCTTCTGACCTCCGCGCGCATTGCACGACACGGGCTGCACAAAATCCTGCATGCAGACAGTACATTGATACACATACAGAAATAAAAAAAAAAAAAAAGTAAAGTTAAATCAGTGTATATTTAAACAACCATTGGTTTACAGAATCTGTTAATAAAAATCGGTAAATGCATCTGAACTTATAATGGAGATATATTCGCTGTTGCCACATTTCTTTACAAAAAATCTGTAGAGCCAATAACTTTGGGATTGACACATACAATTTCTTGTATAATTTCTCTGTTGTACAGTCAGTCACTTCTGTAGCATTCTCTTTAAGATGATTTAACCTAAAAAATTAAGTTTGCTTCCCAATTTAATCAATATAGTCAACCCCAAACAAACATGGGTGAATATGATGAAATCTTGGCCTGACTCCACCCTATAGTCATGTATTAATACAACTGTCTTCTGAGACTCATACGCTAAAAAAGGAGGGGGGAGGATACAGAAGACATGAAACCTTTTCATCAAACCCTCTGGCAATTTCAATCTTAAAAACTAACATGGAAAGAAAAAATTTGTTGTTCCAACAGGAAAATATCACCAACAACGGCTGAGAAAGAAAAGATACGGTTGCATTGAGTAGGATGATAAAAAAAAGAGACCAACAGGAAAAGACTGACCCGTCTGAACCCAATTCAAAGGAAGAAAAGCCTCGATTGCCATAACAAACTCGAACCCCTCTGTGAGGATCTACATAGTAACAACTTTACAATGTGTCCTAATAAACTACCTTCTAGGTGCCACAAAGTTCTAATATGAGAGGATCCCTTGCCTTCCCACCCATAGAACAAGGAGAAATATGACAATGATGAGGTCGCTCCCCAACTGTAAATTGGAGACAACTATTGTAGAGGTAATCTCTTATAAAACCGGTAAAACTGCTTTCTTTAATTGACTACTAGACATGGGAACTGTGGAAGGGATTACTCTCTGTTCAGAACCAAATATAATACTAAAGTCCTAGGGCTATGCACTCAGGCAAAATATATTAATACAGGAGCTCTGACATCAGCAATGGATTGTTCTACCAGGTGGATGTTGGCCAGGGGATCCAAGGCCCCACAAAAGGTAAGGGCTCCTTGCCTCTAAGTTGGGATACCTACAGGAGGAGAGGCAATAAGACCCTGCTGCCGAAGACCTGACGTTAACATGGGAGGGATGTATTGAGACCACACATGCAAGTGTACAGATGGCCTCTGGAATGCCAGAGAGTGTTACCAAAGGCCACTAAACCAATAAAGCAAATATGGGTCTCCCTGAGTCAAGCAAGACTCCACCGTCAGCACCAGCTACACCTCACCTGCCTGGAAATACTGTGCAGCAGAGGCAGCCATGTGCCTGTATATCCCAAATCTAATTGGCTATTGGCTCTCCCCTTGGAGAAATAACCCATGGCTGATGCCACAAGCTTACATCCTCTACAGGTTAGGAGATGTTATAAGCCACAGTAAGACCCTGTCATATTTAACAGGGGGGAAAATTGTAATTCATGGATTAACATATCCAAACATGTGTCTATGCTAAAGTAACCTACCATAACTATTAGTGCTGCTTAAATACCTATATATCTAATTGCTTGTTCTTCATTAGTAGGATCGAAAGGTTATTCCTGGACAAACTGTCAGCCCATGAAAGGAAACAGCCAGAATTGACCAGAGTCCAAGTCAACAGCTCCAGAGAGAGTGGACTGTTTTACCTCTCATCCACCTGTGCCCCTTTTCTAAGCCTAGGGAACAACCTGCGGAAGAGGGGGCGTGGTAGAATGTAAGGGCTGCGATTGGGGTGAATGGTGAAACTACAGCAATGTAGTCTGGACACTCATTTGATCAACTTGATTGAACAAACAACCTGTCACCCCCCACTGGATTGTGGGGCTGTAGGTGTTTGGGCACAACAGCCTGCAGATAGGTTTTGCATGAAGGATGCTTGTACTCATGGATTATCACTTATAGCTAAAAATGAAAAAAAAAACTGAGAGAAAGATGCAGGACAGTTATGGCAGAATGCATGATCTGGGATGGGGTGGGGGTGGGGGGGAGGGAAAGGGAAATAAGCCTGAACTGAATTGGAAAAATGTATGAAATGCACAAAGCATCAATAAAAACTAATTTAAAAAAAAAAAACTTAAAAATAAAAAAAAAATATTGCTTTTAATTGTGTGTACATGTGCGTGGTTTTTGTGCCTGGCTGCAGAGCTCACTGAAGCCAGAACAGGGCATCAGACCTGCTGGAACTGGAGTTAGGTGCTCGTGAGCTACGGGAGGTGGCTGCTGGGATCTGAACTCTGGTCCTCTGCAAGAGCAGTGCCACTCTTAACTGCTGAGCCATCTCTCCAACATTCTGCAGTAAGTGTTTTTATTCTAAACGTCATCATTAGAGCTCTCCTGGGGGACAGGAATTACTAAAAAATACACAAAGAGTCAGTGCTGTTCCGTGTTACCCCTCCCTAGAGACAGCCTCCTTTGCTCTTCTGCCTCTTCCAGTCCCCGGCAAGGTCAGGGTCTGTGTCTCTGCTCACCTCCCTTGCTGCTTCCCAGGTCTCTCCACATTTTGAGTTCTGGCCTGCTATTTCTTGGTCTTTATTTTGTTTTGTAATGTGTATGAGTGTTTTTCCTGCATGTATGTAAATGCACCCATGCAGGCAATGCCTAAAGAGGCCAGAAGAGGGCATCTGATCCTCTGGAACTGGAATTATGGATGGTTGTGAACTGCCAGTGGGTGCTGGGACCAAGCTCCAGTCCTCTACAACAGCAGCCAGTGCTCTTAATTGCTGAGGCATCTCTCGAGCCTTAGAGGTTTTATATAACAAATGATCCTGGTTTCAGGATGCTTGTTAGGTTACAAAACACACCTACTGAAGTAGACAAGTGTGTGCTCTGACACACTGCTGTTGTGATATATCCCAGTCAAGACTTACTTGGAAAAGAGTGTAAGCTTTAGGGTTTGCAATTTTTTTTTCCTAAAATTCCTGAATGGCCACCGAGTTTGGGTGACTTTCAGACTGATGACCCGATTAACAGCATTGTTTCACACACCAGAATTATTCAGTTGGCTCATCTAGAGTTCATCTTTCATTTGTGAAGTTCAGAGAAGATTAATTTGGCCAAGTGCTTTATAAACCTTTTTGGGAAATCAACCTCTAAGTGGTAAGGTCTCATTTAAGTGTCAGCAAAGTCACCCAAAGTATACATGTTTAATTAAATCAGTGTTTATTGAGCATTTACTTAGATGTACTCTATTCAAAGATGGGCATTAATGTTTAAGACAGACTCAATTCTTTTGGGGGGAAGGGGTCTTTTGAGACAGGGTCTCCCTGTAGCCCCAGCTGTCCTGGAACTCACTCTGTAGACCAGGCTGGCCTTGAACTCACAAAGATCTGCCTGCCTCTACCTCCCCAGTGCTAGGATTAAACGCGTGTGCCACCACGACCGGCAAGACTCAATTCTTAATAGAAATAACCCAGGCAATTCTTTAGGCCAATTTCAGAACTGTGGCTTATATGCCCATGTATGATTTGGTCCTAGGCCAAGCAGGAGTCCTCCCATATCACTGAGCGTTTGGCGGATGCTTTGGGCACTTCGTCCCTTCTTCTGTGGAGCTGCACTACTTCTGTCCTTCTCACTCCCATTGTCCAAAAAACGAAGAACCCACCGCCGATGTCTCTGAGCACTGACTTCTCCCTGGCCACCGCCTTTTCACTTAATCTAAAATCACCTTTTCCTCCTCCTCCGTGTCTCTCCAAATGAGGCCACTACCTCATCTTCCAACCTAAGTATTAGAGGAAACTCAACCAAAATGCCTGATTAAACCAGTTCATGTTAAAGAACAGATGGTAGGAAGCTTAACTTTCATAGAAGCTTTTAGAAAAATCTTATTGCAAATGTTGCACATGGAACTTTGGTGGATTCTGGGGTAGTTCCTTGAAGTGTGAGACGTTTCCTCTCTCCTTGTCTATACACAGCCCAGAGTCCGTCCTTCCAATTTTCCTTTAAACTAAAGTGATTGTATGCTATAGCCCCAGGTCACCAACTCATAGGTAAAGAACTGTCTTACAGTTCCTAAAATTTAAAGTTGAGTTCTTTACATTTGAAGTTTTTCTGGATAGCTTTTATTGCTTTCGGTCCAGATAAAAGTTGCATTGATTTTTCTAGTGCTTTGCCATCTTTATCAAAGAGCAGAATGTCTAGCATGAATGTTACTATTAGATTAAAAATAGATAAAAGCTGTGTAGTGACCATGTGCAAACTCTCTCATGAGAGTCAATTGACATGGAAATCGGAAAGGGGGCCTTCATTACATCCTTGTCACATTGCGTTCTAATATCAGCCCAGTGTGTCCAGACAAACACAAACCTGCTCTGAGAAAGTCTCTGACAAGGCCCTTAAGACACAAGGGACCCTTTGCACACACATGCTGTTGATGGACGTGCTACTACAGTCAGCTCCAGCTTCAGTTTGCACTGTTGTGTCTCCATGGCACACAGGATGAAATTGTGGCTTGCATTCGGTAGCTAAGCTGTAAGAATGTTTTCTCTAATATGAGACATGCACAACAAGACAGTAGAGCTCCCCAAAGTTCAATGTCTGCATATGGAGAGTCCTCGCAGCATGCGTGTCTTTCTTCAGGGAGCTCGTGTGTCTCTAAGCTGGAGAATCACAGCTTTGAGTTGTAAATAAACTGGAGTCTATCCCTCGTGTACGCTGTGACAGAACTCAACTTTCAGGCCAGGTGTGCTGAATCCCAAACCTGTGCTACATCCCTGCTACAAAAATTAAAACGCAAGCCCAGAATTTATAGCAGGCCTGAAAACACCACACCATAGCTGTCAAAGGTTGGCTTCTGCTCTTTGACTCTCTCAGTTAACCCCTGCTGTGTTTCCTCTAAGCCAGGCACCAGCAGGCTCACATGGCTCAAGGGTGACCCGCAGCGCAGCGTGTCCTGCCCCCCCTTGCCCAGGCTCAGGGTTTAATGATACAAACAGGTAAACACAATCCGGGTCTAACCAGTGCTACGGCAGAGCCAGAGGCTGCAGGCCAAGCACAGGCTTTTCAACCTGGAGAGGAACACAGAAGAGCACAGAAGGAAATGTGCTACAAAGATCTGAGATGAGGGATCTTACGTTTTACATATGGTTTCTATTGCCTGAACTTTGTATTTTATTATAACTTCAAGTTTAAAAATATGTTGCAGAAATAGCACAAAAATTTTCATAGACACTTTATTCAGATGTACAAATATCATGATACTAAAATGTTCATCTGTATAGTGACATCCACAGATAAATATACAAGTATGTATCTGTCTGTATGTACGTAAGTGGTATCTGTGTCTATACCTGGGGGGAATGCCTGCCCACACTGTGTGTCAGCCAAATGAAACCAGATAAACATCAGGTTTTTATTCTATTGCTCTCCATCTTATTTTTTGAGACAGGGTCTCTCACTGAACCAGAAGCTCACTGATTGGCTGGGCTAGTAAGTCAGCCGGACCCTGGGATCTTCCTGCCTCTGCCGCCCTCCCAGACCAAGGATTTACGGGCATCTGCCATCACGTCCCCGGGATACCAGTGCAAGCCCTCGGACTCCATGGAAAGTTCTACCCACTGAGCAATCTCCCAAACCCACGTATATAGATTTCTTAAAAGAAAAAAACAATTTGAGAGCTGCAAGTAACTTTCTTCTAAAATACACCATCGTGGGGCTGGAGAGACAGCTCAGTGGTTAAGAGTGCCAACTGCTCTCACAGAGGACCTGGGTCTGATTCCCAGCACCCACATGGCAGCTAAGAACCATCTTTAAGCCGGGCATGGTGGGTTTACGCCTTTAATCTTAGCATTCAGGAGGCAGAGGCAGGCAGATCTTTATGAGTTCAAGACCAGCCTGGTCTACAGAGTGAGTTCCAGGCCAGCTGGGGCTATAATGAGACCCTGTCAAAAAAATAAAAATAAATAAATAAAATAAAGCAAAATAAAATACGCCATCGCATTTCCAAATAGCAAATAGCGGGCTGGAGAGATGGCCTAGCGGTTAAGAGCGCCGACCGCTCTTACAGAGGACCCGGGTTCGATCCCCAGCACCCACATGGCGGCTGAGAACCGTCTGAAACTCCAATTCCAGGAGAACTCCAGTTCCAGGGGAATCCGAGACCGTCTTCTGACCTCCGCGGCATTGCACGACACGGGTGCACAGACTTGCATGCAGACAGTACATTCATACACATACAGAAATAAATAAAAAAAAATTAAAAAACAAATAGCAAATAGCCTAGAAGAAACCAAGTTGGGAGACTAACACTGATATACTATCACCATCTCCACAGACCTTGATCAAATTCACTGATCGTGTCTTTGGGTGGATCCTAGCAAAAATAATTTCCAGCTTACATACAGCACCCCCTGAGGCAGATCTCCTGCCCCCTGGAACACTCCACACTCTGGAGTTCCTCCAGAGCCTCTGTCTCTTATGATCTCCTAATTTCAGAATGCATCATTCAGTTATTTATCATAACATCCGTCAGCTTGGACTTGCCAGGCTATTTTCTCATTATTAGACTAAGAATTTGCAATTTTGGGAGGAAGCCCCCAGAGGCGACATTCTGTCCTTGCCAAGAGGCGACTTTTTCTTTCATTTTGTTTTGTTGTTTACGTTTTGTTTGGGGTTTGTTTAAGCTTTGGGTTTTT
This sequence comes from Rhizomys pruinosus, assembly GCA_009823505.1. Lineage (NCBI taxonomy): Eukaryota > Metazoa > Chordata > Mammalia > Rodentia > Spalacidae > Rhizomys > Rhizomys pruinosus. The sequence continues at coordinate 2,145,451 of VZQC01013351.1, read as the reverse complement.
TATTTTATGTGATGTGCATGTGCATGTGCTCGCACACCGACACGCACACTTGAATGTGCATCACATGCATGCAGATGCCAGCATAGGCCCGAAGAGGTTAGTGTAGCTGGAGTTACAACCATTGTGAGCCATCCAATGCGACTGTAAGGAACCAAGCTCAGGTCCTCGGCAAGAGCAGCAAACGTTCTTAACCACTGAAGCATCTCTCAGGTGCTTGGATTGGTTTTTTTTTTGAGACAGGGCCTCACAATATAAGCCAGGCTGGTCTGAGACTCAGGCCTCTTCAGCCCCTGAGTGAAAGGAAGATGGGAGGGCACCACCAAGCCTGGCTGAGGTGGATCTCGAAGGACAAAGAGCAGTCATCTACATAGCCTCCTGCCTTCTTCATGTATGTTTCTATTCAGACCTGGCAGGGAGGAAGACAGAAGGCAAACGGCTAGACATAATGTTGCTGGTGATAATTATTAAGTGGCACACCTTCTTGGAACACCACCATCACCACAACTGTCTTGTTCCCATTCTTCATATGAGAAAATCTGAGGCCAGGAGGTAATGAAGCTAATATGTAAAGCGTCCGGGATTTAAATACAGCCTGACTGACTCTCCTCTTCCATTCTATCACAGAAAGGGCTTGATGAAAACAAAAAAACTTCTGAAAGGAAGGTCCTTGGTTTGGAGAGCAGTCCAAACCACGGCGCGGGCACTGACTTCTGGCTGTGTCGCGCTTGCCATCTGCTGGCTTCCTCCACTTACTGCATGCTTTTGGCTGCTCTGTTCCCTGGATGCGGGTTGGAGGACAGTGCTGTGGGTGGAGACGCTCCCTCCACGCCGAGCAATGATATGATCGCTGGAATTTCTGCAAAACTCCAGAATGTACTGAGCTCCATCTTAAACTCTGTTACGCCAGCTTCCTTTATGAAACCTCCCAGGAGGATTTTTTTTTTTTAACTATGACAAATTTGGAATCCACTGAAGCACTAAGGAAGCTAAAGTTGAATTCATCAGAATATGATCCCCAGGCAAGACAATTGCCGCAGCTGGGGAAACCTGTGGGGAAGATGTTTGTCCTTGAAAAATATTTGAAAAGGTCCAGTGGGGCTGCGAAGTTATCTCACAGTGGGCTCCAAAGAGCCTCTAAGATCAAATCACTAGGCAAATAAGAGGGAAAATCCTCCTGAATGAATCATAAGTTCCCTGTATTCTTAATCAAAATTCCCCTGCTCTTCACAGATAAAAGCCCAGGAGCTTCCTCAATATCTGGCTCTTTTCTCCAGCATGGGAGGAGTGGTGGTAAAAGGGAGCCAGAAGAGAATTCAACGGGTCTTCAAAGGACAGTGCACAGATTCCTGCCACACTCACAGCAATAGCCAAAACAGAAAGCAGGCTTCTGTTTCCCCAGACACATGTTCTCTGCAGTCTTGGTCTCCTGCCTCAGAGGGACCACTGCCAGCCTTCAAGTGGAACAAGCTCTTTCCTGGGATCCCGAGGATGCAGATGCCAGAAGGTGCTCAGGAACATTAGCTTGGTGACTTAGATACCTGTCTTCCTGTCAGATTGAAAGAGACATGAATATATTTGCACACAGCTGCTTCCAGGCAAAGAGCTGAAACCTTGGCCCCCCAGGTCAAATTAACTCAATAAATAAATGCCTTGGGAAGTTGGGGGAGGGGTGCTTAAGCAAGACTGTCACATAAAGGGCTTTTTTATTTTAATAAAGAATAGATAATTACGTGAAAGGGCTGGAAAGATAGTTCAGGGGTTGAGAGCACTGGCTGCTCTTGCAGAGGATCTGTGTTTGTGCCCAGCACCCACATGGTTGCTAACAACCATCTGTAATTCCAGTTCCAGGAGATCCATACTCCTTTCTGGTCTCTATGGGGATTGTATGCACATGGTGAACTTACACACACATGCCTAAAAAACACTCACCTACATAAAAATAAGCCAAAAATTTGTTAAAGAATTGCATGAAGAATTAATCAGAAAGATAAGCCTTCAATCAACTCAGAATTGTGCATTGGCTATCTCCTGCCAACATAACCATAATTCTGCAAAATAAACACCCACAGTACCACAGGGGAAGTGACATCATGCCTTCTTACTTGCATTGCTGGAGTTGTCCATGAAGTGGCCGTGGTGACACTGCCTGGGCTCTTCTCATGTCTGCAAACAGGTATCAGCAGGTCGGCCATGACTTCAGGGCCGTGTTCTCAGCAAGAGAACACATTAAAACAGCTAGTGTCATCTGACCTAACCTGGGAATGGACTATTGTCACTTTCCTTGGCTTCTGCCTGCCAAACGTTGTACCAGGACAAGCCTGGGTTGAAGGAAGACAAACTGTACAGTCATGGGAAAGGACCTGGACTCGGGGATAGACTCCAGGCCCAGAAAAGCTATAGAATCCACCAGCTGATTCGACTTTCCCGTTTGTACAGACACTCTCTTCAATAAGTGGTCTATAAACTGGGCCCGTTATCCCGGTAAGAGTTAAGAATAAGGAGCTGTGGGGCTAGAGAGATAGCCTAGCAGTTAAGAGCGCCGACCGCTCTTACAGAGGACCCAGGTTCAATCCCCAGCACCCACATGGCGGCCGAGAGCCATCTGAAACTCCAATTCCAGGAGAACTCCAGCTCCAGGGGAATCCGAGACCCTCTTCTGACCTCCGCGGCATTGCATGACATGGGTGCACAGACCTGCATGCAGACAGTACATTGATACACATACAGAAATAAATAAAAATTAAAAAAAAAAAGAAGGAGCTGCTCAACCTCCCAAGACAACTTTTATCCCTCTGAGGCCAAGAATGTCCATCTAACAGATACTACTCCAGGGCCTTGGCACACAGTACACATCACCATCTACTGCCGTGAATTTCCTGGTCCTTCCCTATCCAAGCTTCATCTGGGAGAAGTCCAGAGTTTAAGAGAATTCTGGGACATATGTCCAACTACTTTCTCCTACCACAGCAAAACTGTAAGCCTAGAAATACTCATCTGTTTCTTAATTGTAGTAATATACAGCGAAATGATACCAAGTAACTTAGGTAAGTACAAATGTATTTCTTTTTAAGATTTATTTTATTTTTAATTTGTGTGTGGTGTGCATGTGTGTGTGTGTGCACGTGCGTGTGTGTGTGTGTGTGTGTGTGTGTGTGTGTGTGTGTGTGTCTCCCAACATGGGGACTTTAACCAAATTCAGGTCCTCTGCAAGAGAGCAGTATACACTCTTAACCACTGAACCACCTCTCAAGTCCCAAATTAATATCTTGATCAATTGCAATGACAGTATTTCTTGATGAAAATCAGAACATACATCCTACCTGGAAATACATACTTTCATGGTAAGGAACTCTTCTACTGTTTTGGCTTTTGCTGACTTAACTATCTTCACATCATGTTTACAAAGCTGTCACATGACAAGGGCTCAGCTTTCCTCTCTAAAAAATAGTACCTAAATGGAGTATAAAAACCCTTTGGGAGGCCTTGTAATTCGAGGTATGTAACTTAATGGAAGAATCAAATATTTTCCATGATAATCTTCACTACATTTCAAGTGATTTTACAAAGAGTGAAGGCAAAACCTTAATCTTTTTTCCTTGTACTGCTGCCTGGTGTCAGTCACACTGGAAGCAGCACACCGGTGATATGCAAGGTTTCCCAGCTGTCTACTGCCTCCTTTTCTTTATGTTTGAGCTTTTAAGAAAAATTCAAGAAGTAAAACCACCTCCTGTCCCCTGCCTCTGCCAGTGTCAAATATATTGATTGCTTGACCTTTAATACATCCACCAACTAGATGGTGTGTGATGTTTGAGGATTAAGACTGCTGGCTTATTTCTCTCCCCAGTCAAATTTAAACTCTGACTACCCAGAATCAAGCTGTATAGACTGTCCCTCTGACATTTGGATACCACTTATTGATTAAAATGTTAGCAGTTGTCATTCAGGGACACTCGGCTTTAACTGGGCCAGCCTTGGAATGGTAGGCTCCTAAGGCCCTGAACATGACCCAGTTTGACCCAAATGTCCATAATCAGCCTACAGAATTAAATGTGCTCAAGCAGGGCATCAGTTCATCTGATAACTCACATCCAGATAGGCCTGCCACAATTAAGGGACAGTTTTAGCATCAGGGGCATGCAGAGTCAAAGGTTTCAGAAAATTAGAATCATTTCACAGTATTTGGAAGTATTTAGAACATGAAATTCATGGGGTTAAACCTTCTTTCTGTCCAGCAGATGAGGTATTAGCTTGAAGATGTCTATTTCTGTTCATGACCACAAACATCCACCATGACCCCAAAACAAACTTTAGATAATGCTCTGATAAAGCAATGTCTGCCAAAGTAAGGTCACTTGGACTCTGCTGTGGACAGACTGAAGTTTGTTCAGCTTGCAATTAGAGGAAATTTTCTAACATTCAAGGAGAATTTTAAAGAACAATAAAAATGATGGGTTTTTTTCATATTAAGTACATTTCTCTATTGGGACAGCATACTTACATGTCACTTGTGACCTCAGACACAAAAACCAACCCTTCCATTTTCAACTAGTCGGCAAGCTATCCCTGTAGTTTACAATCCACGGTGAAGATCTGTGCTATAATCCTCTGCCAACAGGAATGATCACAGAGCTTCACGGCTGACCCAGATGTTACAGCAGGACACGTGCATCTCCATGTCTTCCATGTGCATAGACAGCATCAGACACTCACCCACAGTCTTCCCAATGACACAGGCAAGACTTGAAATTCTATACTGTATACAGAGTCTATATACAAGGAGTGTACAGAAGGAGTCTATTTTTTACCAAAAAATGTAGTAATTATTGAAAGGGCAGCAGCATGGCTTCCCAGCAGTAGCCAGAAGAGTTCCCTTTCCCTTTAAGGTCCTCCATTAAGGTAAAACAGGATTTCTGGCTTTGACCAAAAAGAGAATTTCCAGGAAGACCAATGTGAAGCAAAGCTAGAGATTTGCTACGAGGCATTTTTTGACAGAAATCTTAAGCACAAGCTCAGGGAAAGAACAAGACGTACCAGAACAAGCCTGGGTGCAGGCTTCTCAATAAGAGTTGCAGTTAAGTGTTTTTATGAGTAGATGGAGTTTGGGGTGGCTCTCAGTGTACACCTCTAAAAGTTGCTAAACACCCTGCCCACACATCTACACCCACTTCTTTTTAAGTGTTTCTTAAAGAGAATAGTTTACAGGGCTGGGAGGTTATTTACTTGACATCCTTAACTGAGGTGTCTTTAGGAAAACATGTGTCATTCTGTCCCTAAGTGAGCACAAAACATTGTCTTTGACAAGATGCCCTTTGGAAGACACGTTATCTCCGTGAAGAACGTGGACTTCATCAGTGCGGTCTGAAAGTCCCTGCCTTTCTCAGCACAAAAATGACAGACCGTGTGAAAGGAGTCAGTGCTTCTCCAATCTCCCTATCTTTGTATCCTGCCTCAAAGTGATTTATTATTGGCCACTTTTAATATTATTTAGGGAAAGGTAGTCCTGCTGTAAAATGAAATTATAAAGTAAAGAACAGCGCCATACATCCTGCCATGGAGGAAGGATTCCTCCATTATAAGCCCCAAGTGGCTGGAGACCAGTTCCCGTTTGCTGTCTAGAGTTAACCGTGTGCATTTCTCTCCAACTCCAGAGATGTCACGTCAGCAGCTTGACTCTGTTTATTCACCCCACAGACATTGGCAGGTACTAGAAGTCACAGGACAAGTCTACATGCTTAGCACAGGAGGGACAAAGAGAATTCCGCATTCTGCTTAGCAGAGCTCTCTGTCCTGGTGGAAGTGTCTTCCATCTGCACTGATACCTGAGCTTCCCATACAGCTACACAAGCCATAGAAGTGTGGCTAATGTGACCAGACTGCTGGATATACCATTTTACTCAATATTAATTTTAATGTTAATAGCCTCATGTGGAACAGTTCTACAGTGATATAATGAATGAATGCATTGAATCAAGGAACAGAGGTAAGGCTTGAGAAGAAAGAAAAACCCAAGAAAGGTACTGTCTTAGTTTGGAACACTGATCAAAATCAACTTGGGGAGAAAAGAGTTTATTTTATCTTACATCTCGATGGTCACAGTTCATCTCTGAGGGAACTGGGTATGAACTCAGGGCAGAAACCTGAAGGCAGGAGCCGAAGCACAGGCCACGGAGGATGCTGCTTACTGGCTTGCTCAATCTTTCTTTCTTTCTTCATTGATTTATTTTTGAATATTTTGTTTTTATTTTATGTATATGAGTGTCTTGCCTGCATGTATGCACCACTTATATGCAATACCCCAAAGAGGCCAGAAGAGAGCATCAGATCCCCCAGAACTGGAAATATGGACAGTTATTAGCTGCCATGTGGATGCTGGGAATCAAACCCTGGTCCTCTGAAAAAAACAGCAAGTGTTATTAACCACTCAGCCATCTCTCCAGTCCCTCAATCTGCCTCTTGCTTCCTTGTTTATTTGCTTGCTTGCTTTATTTCTTTTTCTTTCTTTCTTTCTTTCTTCTTTCTTTCTTTCTTTCTTTCTTTTTTTCTTTCTTTCTTTCTTTCTTTCTTTCTTTCTTTCTTTCTTTCTTTCTTTCTTTCTTTCTTTCTTTCTTTCTGACATGGCATCCCTAGCCCCAGCCCACCCAGAACTTACTATGTGGACCGGCTGGCCTCTATCTCACAAAGTGATGAGACTAAAGGTGTGTGCCACCACACCCACAGTAGGCTGGGCCCTCCCACATCACTCCATATTCAAGAACATGTCCCCCAGACATGGCCACAGGCCGATCCAATGGGAACAGTTTCTCAGCTGAGGTTTCCTCTACCCAGATGGGTCAAGTTGACAACTGAAGCTCTCCAACACGGGTGCCTTCAGGTCTTAGACTGATGAAAGGGCACAGAAAGGCTTTCCAGAGTCTTCTGTTACTTTTAGAGAGAACAAAACAATTAGTTGTAGAGACAGTAGGTGGAGCCACATCATCCTTGTTAAGGGATCTCATAAGGAAAACTGAATCCAGTGGCCTTAGAGCAGGTATCACACTCTAACACACTAATTCTCTAATCTGTCTGCCTGCTGTTTGCTCTGGCTAAAGTTCTATTGACCGCCTTTCCTGGTAGTCTAGAGCGAACTCATTGGAAATACTGTTCTTAAGGTCTGCCATCAACACTACAAGAAATCTGACAGGCTGTCTCGCTTCCTCTCCTAGGGTCCCTGGAGTTCTCCTGTTCCTGCCATACCAAATGGTGCTTTCAGATGGGAAATGTAGAGTTTCTGCTCACAGCCCAGCTGTTTATGAAAGCTGCAGGTAGTAACCAACCCTTTCCCGGGAGCTCACGTTCTCGCTCCACAGCTCGCAGAACACCTTTCGATGGAACACACTGACCACAAACACAGAAGCCAGGGTAACGTGCACTCTGTAAACTCCTGAACTGCAGAGAAATTCAAGACCTTCTCCTAGAAGGCAGCTCTGAAGGGACACGTCCTCGCGTGGATTTGGGCTTGCTTGATAGTCAGAGACTCAGCAGGAGACCAGGCAACAGTCTCCTCAGAAGCTTCTTTAAGCCTCTTCTGATTTTAGTTTAGCAACTAACAGCGATAAAGGTTTGCCCTGTAGCTCGTGTTCTTGGTCCTCCTGGAAAACATCAGGAGGACATTTCCAATGATAAAGACAGCATGTTGGTTGACCGCTGACTTTTCTCATCGCCGTGACAAAATACCTGAGCAAAGCAGCTTGAAGGGGCAAGGGTTTGGGGGCTGGAGACATGGCCCAGTGGTTAGAGCACTGGCTGCTCTTGCAGACGACCTGGGTTCAATTCCTAGCACCCAGACGACAGCTAACAACCATCCATAACTCCAGCTCCAGGGAATCTGACGCCCTCTCCTGACCTCCCCAGGCATTGCACGACACAGGTACACATACCCACAAGCAGACAGTACACTCACACACCCAATTTGGCTCACAGTTGAGGACACGGTCCATCCATCGTGCTGGGAGGGCACAGCGGCAGGAGTATGAAGCGGCTGGTCACACTGCATCTGCAGTCAGGAAGCAGAGAGAGGGGAATGTGGTGCTTAGCTCGCCTTCTTTTTATTCGTGCCAGGAATGCCAGCCCGTGGAATGTCGTCTCCCATTTTGGGGGTGTAGCCTCCCACCTCAGTTAACCCAATCTAGATCCTCCCGAACAGATGTGCCCATGTCCTGTAAAGTTCGCAGTCACTATTTGCCATCGCCTGGATGATATGAAGAGAAAAAGGAAAAAGTCAGCTTCTGAGGTACCGTGCTGGGTAGCGTTAGTGTCACCTTGACACACCTGGGCAGAGGGAGCCTCAACTGGGGAATTTCCTGCATTGGACTGGACTGTGGCCACATCTGTAGAGTATTTTCTTGATTGTTGAGTGATGTGGGAGGGTCTAGCCCATTGTGGGAGGGTGCCACCCCTGGGCAGGTTGTTATGTACAGTATAAGAAAGCAGGCTGGGCATGGGCCAGGGGAGCAAACCAATAAACAGCATTCCTCCATGGCCTGTGCTTCAGCTCCTGCCTCCAGGTTCCTGCCCTGAGTTCCTGCCTTGAGCTCCCTAAATGATGAACTGTGACCCTAGAGATGTAAGATAAATAAAACCTTTCCTCCCAAGTTGATATTAATCAGAGTGCTTTGTCACAGCAATTCAACTGCCCCAACTTCTATTTGTGGGCCTTTACTCATTTTCTCATATGGGGTCCTGTTATACCCATTTAGCACCTTCTTAAGAAATTAGGAAACATTTTTAAAGTGAAACAGTATCAAACTCTATTCAGCAACATGAGGGTATTTTTTTTTATCTCCAGGCTAACCCATTTCAGCAACACGAGGGTTTTTTGTTTTTTTTTTATCTCCAGGCTAACCCATTTCAGCAACATGAGGGTTTGTTGTATCTCCAGGCTAACCCATTTCAGCAACATGAGGGTATGTTTTATCTCCAGGCTAACCCATTTCAGCAACATGAGGGTGTTTTTATTTCCAGGCTAACTCATTTCTGGACTATGGAAAAAATTCCTCCATCTTCAACTAAACAAGAGATTAAGATTAAATTCAAAGCAAAATAATGAGTAAAAGATGGGAACGCTCTCTTACTTTTATTTACATATTAGATTATTTATTATTTATTATTTATAATGTAGACTGTTTACATACTTTTTTTGTGTGTCTTTTTGAGACAGGGTCTCCCTTTAGTCCCAGCTGGCCTGGAACTCACTAGGTAGACCAGGCTGGCCTCCGGAGTGCTGGGATTAAAGGCATGCACCACCATGCCCAGCTCTGTTTACATACTTTTAAATCTACCCAAACTGATCTTAAAAAAAACCTCTTGGTTGTCCTGAATAACTGACATGTTCAGAATGCAAATGTTGAGGTCAGGCAGAAAACCAAGTGCCTCGACATGGTAAGCTCGAACAGTTCCCCTCACCTATGCACACATTAGAAACTTCTAGTGCATTCATGAATCAGTGTTCACAAGCCCCCTATCTCCTCTGCACAGAAAAATCAAGTACAGTGTTTACAGTACCCTGCTTCAAAAGTGCTAAAATTGAAGTTACCGGTGTGTCTATCCAGTAGCTTCTCCCCTCACAGCCTCTACACCGAGAACTCCCTCCTCTCTTCTCCCCCGTCCTCTCTTTTACTTCTTTTTAAGCCGCCGACATTCACCAGGCTCTGCAGACAGTTCTTGTTCCATTTTATTTTCTTTCACCTTGAAACTATACATATTTAAAAATGTAAAGAGAGAGAATTTTGGTTCTATCCACATTAACTGACTTCAGTTCCTCCCTGAGACCAAAGTGTCCTTAAATCAAAAAAGTATTACACACTCCGGCCCCTAAGATAAGAGCTTTGGGGACTGGACAGTCATCTCAGAGGTGAAGAACACTGACTCTTGCAGAGGACAAACCTTGGTGGCTCACAACTGCCCGGAACTCCAGCTCCAGGGGATCCAACATCTCTGGCCTCCAAGGAAACCTACGCTCATGGGCACAGACTCACAAACATATACATACTTAAAAAATAAGTCTTAAAGCTGGGCATAGTGGTGCACGCCTTTAACCCCACCACTCAGGAGGCAAAGGCAGGTGGATCTCTGTGAGTTCAAAGCCAGCCTGATCTACATAGTGAGTTCCAGGACAGCTGGAGCTACAGGGTGACCCTGTCTCAAAAAATCCAAAACATAATAATAATTAATAAATCTTTAAAAAAATTAAAGAACTCTGAATGTATCAAACTTATAACACAGAAGTACTTTGGCACTAGAACATGAAAAGATGTCTGCAGTGTTGATAATAGAGTAGGTATTGATCAGCTATATGCTACATTTTCTAGCAGTTGATGAGTTTATTATAAAAAGGAAGCAGGTCTTCATTTTTCTGGTACCTTTCCTTTTATGCATTCATCTTTTTCATTCCAGTGTTCCTTCTTAATGATGACCCCGCCTCTCAGTCTGACAACCATGTACCAAGCACATGAAGGACTGCACTTGGAGACTCAGCACCGTGTATTAGTTTACCATCAGAAGCATTTCACATCTGCAAAAACTTACTTTTAAAAAAATTACAGGGGGCTATTAAAGGGGGCCAAGCATGGTGGTCCACGCCTTTAATCCCAGCACTCAGGAGGCAGAAGCAGGTGGATCTCTGTGAGTTCAAGGCCAGCCTGGTCTACATAGTGAATTCCAGGTTGGTCGAGGGACCCCGTCTCGAAAAGATAAATATATATGGGGCTGGAGAGATGCCTCAGCTGGAGATATATATATATATATATATGGGGCTGGAGAGATGCCTCAGCAGTTAAGAGCACTGGATGTTCTTGCAGAGGACCTGGGTTCAGTTCCCAGCACCCACTTGGCCACTAACAACTGTCCATAACTCCAGTTCCAGGGGCTCCAACACTCTTCAGATCTCCATGGGCACTGCACAACACAGATGCACTTGTGTATATGCAGGCAATACACTCATACCCATAAAAAATAAAAATAAGAAATAAAATCTTCTTTTGTCTTTTTGAGACAGGTTCTCCCTTTAGTCCCAGCTGGCCTGGAACTTACTATGTAGATCAGGCTGGTGTTGAATTCACAGAGATCTGCCTAACTCTGCTTCCCGAGTAGTGGTATTAAAGGCATGTGCCACCATACCTGGCTAAATAAAATGCTTTTTTTAAATTTTTTTATTTATTTTTCTCTATGTGTATGAATGTACTGTCTGCATGCAGGTCTGTGCACCCGTGTCGTGCAATGCCGCGGAGGTCAGAAGAGGGTGTCGGATTCCCCTGGAACTGGAGTTCTCTTGGAATTGGAGTTTCAGACAGTTCTCAGCCGCCAAGTGGGTGCTGGGGATGGAACCCCGGTCCTCTGCAAGAGCAGTCGGCGCTCTTAACCACTAGGCCATCTCTCCAGCCCCTAAATAAATGCTTTTTTTTAAATAAAATGCTTTTAAGAGAAAAAGAATATATTGGGGCTGGAGAGATGGCCTAGCAGTTAATAGCACCAACTGCTTTTGCAGAGGACCTGGGCTCGATCCCCAGCACCATGGTGCCTGAGAACCGTCTTTAACTACAGCTCCAGGGGAATCCGACACCCTCTTCTGACCTCCATGGCATTGCACGACACGGGTGCACCAACCTACATGCAGACAGTACATTTATACACATAAAAAAATAAATAAAATTTTGAAAAACAAATATATAAAAAGGGCTGAGCAGTTAAGAGCACATACTGCTTTTGGAGACTTAAGTTTGGATCCCCCCACACACATCAGGTGGTTCATAACCTATTACTCCAGCTCCAGGGGATCTGATGCCCCTTCTGGGCTCTGGGGACAGCTGGAGTCACAGACACATACCCGCACACAGACACACACACATAATTAAAAAGAAATCCTAGAAACACTAAGAATTTCTCCGATTCACACAGCTAAGAATGGCAGAGCTGGAGTCAAAGTCTTGGCGCTTCAAAGCTTGGGTATTAAATAATCCGAAGGGGCTGGGGAGCCAGCTCCACAGTTCAGAGCACTGGCTGCCCTTCCAGAGGATCTGAGTTCAGCTCCCAGCACCCACATGGTGACTAACAACCACCTGAAACTCCAGTTCCAGAATATCTGACACCCTTTCTGGCCTCTGTGGGCATTGCATAACATGAGTGCACATACATGCATGACACACATGACATGAGTGCACATACATGCATGCAGGCAAAACACTCATACACATAAAATAAATAAAACAACTTAGAAAAGAAAAGAAGAGAAGAGATGAGAAAAGACAAGACAAGACAAGAAAAGAAAAAAGAAAAGAAAAGAAAAGAAAAGAAAAGAAAAGAAAAGAAAAAAGAAAAGAGTAGTCCTAGCAAAAGAGCTCACAGAGAGTAAGTTGGTAGAAGTTTCTCAAGGTCTAATGAGATCTATGCACCAACTAAGAAGGCTTAAGAACTATTCATTACAATTATTGGCTCTTGCTGGCTTACAAATAGGTTCAAACGGAAATTAGCTGAAGTGGATTGAAATCGCTTAAATGGCTTTTTGCCCTTTCAACAGGTGATTTGTGTCACCAAAAGCAAACCCTGCCAGGAGAATTAGATGAATAAGCAGCCTGTAATTGAACAGTTCTTATCTGGTCTTCCTTTGGAAGTTGTTGGAATTGGATTCATAGTTCTGTCCCTTTAACTACAGAAAAAGTTAGTTAATATTTCAACAAATATAGGAAAGAAAAGAAGTTAACGGTGGCATTTTCTTTCTTTCTTCTGTCTTCACTCTCCCCGGCTTTCTGCAGCTGAACCAGTAGCACTAAAGAATGCAGACAGTTCAAACACAGGCCTTGAGGCTACAAGTTATTTCCTGTTTTTAAAAATCAACATGACAGGGCTGGAGAGATAGCCTAGCGGTTAAGAGTGCTGACTGCTCTTGCAGAGGACCCGGGTTCGATCCCCAACACCCACATGGTGGCTGAGAACCGTCTTTAACTCCAGTCCCAGGGGAATCTGACGCCCTCTTCTGACCTCTGCGGCATTGCACAACACAGGTACACAGACCTGCATGCAGACAGTACATTCATACACATAGAAAATAAATAAAATTAAAAAAAAATCAACGTGACATAATGCTTCAGGTATTTATATTATTCATATTTTTACCCATGGTACATAGAGGTTGTCTCAACCTAACGTGTACAACAGTTAACAAGTTTGGAAACTTCTTTTTTGAATTTTTTATGATTTCATACAATATATTTCGAGCATATTCAGACCTCCTCCCTCATCTGCATCTCCCCTACAACCTCCTACCAATTTCATGTATTCTGTTATATTTTTTAAAGCCTATCAAGTCTAATTTGTGTCCACAAATGCCCTATGATGTGGGTGCATGTGTTGGAGCTTAAAAAAAAACTGACGTGGTGGCACACGCCTTTAATCCTAGCACTTGGGAGGCAGAGGCAGGTGGATCTTTGTGAGTTCAAGGCCAGCCTGGTCTACAGAGTGAGTTCCAGGACAGCTGGGGCTACAGGGAGACCCTGTCTCAAAAAGACCAAAAAAAAAAAAAAAAAAAAAAAAAAAAACCGAGTCTCCCTCCTCCCTGCCCAGCCACTGTCAGTTGCCAATAGTTCTTCAGACAGGGTTGGGGTTTCTCACCCACTTCTCTACTTTCTTATACTGGAATTGTTACGGTGGTTCGAATGAGAATCTCCCCTATAGGCTTCAAGTATTTGGACATTTTGTCCCTACTTGGTGGTGCTGTTTTGAGAGGCTTTGAGAGGTGTGGCCATGCTGGACGAAGTACATCACTGGGCCCAGGCTTAGAGAATTCTTAAGTCTTACCAGATTTCCAGTAGCTCTCTGCTTCCTGTGCCTGCTTCAAGATGTGACTGCTCTTCTTTCTACTCCGTCAGCTCCTGCCACCATGCCTCCATTAAGAGCAAATAAACTCTTCTTCTTCTTTTATCTTTTAAATTTTTTTACATTTTTAATAATATTATTTTTTTTAAAAACCTGGAACTGGGTAGGTGGAAGAAGGGAAGAGCCCAGAATTTTACCCCTCTATTATCAGCCACCTAGGGGAAGGGCATTGAACTTAGCCCCATAACTTTAATCCCCCAAGGGCTAGAGGTACCAACAACCCCAGGCTCAAAGGGTTAAGTCAGAAGGATGGGGAACCCAGAACCTAGAGTGAGAACACCCTGGGGGGAAGGGGGTCAGGACATTTCTCAGAGGCCCAGGATCCACAGAGGCATCCACATGAGTACCCACTTCCCCCATAAGGCTCTACAGGGGCCAGGCCCAGCCCAGGGCTCCTGGGGGACAAATCTTGGCACCTGCCCCCAGTGAGTCCAGTTCCTCCCTGAAGTGGGTGGATGGAGGCCACCCATTTTAGATGCTCAGTCTCTTCATTCTGTCTTCTGCTCCCTGGGGCTGTGAGGAGAGGGGCAGGCAGGCGGAGTGCTGGGTGACCATGGTAGAGCCTTTACTGGGAGGCCTGTGACGTAGGCTTCTCCAATTTGCTTTCTTGGCTGGACGAGGGCTTGCCGTTCCAGGGGCTGTTGGCTCCCAGTGCAGGGGAGTTGTTAAAGCTGTCCTCGACGTCAATGCCATTGGCCACGTCAAACTGGATAAACTCTTCTTTTTACAAGTTCCTTTAGTCATGGTGTTTTATGACAGAACAGAAAATACTAATACAGATATTGTCTGGCTTGAACTTACACAGGTCTTGTGCATGCTGTCAGCATTGCTGTGAGTTCATATGCATAAGTGAAAACACCGTTTCCTTGTAGTCTTCTACCACCTCTGGTTTTATAGTCTTCCCACCCTCTCTTGCACACTGACCCCCTGAGCCTTAGGAGACACAGATTTGATATAGGTGACCTATTCAAGGCTAAGGACTCTATAGTCTCTTATTCTCTGTACAGTGACCACTGGTGGGTGTCTGCATTAAAACACCATTTGCTATATAAGGAAGCTTCTCTGGCAAGAGTTGAGAGATGCATTAACCTATGAGTATAACAGTAAGTCATTAGGAATCAGTTTAATACTTTGTCCATTTAGCAGAATATAATATTGGGCTCTCCACTGTGGCCTGTGGCCTATCTAGCCACAGGTTCCTAGACCCGATACCAATGTCAGATGTAGGCTGTGTCTTGTGAAGCAGACCTTAAATCTGATCAGAACATGGTTGGTTACTCACAGAACATCTGTGCCACTATTGCACCTATGTATACACTTTTAAATGCTTACATAGTGGTAGTTTTCCATATAACCTTTTTCTAAAGACCTTTAGTGTTACTTAGACCTCCCCAAGCTCCCTCCTCTCCCCGCCATGCCCTAACCCATTTAACCTTTCCTATTCAATTATACCCTTTCCCTTCATATCACTGTATTCTATTTCCCCTCCCATGACTCCCATCGGGCCCACACACACACACACACCCTTGGCACCTTACTCATTACTAGCAATTTTGTCAATCCAACATTTGTACAACAGTTAACATATTTGGCAACTTCACTGAAATTCAGATATTGGCTTTCTTTCTTTTAAAATTAGGGGGTCAGCAAGATGGCTCAGTGGGTAAAAGGTCCTTGCCAGGAAGCATGAGAACTAAGTTCAGTCCCCAGGACCCGTGTGGTAGGCAAGAACTAATTCCCCAAAGTTGTCCTCTGACCTTCACACGCATGCTCACATATATACACAATAAATCAAGACTTTAAAAAAATTAATGAAGAATGGGGCTGGAGAGATGGCCTAGTGGTTAAGAGCACCGACTGCTCTTGCAGAGGACCCAGGTTCGATCCCCAGCACCCATATGGCAGCTGAGAACCGTCTTTAACTCCATTTCCAGGGGAATCCAAGACCCTCTTCTGACCTCCTCGGCATTGCACTACATGGGTGCACAAACCTACATGAGACAGTACATTCATACACATACAAGAATAAGTAAAAATTTTTTTTAATTAATGAAGAAATGGGGGATGAAGTAAAATTCTCAGTGTGCATAATTAGAAAAATGCTTGACCCTGTAATTATAATCATGAGTTCTGAAATTAAATCATTGCTGGTTGTATATAAAACTAAATCTACCAAAGACTGTACCTCTTCAGGCCTGCTCTTTTTTTTTTTTTTTTTTTTTTTTTCCAATTTAATAGACAATTAATTGTTAAATGTTTCCTAGGAAACCAGTCACTGTGTCAGGCACCATGAACACAGTGGTAACTGAAGCAAACACAATTCTTTCTCAATTAGTGTAATCAGGATCACCCTCCACAGGCCTGCCCAGAGCCCATCCCCCAGATGAGCAGAGCTTTCAAGGAGACCACTCATACTAGCCCACACAGGGCTAATCCCATTCTTCCTCAGAAGTTTCTCTTCCTGTGGAGCACAAGGGCAGAACTAATGGTGGTTTGGGCTTGCCCAGGAGGAGCCTTCAAACATGACATCTTTCAGCCTAATAAAGAAAACAAAATCATAAGCTGAAGATGCTAAAACCTATATGTGGCATACATATGTGCATATTTTGGAGTGATGCATATTGGAAGGAACAACAACAACAACAGAAAAGACTGGGTCAAAGAACTGATTAAATGGTGACCTTCTGCTCGAAACAGTGAACTTCTGCATCGAGAATTTTGAGAGAGACTGAGAAAAAGATGAAAAACATGTTTGGCAGAATCCATGAGCTCTGGTGGGATGGGGAGGTAGGGAGGGGGACACAGGTCTAGATTTGATTTGTAAGAAATACACAGAGCTCAATAAAACATTGGCTTAAAAAAAAAAAAAAAAAAAAGTTTATCTTCCACGGAAAATCCCAGACAGCCAGTCAGGAGTTGAACCTCCCGCCAGTTTGGCTTGGAATGCTCCCTGATATGTTAAAGGACAGGAGCTTAGCTTGGCATTTGAAAGGCTGTGGAGACATTTGTTGACAGTGCCGGGTGTGGGTGTTGAGTGATAAACAGTATGCACAGACTTGCATGCAGACAGTACATTCATACACATACAGAAAAAAAAAAAAAAAAGAAAAGAAAGAAAATGTTCCCACCATGATGAACTGCTTTACCACAGGCCCCAAAGCAACAAGGTGAACCAACCGTAGTCTTCAAAACTGGGTGAAAAATAAAACTTTCCTCTTTAATTTGGCTGCGGTAGGCATTTTGTCATAGAAGTAGCTGACCAACACAACTTCTACCTTACCTAGGGTGGGAAAGGTAAAGAGCTACCAAGAGTTTACGGAATAAACTAAGGCTCCCAGAGAGGATCAGTGAACACACTCTCAGATCTCCTACCAAGGATAACACTCAAGACAGGGTCATGTTTTTACCACCCCGCCCTACATACTTACCGAAACTTAGCAAGAACCTGTTGGCACCCTCCAGTGAAGATACAGAAGAGTGAAATCAAGTTGATTCAAGCAGTAAGAAAGGGTCAAGTTATTTGACAGTCGAGAAGCCCAGTGGGCTTGAAGTGCAGCTTCGTCGAGCTTCAGTTTCTTTTCTCTGAGCTTTCAAAATGACATAAATGTATATACATATATATGTCATATACATATATATATATGTATATATGTCATTTTATATATATTTATATATAAAAACACATATATGCCCTATTATCTGAAATTTGAGCTACAGTTCTCCCTCACACACATGCTCACAACCAGAAAGGATTTCCCACAACTGAACAAAAACTCTAACCTTTACTCTAACTGGACCACGCCTGAGGGATTCCTGTTCCAGAGGACAGCAACATCCAGACATTGGCCTCTGCCCAGACATCCCCAGACTTTTCCCAGAAAGACAGAAGTAAAGAAACATCTATTCACCACAGTTGGGTCACAGAGGGACCAAAAAGATTCCACCCATGTGTATCTTGGTGAGTTACTTACAGAAGCATGGGGGATTCAAAGGTGCCTGCACCACCAGAAGTTCCCCTACATAACTCTTAACTGAGTCACTGACTAAACGGGAATTATTTACTGCTTAGGTGACCTGGGAGAGGGGTGGGGCTTGGTAAGCCTCAGAAACCTCCCTCCCTCCAGAGGGAAGATTAACAGGCCTAGTCTGGCTAGGGTCTTCTCCAGGCAGTCAGACCGGCTGTGATTAAAGATGGCAATGGTCAAGTGTAGCCAGAGGAAGCAACTGTGCACAGCCCTTCAGGAATCCCCACCCTTAATGGGAAGGGAAATGAGGTTACTCTAAGGCAGAAGATGGAGCCCGAGAAGGCCAAGATGACTAAAATGAGAATGAGCACTTCACACGTCAAATGATTTTCTTTTCATTTACTGTCTATCGTGTTTCCTCCCAACAAGAACAACGACAGAAATCAAAGTTCAGACTAGCCAACTCAGCCCTCAACAGAGCGGCAGCAATATTTCCGTGTTCTTCCCTCAACTAAATCAACATGACTGCAGAAACATTCCTGTGCTCCTCTCATAAAGTTTCATCAGCTACAGTGGAGGAACCTGGACAGCATCCCAGCTAATCTGTCAGGAGCAGCTGGAGAAAGCATCAAAAAATTACTTTTTCAATTGTCAGTCCAAGAATTGTGGCACTTAATCTGCAGGTATCCAACTGTTAACACCAGGGGTCTTCACTCAAACAACAACAGCTGCTGAGCGCCCTGGGCACAGAGCCCCAGGTGACCACCCTCTCGGAATGTTAATTAAGAATTCCATAGTCAGAGGAAACTTTGTTGGGGAGATAGAAGTCCATAAATCCAGCAGAGTAGCCTGATTTCTGTGTAAATACTCTGATTCCCAAATGCTAGTAGAAGCCTTTTGACAGGCCCTGCTCTGTGTAAAATGTAGATTATTCAACTTTTTGTAAATGAACTTTTCTGGTATTTTATTCACATTCCCCATGGAAACCCATGGCTTTAAACATCGGCATGTCGGTCCTAGTTAACAGCATTGTTCCCCTTCTCCATTTTACCGTCTTTGCAAACAATTATGATGAGATGGTTAAAAGTGTGTTCTTCATGATTCAAGAGTCCTGTGTGAGGAGTCTCTACCCACACAGCCTAGTTTATACCAACTTTTTAACTATTGAAGAAAATAGGAAGGGCAGGGCAAGATGGCTCAGTGGGTAGAAGCTCTTGCCATATAAGCCTGATGAGCTGAGTCCTAACCCTGGACCCTATGTAAAATAGCCAGATGTGGCAGTGTGTGTCTGTAACCCCAGTGTTCCTACAGTGAGATAGGAGACAGAGAATTGCCCAGAAGCTGAAAGGTCACTAGACCAGAAGTTCAAAGAAATAAGAGAGAGACTCTACCTCAACAGGTGGAAGGAAAAGTCTCTCTCTCTCTCTCTCTCTCTCTCTCTCTCTCTCTCTCTCTCAATAATAATAATAATTAGTCATAATAATGGCTTAAATTTCTGGGACTGGATATGTAGCTCAGTTGGTACAACGCTTGCCTAGCATGCATGTACCCTTGGTTCTATGCCTGAACGCAGCATAAACGGGCTGCTGTGGCACACATCTGTAATCCCAGCACTCAGGAGGCAGAGGCAGGAGGATCAGAACTTCAGACTCATCTTCAGGTACATCACGAGCTCAAGGACAACCCAGACTACATGAGACCCTGTCTTCAAAAGCAAAATTTAAAAAGTAAAATCATGACTCTCCTGCAAGTGAATATACAATTCATATGTATCACGGATTTTTATTTAGTGCTTTAATTAATTAGCAAAGGAGCCAGCAAGTTATTACACCCAATTCAAAGAAGCACACATATCTCCACATAGGAAATACAGACCCCAATTCTGGGCAGGCTTGTCCATCCTTAGGGTCACGGTCACCTCTGTATTCAGTCTGTTCATGATTCTCCAGGGGAAAATTCTGACCGTTGGTCTTCTAATGCTTATCACATTGCAGGTTAGCTCAAAAATGAAACAAACAAGCAGGGTGGTGCACACGGAGGCAGGAGGAGCTCTGGGAGTTCAAGGCCAGGTCAGCCTGGTCCACATAGAGGCTGGGGCTTCAGGGAGACCCTGTTTCAAAGAAAAAAAAAAAGAACCAAACAAACAAAAACAAACAGACACTTAGGAAAACATACTAATAGGGCAATCTTTTTCTTTTTACTTTATTTTTTATCTTTTCAGTTATGTGTATGTCTGTCTGTGTGTAGATATGTGCCCATGGAGTTCAGAAGAAGTCATCAGATCCCCTGAAGCTGGAGTTATAGATAGTTGAAAGCCAGCTGATGTGGATACTGGAAACAGAACCTGGGTCCTCTGAAAGAGCAGTAATTGCTCTCTTAACTGCTGAGCCATTTCCCCAGCCCCTTTGTTTTCCTTTTTAATCACTTCAAAGTCCTTTGCAGTTTCTTTAATGTATTTATTTTCTTGCATGTGTATAGGGTATGTGTATAGGGTATGTGTATATGACATGTGTATATGGTATGTATATATGGCATCTGTATATGGCATGTATATGGTATGTGTATATGGCATGTGTATATGGCATGTGTATATGGTATGTGTATATGGTATGTGTATATGGCACATATATGGTATTTGTATATGGCATGTGTATATGGTATGTGTATATGGTATGTGTATATGGCATGTGTATATAGTATGTGTATATGGCATGTGTATATGGTATGTATATATAGCATGTGTGTGGTATGGACATGAAGTACCAGCATGTGCAGGTCAGAGGGCAATCAACAGAAATTGGTTCTCTCCTTCCACCATGTGGGTCCCACAGTTGAACCCAGGTTGTCAGGGTTGGCAGTAAGCACCTTTATGCACTGAGCCATCTTTCTGACTTTGAGGAACAAGACCCTTGCTCTGTAATACAAATTCAAGAGACTAGTGAAAGTGAGGCAGGCTTAATTTTATAATCCTGCAGGAGGTGTCATTAACCCAAAACAAAAGGCAAAAAAGGCTGACACACTGATTTGGCATGAAACTGTGTTTTTTATATTCTTAATCGAATTTCTCTGCCTCCTTCATTCCTCCTGGCTGAGCTCTTCTGGCATCTACAATCTCTTCAACGCCTAACATAACCTTCTCCTCAAATTTTCCATCCTATTTGTTCAGGATGCAAAGCCTTATCTAATGTATAGCTTGGGGCTTGAGAATGCCTCCCCCTTCCCTAACATGTGGGCTCAGTCATGTAACAGACTGTAACTTTCCAAGCTAAGATAAACTAAAGACACCCAGGCAAGCAGGTGCCTGCTGCCAGCTGAGGAACACAGGGCCCTCGTGCCTCCTGCTTATCTGTGATTCTCCGATGAGCTCTAATGCACCTCCTACTGAAAATAGACCACATAGATTTATTTCTGACACCAGCCCCTATGATTTTTTTCTGAAAACATGTCAATGAAAACAATTCATTTAGAAAATAAAAGAGTAAGCCATAGACAGAGAGGAACTAATTACAAAGATATATCATTTAATAGAACACTACTGTCCAAAGTATACAAAAAACTCTTAAAACTCAACCAATAAAACAATCAACCCAACTTACAAATGGACCACATACTTTAACAGTATTCTTCATCATCAAATATTTCATCAAAATAGAGATGCAGAATAAAAATGAGTAAATGGACTCCATATCAACTATCACAAAGGGAATGCAAATTAAAAAGCAGTGAGAGGCCACTATATACCACTTAGAACAGCCAAAGTCCAATCCAGCAAATGCTGCCAAGGATGGAAGCAAAGAAAACTCCCCTCATGTAGACAGAAATACAAAATGGCACGCCCACTTCAAATCACATGTGGTGCACATACAGACATGCAGGCCAACACTTAAACACATAAAGTTTTATTTTTTCCCACCCAACACATATTCTGAGTACTAGGTCACACAGAACAATGCTCTGCTAACCACAATATTAGGGCAAATATAAAAGTTAAATATTTCCCTCCTCGGAAAGCCCAACAAGAAGAGTGCTGCATTCACACCCAAAGCCCAGGTCACCCAAAGCCCACGTGACACTGGAGGAGTGCAATTTTTCATCTCTGCATTAGTGACCTCCTGAAACAATGCTTTGAAGGGACCCAGCCCAGTCCAGCTTCAGGCATCTCCATGGAAGCAGAAACTTCCAGCTGGGACTCCTCACCTCGCACCTCAGCAGAACAGGAAGAAGAGACCAGACAGGAAGTAGGGCAGGACTACAAACCTCAAAGCCTACCACTTCAGCTTGGGCAGTCCTTCTTCCTCCTCAAGGTTCCTCAGCCTCCCAGCACAGAACCACAAACCAGGAAGCAGTTCAAATGTGAGCCATAAGGGCATTTCACATTCAAATCAGAACACTTCTCACTAAAACCTGAAAGAAAAAAAAAATTAAAAATGGGCTGGCTACATGGCTCAGTGTGTAAAGGAACTTCCTGCCAAGACTGATGATCTATGTTCTGTCTCTGTGGACCAACATGTGGAAGGAGAGAAAAGACCCCCAAAAGTTGTCCTCTGACACCCCCCCCCCACACACACTGTGGCATGCCTGCACCCCTTCCTCCACAATAAATCAAAAAATGTAATTAAAATTTTTATTTTAGAATTGTTTTATTTCATATTTATATGTAGTTCTGATTCTTTGAATTGTTTCTAGAAAAAGTCTTCTGATTTACCAGTATAATTCATATCACCTAAAGTAAAATAGAAGTCTCACTTAAAAAACAGCCAGAGCTACAGGGAGACCCTGTCTCAAAAAGACCAAAAAAAAAAAAAAAAAAAAAAAAAAAAAAAAAAAAAAAAAAAAAAAAAAAAAAAAAAAATGAAATGAATATATGAATGAATTAAGTAAATAATAAATGTAGCTCTGGCTGTCCTGGAATTTGCTATGTAGACCAGGCTGGCCTTGAACTCACAGAGATCAGCCTGCTTCTGCCTCTCAAGTGCTGGGATTAAAGGCATGTGCCACCACATCGAGCATTGAAAATTATTTTTAATGATGATAAATAATACAAATTACAAAAACAAAGGCTCTTAGTGCCCTCTCCTGCTGTGCCCACGTTGCCCTCTGTATTAGTCACTTTTCTTTTGCTTGTGATAAAACACCATGACCAAGGGAACTTATTAAAAGGAAGAGTTTATTGAGCTTACGATTGACGGTTCAGGGAATCAGAGTCCATAGTGGCGGGAGGCATGGTTGGCTTGGCAGGTGCTGGAGCAGAAGCCAAGGGTCACACTCTCGCAATGAGCACAGGACGCCAAGAGAGAGGACTGGAGACCACATGGCTTGTTAAATTCACTAAGCCTGCCCCCAATAAGTACTTCCTCCAGCATGGCCCACACCTTCTTAGACCTCCACGAACAGTGCCACAAACTGGAGACAAAAATGTTGAATACTTTAAAAACCCTATGGGGGGAACACTCTCATCAAACCACCACCATCCACTCCCTCGTGCCCCCATAGGCTTGACCATATAAAATGCAAAATGATTTAGTCCAACCTTGAAAAGTTCCCATAGTTTTTACTAGTCTCACTTCTATTTTCAAGTCTAAGATCAAAGTCTTTTCTGAGACACAGGCCAATCTCTTAACTGTAAGCTCTGTAAGAATCAAAAGACAAATTAACATACTCCCAACATACAGTGGAATCATACAATCCATTCCCATTTCTCGAAAAGGGAGAACAGGGCATTAGGAGGAAATACTGGGACCAAACCAAGACCCCAAACCGCAGGGCAAACCTCAAAGTCTCAGTAGCTACATGTACTTCGGGACATTTATTTCCAAAGGGCTTAGATGTCTCAGCTCTTCCCAGGATTGGTGCAACATGGCACCTCTTCCTTAGGCTGGTACCACTCCCTGTATGCGCTATCCTTGGCAAAATCTCACAGGCTCTCAGCATTTCACATCTTTGGGGATCTCCATGCCAACCAGGCTTCACTCACGGCTTCACAAATGGCCTATCAGGGCCTTACTTTATTCAGGGACCCCTGCTATCACTATGCCTGGCCTCGGTGGCTCTTCTGAAACCTCACAGGAAAAGCTTAAGCTACTTCACTCTTGCATCCTTACGGCCTCTTAAAGCCAGCACCACGAATGAAATTGCCAGTGGCTGCAAGTTCTGGATGGACTCTCTCCTACTTTAACCACAATTGCAAATTTTCTCTGCCCGGGCTTGTGTGGAGTAGAAAAATGCTTTCCGTATTTTCCTTTCAAAAACTGAGAGGCTTCGCTGGGTGTGGTCTGCTCCTGAAGGTCCGTTCTGTTGTTTACTTTAACATCCTCAAGGCCCTCCTTAATCACTTTAATCTCACTTTTTCATTGTTTCTTGTAAATAGATAGCCTCTCTTAACACTTGTCTCCTTATCAAAAGGAACCTCTCCTTCACAAGCCTTCCTTGCCCACCTTTAATCTTCCTAGTGCAGTTATCAGGTCCAAACTTTAATTCTGATTTCTTTTCTGCCCCATCTGCTCTTCTTCACTGTAGATCTGTACAATATTCACCATTAATAGCCACGCCACCATTTCTACATTAGGCTGTCTTGAAATATCCTCCACCAAAGACATTAGTCCATTGCTTTTCAACTTAGCATCAGGAAAGCATTTGGGCTGTGGGCAAACTGCTGCCAGACTCTTTATCAAAATATCCCAGTTGCTGCCTAAGTCTTTATTTTCCTCTGGAACTACATTTTTTGCAGCAATGCTTTCTTCCAGGCTTCTGCTAGAATTGCCCCGTTAAGCTCTGCTTACAGTAGTCAACAGCTTTTCTAGCCCAAAATTCCAAAGTCTTCCACATTTTTCCAAACATCCACATGGTCAGATTCTTCACAGCCAACAACCTACTCTCTGGTACCAAATAACTGTATTAGTCACTTTTCTGTTGCTGTGATAAAACCACCATGACCAAGGGAACTTATAAAAGGAAGAGTTTACTTGAGTTCACGATTGATGGTTCGAGGGAATCAGTCCATTGTGGCAGGAGGCATGGCGGCTGGAGCTGGAGCAACAAGCCGAGGGTCACATCTTGCAATGATCACAGGAAGCAGAGAGAGAGAGACTGGAGACCACAAGGCTTGTTAAACTCACTAAGCCTGCCCCCGATAATGTACTTCCTCCAGCACGGCCACACCTTCTAAGACCTCCAAGAACAGTGCCACCAACTGGAGACAAAATGTCTGAATACTTAAAGCCCCTGGGGAGACATTCTCATTCAAACCACCACACCCTCCAAGGCAAACCTAATCCTTATGTTCCATTAAAAATGGGTCCTTCTGTCACCTCCTCTTCCACCCCCTTCCCCTAACATGTTGACTCTGGGCTGACAACATTTTGCCTCTCTCCAATAAACTGTCAAGTTACTTTCTGAATCCATTTTTACATTATTTTACCAATGAGACAAGAACCTGCAAAGGGGCCTCTCATCTCCCTCATCTCTCTGATCTCTGATCTCCCTGCATCCTCTTACTCAATGAGTTGCAAAACCAAATAAACAGGAATAAATGTTAATGAGCTGACCCGAGTTCCATGAGGGCTTCCAGATGGGAGCTGGTCTCCAAAAAACAAAGCTTGGCATAGCATGGGAACGATAAACTCTGTCTGAGGGTAGAGAAAAAAGGAAAAATAGAGTCGAGGCCTCAGCAAGGGGAGGGGGGCTGAAGACTGAGCAGATCACACATGAACAATGATTCAATCACGCATGCCTACACAATAAAGTCTGTCAGATACCCCAAAAATGTAAAATGGTATATTTATGACAAATAACTATACCCCAAAGGTGTCAATCCTGGTTGGTAAGAGGAACAGATTAATTTTATAGCATTGAGTTCCTTAGCACTTTGGTGTCATGGTTGGTACTGTTTGCAGTCCAGGGTCCTCACATACCAGCATACATGACCTAAGTGTCTGTCCAGACTTGCTGTTGCAGTCTGAGCTTGAAATACCCCTGTAGGCTCATGTGTTTGAACTCTTGGCCCCCAGCTGGAGGTAGGTGCCCTTTTTTTTTTTTTAAAGAATAATTTATTTTTTTATTTGTTTATTATTTTTAAGGGATTCACGGTATAAGAGCACAATTGTTTTCAGATCACATTGAAGTTGCTCAGTTTGCCTTACAATTAGGTAATTGGTGCTAGCATCCACAGATGAGGGATACCATTCATCGTTTGTTTATCTGGGACTGTGTTACTTCACTCAGCATGATATCTTCTAGCTAGCTCCAGCCATTTACCTGCAAAGCTCATGATGTCATCTTTCTTTTTTTTTTCCTTTTTTTTTTTTTAGGTACCCTTTTGAAAAGGCTATTGAATCTTCAAGAGACGGAGCCTTGATGGAGGAAGTACGTCACTTGGGGGGTGAGGGAGGAGTGTGGCTCTGAGGTTTATAAGCCTGGCCCTAGTTCTGTTCTCTCTCCCCACTTCCTGTGTAAGCACTTCCTGTGTAAGCAAAACCCTTCCGCTGTCATGCCTTCCCACCCACATGGACTGCATCCCCTCCGTAACTGTAACCAAAATAAATCTTTTCTTCCTTAACTTGCTTTTTGTCAGGGTCTTTTATCACAATGATAGAAAAGTATCTAAGACACTTGATAGAGGTCCAATGGGAGACATCCAGCCCATGTATGGACTATACTATGAAGGCCTTTCCATCCACCGGCCTTTAGCACATACTTCTTCAGACCCTGAAGAAAAGGCCAGTTAAAGGCCAGGAAAGAACCCTGAAGTCAGGGTTTAGCTCTCAGTGACCCCAAGTCAGGAAGAAGACACACACTATAAAGGTTAATTTGGAGGAGTAAGGCCACAGGTCAAAGAGAACTGAAAATCTGATTTGAGAGAGTTGAAATATTGCAGGGCAGGGGAGATGAATCAGAGGTTAAGAGATCTGCCTGCTCTTGCAGGACCAAAGATTGGTTCCTGGCACCCACATGACAGCTAACAACCGTCCTTGATTCCAGTTCCAGGGAATCCAATGCTGTCTTCTTAGATCCATGCAGACAAAACACTCATGCACATAAAAATAAGTAGAAATAAAAATAATAAAAATTTATATGAGGTAATGATCTTTAGGTAAGTTATAGTGAGAGAAGAAATCAGTTTAATCTCTATTAGATTAGATGAATGCTAACTGCATCTACTAACTGCAATTTACAAAGAGACACACGAAAGGGTGAGACGACTAACGGAATACGGTATAGTTTTCTAGTGGAACACAAATCTCTCCATGCGTCAAGGAGGGTTAGTTATTGCATAGGCACCATGCCTTAGAGAACCATGCAGCCCCAAGTCTGAAACAAGCCTGACTCTTAACCTGACACTCAGCCCAGTGTTAAGTAGATGAGAATACCATTGCCACATCGGTTGCTGCTCTAGCAAAAATGCTTTTGTATCTTGGTGCTTTTAAACCATTTGATAACTACATAGTTCATTGCTGCCCATTCTGTCCAAAATGAACTCCATTAATGATTTAATAATTCTCTTTATTCTGCTGCTTATATGAGTAAAAAAATTCACAAACTAAACTGTCTAAAGCTACAGGAGAGTAAACAAAATCGTGCATTCAATCATGGGATGGTGGAGACATGCAAAAGCACGTCTATGAACAGTCTTAGTGACATAAAACTACGTAAGGAGATACTAATTCTTAAAACATAAACAGCTGGATAGCTAAATAGGATTACTAGATGATAGGCAGAGAGGCTTATATATGAAAAATAACAGTAATAAAACTTGCTACATCATTAGCCATTCTGAGTTCTTTCTTCAAAATTTTATTTATTTTTGTTTTGCATATCGGAGTGTTTAGCCTGACTATAGGCAAGTGTACCACATGCATGCAGTGCCTGAGAAAACCAGAAGAGAGCAGCAGAGCCCTTGGAACTAGAGAGGACAGTTTAGCCACCATGTGGGTGCTGGGATGTGAACCTGGGTCCTCTGCAAGAGCAGTCAATGCTCTTACTGCTGAGCCATCTCTCCAGCCCTCTGAGTCCTTTCTTAATGCTCCTAGATGTTCCCCATTTCTTCAAACAGTCCTTGAGAACGCACACTCTTCAAGCCATAGAGGGCACCATATTTCCTCTGTGTTAGTTTTCTATTAACCTCTGACTCTCTTACCAAGAATTATGTGGTTGACGATGGAACATTAAATTGGCAAGCTCATGCAGCAAAGCCACAAATAAATCTTCATTTGATACAAAGAGGATGGGAAAGCAGAAATGCCATGGTTGAAGTGGAGTAGATGAGAGAGCTAACAGAGAAGACTGGCTGCAGCAAATATGAAGACGCTGCTGCAGCAGCTGCTTGGACTGAGCACATCTGGAATGACTGGGTTCCTCCGCCCAGCTCAAACAGGAACTAGCCCATTGAAGTAGGGGCATCCTGATGCTCCCCAGGGGCATCCTGATGCTCCCCAGACCTGTAGCTTCCCAGTGCGGTTCCTCCTTCACTTGTCTGTCTGGAAAACTCTTCCTCAACATTAAGGGCAAATCCAAAGATATCTCCTTTCTTTTTGAGGTAGAGTTTTTATTTTGTCCAGTCTGGCCTCAACTTGCTCTATTGCCAAGGATGACCCTGAGCTTCCGATCTCCCCTTCTCCACCTCCCTACTACTGAAATGACAAGTGGATACCACCACACCAGTTTCTGTGGTGCTGAGGATCAACCCAGGACTTCCTGCATGGTAGGCAATCTACCACTGAGCTACATCTCCAGTCGCACCTTTGTGACTTTGGGGTTAGATGAGTATACTAAATCTTATGATAGGTACATTTAAATGATAACGTAGAGATAGAGACGATTGAGTGATACATAGATGGTAGAGAGATAAATTATATAGACAGATAAATGATAGATGGATGATAGAGGTAATTGACAGGATTGAGGGATAGATGATAGGTAGATGAAATATAGATGGATAGATAGATAGATGATAGATAGATAGATAGATGATAGATGGATAGATAGATAGGATTAAATAGATGGATAGATAGATGGCAGATAGATGATTGATGATAGATTAGATAGATGATAGATAGATAGATAGATAGATGATAGGTAGATAGATAGATAGATAGATAGATAGATAGATAGATAGACAGATAGATGATTGATGATAGATTAGATAGATGATAGATAGTTAGATAGATGATAGGTAGATAGATAGATAGATAGATAGATAGATAGATAGATAGATGATAGATGACAGATGATATTTTTAAGCATGTATGTTTCCAATATAGTGGCCAGCTCAGATTCCCACTGGAGATAATTGCTTCTTCCGCATCTTTATGCAGAATCATGAACAGTTCTGTTTTATTCTTTTCAAGTTGTTCATGACCTGTAATAAAAACTAAACACACACAAAGAGAGAGGGGAGAGAACCGGGTGTTTTGTTAAGAGGAAAATTAATTGTCCGATTCCTACCTTCAAGTTTAAGGACATTTCCTGCCCATGTGCAGTTTTCCCAACTGTACAAAAAGCTCATTTATCCACAAACCGCAGGTTAAATTGGGGCAATCATTTAGACAGACCTACATGTAGGGGTCATTAGCAATGCAAATATCAGGTCAAGCTGATGGACGATAAGCAAATTAAGTGGAACAGCCACACCAACTACATGGTTTACGACACTGTAATCTGAGCACGAGCTACCAAGGACAGGAGGCTTCTGTGGCTTTAACAGATGTCTGTCTAGTCGACCTCTGCTGCAAACTGAAGCATGACCCTCGATGCTACTGAAGGATTCATTTGTTCTTGCTACAGAAAAGCTGGTCACACAGCCCTCTACTATCTCAGTGAATGTGATAAGAATTAATTAGGGATTTTTAAGTTAGTAATATTTTTAGCTCTTCAGTTCCAGACGTTACACAGAAAGCAAACAGCCTTGTCACAAACGTCTCAGCACTTTGTCCTGTTTGCAGTGTAGTGACACTCAGAGTCAAATCTCGAGATGCCTTCCTGCTGTCAACAGTGACCTCACCTAAACCTCCAGAAGGACTGGAAAATTACAACTCCAGGTGGCTCTTTCTGGCTAACGTCCTCGGGAGACCTTTCCAGGCCCTGCTCTGTGGAACAAGAGACACACACTTGGCGCACTTACTGTGCTGATTGCTTTGATCCAAATTTGCCTCTGGTAAGTACCTTTGAAGTCCACATATTTCCTGAAACTGGTGCCCACAAATGCCCCAAATGAGCCATGAACACTATCAAACTGTGCCTTGACCTGCTGCAGAACTTCAGATGAACCATCAGTCACTTGGGGAAATGAGAATCATCAGGGCCCACAGGCAGTGCTGGGTCCAACTGCTATCAGGTCTCTTCTTGGCTAGTTCAGAGACAGGCTGCAAAGATGTTAGGGCTGTATGCCAGAAAAAAATATTACTGGAATCATTTGAAACAAAGAAGTGGAAAGAGTTTAGTGTTGTTGCTGTTGCCGTTGTTGTTGCTGCTGCTGTTGTTGTTATTGCAGTTGTTTTAAGGAGGAAAGAGCAACTGAGATAATAGAAATTAAATTCAATAAATATTACTTGAGTTCCTACCAAGTTCTAGACTCTGGGCTCAGACCCAAGATGTGTGGAGCATTACAGTCTGCAGGAAGAGCGTGAGAACAATTCCAGTGGCCGGGAGGGAGATCAAAATAAATTGCATGCAAGAAGTGAGCTGAGCCTACTAAGGGGGCTGGGCTGGTGTATCTTACTTCCCAGCACCTAGCATCATGATATACTCAGAGAGTATCACAGCAAGGACTAAGATAGGAATGAACATGAATTAGCTACAAACCCCGGGAGCCTGCTGCCTGTTGGTCTGACTTCCTCCCTCTCTGAACATTCCCCAACTTGTGACTTTAAAAACCCCATCATCACAGGAGCATTGTATGCCTTTGATTCACCATTTAATTTTCTCAGCACTGAAGGCTGAACCAAGGTCTCTCACATGCCGGCCAAGCGTCCTACCATGGAGCCACATCCCCCACCCCTCAAGTGCCTGTACAAGCACCAGTGTAGGACACTGGCCTTGTGAATGGTAGGCAGGCACTGTACACTTGAGCCACAGCCCGAGCCCTGCCCTAAATTCTTAGAAGTTGAAAAGGTACCACTGCCACTTTTTGTGTAACACAGGTTAGCAATACCCCAGTTACAGTTAAAGTGCTTTCAAAATTTAAAAAAAAAAAAAACTAAAAAGGGGCTGGAGAGATGGCTCAGTGGTTAAGAGTGCCAACTGCTCTTGTAGAGGATCCAGGTTCAGTTCCCAGCACCCACATAGCAGCTAACAACTGTCTTTAACTCCAGTTCCAAGGGAATCCAACGCCCTCTTCTGACCTCCGAGGCATTGCAGGACATGGGTGCACCAGCCTACATGCAGACAGTACATACATAAAAAACAATAAATAAATAAATTTTTTACCCCTTCTCCTCCAAATTGCTCACCTATTAAAACAGGTCTGAGTCCTGCTGTCCCCCTGACCCTGGATCTCTACTTACTTAAATCAAAAACTTTTAGAGCTAAAATGTACAATTAACTAAACTTGTGTTCTCTTTACAATTAAGGAAACTTGAATCCAACAGTAATTATTGGCCAATATCAGATGTTTTAACACAGCAAGGTGAATGTTCTAGTCTCCTAATTTCCACATTTGTGTTATTTCATTTAGACTTACTTGTGAAGAATAATTTTTATTTTCAGTAAGTTTAATTTTAAATTTCTTTTAAAGTTTTATTAGTAACATTTGTAAGTATGTGTGGTACATGTGTGTGTGCAGGGGCATGGGTCGACATGTGCCTCTGGAGTCAAAGCTCAGCTTTCAGAGGCAGTGCTCTCCTTCAAGTGTGGGTTCCAGGGGATCAAACCCAGATTTCCAAGCTTGTATGGCAAGTGCTTTTATCTGTGGAGCCATCTTGCAAGCCCAAAATTTTATTTGTAACAAGCCCAAACCTTAAAATGCTATGTTGGGGCTGATGAGATGACTCAGTGGTTAAGACCACTGGCAATTCTTGCAGAGGACCCAGGTTCAGTTCCCAGCACCAAAATGGTGGCTAACAATGATATGTAACTCCAGTTCCAGGGTCATATCACGCCCTCATGTGGCCCCTTCAGGCAAAACACTCATACACATAAAATAAATAATAGTAAATCAAAATAATAAAATAAAAGTAAATCTCTCTGTACTTCTTTACTAGATCTGACATTTCCAATAAAGTCCCTTAAAATACTTTTGTAATAAATTGGTATTTGTCAATTAGTATTCATCATTCTCAATTAACAAATGTTCCTATTTCTTTAAAGATGATTTAATTTTAAGCACAGCATTTGGCTGAAAGCCTACAACAGCATAAGCTCTTCAATTCATAAAGTCCTTTAACTTCAATAAGAGAATAACTCTGGAGGCACCTTTTTAAGATTTTATTTGTTATTTTTATTTATGTGTATAAGCATATATCCTGCATGTATGTAAGTGTACCCATCATATGTTGCCTGTGGAGTCAGAAGAAGGTGTTGGATCCCCTGGAACTGGAGTTAAGGATGTTTGTTGGCCATCATGTAGGTGCTAGGAATTGAACCATGTCCTCTGCAAGAGCAACTAGTGCTCTTAATCACTGAGCCATCTCTCCAGCCCCTGGAGACACTTTTCTAATTAATTAAGCTCTTTTTTCTACTGTTAGAGCCCCTGTCTGCGTTCAGAGATCCATGATATAGTAATGTCAGGAATATCTCACACTGTTTAACAATGCCATTATACTTCAATAACTCTTTCAGGCAGTATAGTGAGTGCGTTTCTGTCATCTGAAATATTCGCCTGGTGGTCCTCTAATCACGCATGTGCCAATTTCCACTAGATGTTCTCCCTGTACTAGGGCCAGCAGCTTCGCAATGCTGCCCAACCCAGAAACTGTTCCAGGGCCAAAGGTTATCAGTCTCCAGGACTAAGCCACAAACAAGAAGAGGAGGGAATGGTGGGAGGTGACCCGGAGAAAAGAAGAGAGACTCAGAGAGACCCGGAGGAAAGGGCTCGATTTATTGATGCCAGTAATGTGTTTATATACTAAAGCTACTATGCTCTGGACAAGGAAGTGGGGGCAGAAGGGTGTGAATGAGGAGAAGGGAAGTACGAGCCATCTTGGCTTCTGGGGGGTGGGGGGGCAGAGCTCCTGGCTGTGTGTATAGTAAACTGGAGGTGTGACATCTGCTCAATGCATCAAAGGAAAAAGCCTTCAGGGTCTGGAACTTTGCTGCAGCAGGCAAGGCACGAAATACTGCATTATCCCAACCCCACAGAGATTATTAGATAACTCACAGAAGCAACTGGGACAAGGTTTTACAGATTCCTGCCTCAAGCCAGACAAAGTCTCATTCCCACATGCTTCAGAGTTTGCTTAAGAAAAATCAAACCTCTGAGAGAAGTTCTTCAAGACATGATGACAAAGGTATGCAAAGTTGATTGATCACGTCAATTCAGTCTCAGACATGAGTAAGAGAAGTCTGAAGATATTTTCCCATGATTCAGCTGCACTGGACACAACTCAGATGCTGGTGGTGGCCTTTGCTTCCTCAAGGGAGAGGAATGTGACCTCAATAGAAAAGGAGATGTCAAGAGCAAGCCAGGAAGCAGTTCTCCTCTATGGGCTGTGGTTCAGTTCCTGCCTCCAGGTTCCTGCCCTTGGTGATGGACTGTAAGTTTTATGGTGGCCATAGAGTCAGCATGGAGAGGGAGGACTGCAAGTACAAGCCCAGCTCTGACTGTCAGGATGTACCTTTGAATCTGCCCCTAGAAACTCTTCAAATGTGTCTGAGGCTTACCATAAACATCGAACCCCTCTGTGGATCCTACATGTAACAACTATTTATAATGAGTCCTAATGAAACTTATACCTTCTAGGTGCCACAAAGGTTTTGATATGAGAGACTTTCTTGTCTTCCCCCCCATAGAACAAGGAGAAATATGACGATGATGAGGTCGTTCTCCAACTGTAAATTGGAGACAACTATTATAGAGGTAATCTCTTATAAAACCGGTAAAAATGCCTTCTTTAATTGACTAATAGACATAAGAACTGTGAAAAGGATTATACTCTGTTCAGAACCAAATATAATACTAAAATCCTTGGGCTATGCACTTAGGCAAAGTTTATTAATGCAGGAGCTCTGACATCAGCAATGGATTGTTCTACCAGGGGGATGTTGGCCAGGGGATCCAAGGCCCCACAAAAGGTAAGGGCTCCTTGCCTCTAAGTTGGGATACCTGCAGGAGGAGAGGCGATAAGACCCTGCTGCCGAAGACCTGACGTTAACATGGGAGGGATGTATTGAGACCGCACATGCAAGTGTACAGATGGCCTCCGGAATGCCAGAGAGTGTTACCAAAGGCCACTAAACCAATAAAGCAAATACAGGTCTCCCTGAGTCAAGCAAGACTCCATCGTCAGCACCAGGTACACCTCACCTGCCTGGAAATACTGTGCAGCAGAGGCAGCCATGTGCCTGTATATCCCAAATCTAATTGGCTATTGGCTCTCTCCTTGGAGGAATAACCCATGGCTGATGCCACAAGCTTACATCCTCTACAGGTTAGGAGATGTTATAAGCCACAGTAAGACCCTGTCATATTTAACAGGGGGGAAAAATGTAATTCATGGATTAACATATCATCCAAACATATGTTTCTATGCCAAAGTAGCCTACCATAACTATTAGTGCTGCTTAAATACCTATGTATCTAATTGCTTGTGCTTCATTAGTAGGATCGAAAGGTTACTCCTGGACAAACTGTCAGCCCATGAAAGGAAACAGCCAGAATTGACCAGAGTCCAAGTCAACAGCTCCAGAGAGAGTGGACTGTTTTGCTTCTCATCCACCTGTGCCCCTTTTCTAAGCCTAGGGAACAATCTGCAGAAGAGGGGGCGTGGTAGAATGTAAAGGCTGAGATTGGGGTGAATGGTGAAACTACAGCAATGTAGTCTGGACACTCATTTGATCAACTTGATTGAACAAACAACCTGTCACCCCCCACTGGATGGTGGGGCTGTGGGGGTTTGGGCACAACAGCCTGCAGATTGGTTTTGCATGAAGGATGCTTGTACTCATGGATTATCACTTATAGCTAAAAAATGAAAAAAAAAAACTGAGAGAAAGATGCAGGACAGTTATGGCAGAATGCATGATCTGGGATGGAGGGGGGGGAAGGGAAAGGGAAATATGCCTGATCTGAATTGGAAAATGATGTATGAAATGCACAAAGCATCAATAAAAATTAAATTTAAAAAAAAAACAAATGTGTCCCTCCAGCTTTCTGGAAATGAGTCACATCCCAACTATCAACTGCCCCTTTTGTACCTTTAAGACATTTTACCAGAAAGTTCTGATAATTCACCAGAGATTGCATCACAAGTTCACCCCTGAAATGCTGAAGAACTGCAAGAGCAAGTCTGAGCTGAGCTCTCCTCCTGCCCCGCTGGGAAAAGATATGCCCAACCTTGGCAGGCCGGAAGAAACTCCAGGCCAAGGACAGAGAAGATGTGGTACATCATCTACACAATGGAGTTCTATGCAGCAATAAAGAAAGATGACATCATGAACTTTGCAGGTAAATGGATGGAGCTAGAAGATATCATGCTGAGTGAAGTAACACAGTCCCAGAAAAACAAATGATGAATGGTATCCCTCATCTGTGGATGCTAGAACCAATTACCTAATTGTATGGCAAACTGAGCAACATTAATGTGATCTGAAAACAACTGTGCTCTTATATTGTGACTCCCTTAAAAAATAAATAAATAAAAATTTAAAAATAGAAGCTTATCTTTCATTAATTCTATTATTACTTTTAAATATTTTTCATTTACTTATTTTCAACTTATCTTCATTGTTTTATCTCCCAGTCTCTATTTTTCCTACATGTTCTAATCTTTACAAATTTTAATTGTCCTAGCCTCAAATTTTGTCTTATCTGAAATTTTAATACACATATTTCTATTAATTCATTGACTAAGATGGTAAGCAAATTCTTGATTAATTTATTTATTTTTATTTTTTTATGTGTATGAGTGTTTTGTTTGCATGTACCAAGGTGAACCACATGCACACTATGCCCACGGAGGGTAGGAGAGGGTGACAGCTACCCTGGAACTGGAGTTACAGATGATTGTTAACCACCACATGGGTACTGGGAACCAAACCTAGGTACTCTGCAAGAACAGCTAGTGCTCTTAACCTCTGAGCTATCTCTTCAGCCCATAAACAAATTCTTAACGTACACCACTGGACGAAAACAGGTTTAGTCTTCAACTCTCTACCATCTATACTCTCTAACATCTAACAAACAGACTGACAAATGTTTTGTGTAAATCTTTTGATGCAATATTCACTGTGGCCAACCCTGTAGATGCAAACCTGTAATCCCAAAATTCAGGAGGTGGAGGGAGGAGAACCAGCTCAAACTCATCCTCAACTGCATAACAAATTCCAGGTCAGCTGGGCCTCATGGGATGCTGTATCAAAAACACAAATATACCATCAAGTTGTATTGTGTGAAAGCCACAATAAATAAATAAGGTCATATCAGAGAGTGAGTGATGTCTAGACATTGACTTAGCCAAAGAAGTCCCCTTGGAGGAAGTGGAATTTGGTTTTGGTTTGGTGTGTGTGTGTGTGTGTGTGCGTGCGTGCGTGCGTGCGTGCGTGCGTGCGTGTGTGTGTGTGTGTGTGTGTGTGTGTGTGTGTGTGTTTAGACAGGGTCTTCCTATAGCCCCAGCTGGCCTGGATGGAACTCACTATGTAGTCCAGGCTGGCCTGGTTCTCACAAATATCCATCTGCCTCTTTCTGAATTTTGAGTCCTAGAATTAAAAGTGTGCACCACCAGAGAATCAAGGATCTAGGAGAGAGAAAGACAAGCTCCAGAAGGAACTGGAAATATTAAAGAAATCACAGGATGAAATGAAAAAAGAAATCAACCACTCATCCAATCAGCAGGAAAGGATGGGAGAAAGCCTCAGTAACAGATTGGAAGAAGCAGAAAATAGAATATCAACACTGGAAGATAATGTGGAAGAACTACAAGGCTCAGGAAAAGAGTATGGGGCTGGAGAGATGGCCTAGCAGTTAAGAGCACCAACCGCTCTTGCAGAGGACCCAGGTTCGATCCCTAACACCCACATGGCGGCTTAGAACCATCTGTAACTCCAATTCTGGGAGAACTCCAGTTCCAGGGGAATCTGACACCCTCTTCTGACCTCCGTGGCATTGCACGACATGGGTGCACAAACCTACATGTAGACAGTACATTCATACACATAAAAAATAAAATAAAGAAAAGAGTATGAAAATTTTGAAAAAAAACACAAGAGTAGAACAATCAGGAAATGTGGGACACTACGAAAAAAAAACAAACCTCTGCGTCATAGGGATAGAGGAAGGAGAAGAATCCCCAGGCCAACGGTATTAATCAGATCTTCAATAGAATAATAGAAGAAATTTTCCCAAAACTGGAAAATGACAAACCCATACAAATACAAGCACATAGAACACCAAATAGACAAGATCAGAAAAGAAATTCCCCATGCCATATCATAGTTAAAACCCTAGATGCCCAAAACAAAGACAGAATACTGAAGGGCACAAGAGAAAAACAAGTTAAACCCATCAGAATTACAAATGACTCTTCAGTGCAAATGATGAAAGCCAGAAGAATGT
Organism: Rhizomys pruinosus; assembly: GCA_009823505.1. Classification (NCBI taxonomy): domain Eukaryota; kingdom Metazoa; phylum Chordata; class Mammalia; order Rodentia; family Spalacidae; genus Rhizomys; species Rhizomys pruinosus. The sequence continues at coordinate 2,107,882 of VZQC01013351.1, read as the reverse complement.
GGACCAAAGTATTTCCAGCTCTAAACGACTGTAGATGCCAATACAGATTACTATACCCATCAAAAATTTCGATTACAGTTGAAGGAGAAAGAAAAATCTTTCATGACATAAACAAGATGAAAGAATGCCTGTCCAGAAAAACCAACCCTTCAGAAAATACTAAAAACAGAGTGAGTTCCAGGACAGCTGGGGCTACAGAGAGACCCTGTCTCAAAAAGACCAAAAAAAAAAAAAAAAATAATATATATATATATACATCTATATATATTCATTAAAAACCAATTCCAAAGACAGAGGAAAGAACAACTTATCCCAACGAGCTAGACGAGAGTTAATGAATCAAAACAATATACACTGCAGAAATACAAACTTAGACCAAAAATGCCAATGGATAATTAAAGGTGAAGGAAGCAACACACATCTTTCAATTATTAACCTTAACTATTAATGGGACTAAAACTCCCCAATCAAAAGGACATAGACTGGGAGAACAGAACCCATCTATATTCTATCTACAAGAAACCCATCTATATGCTGTCTCAAGAAACCATCTCACCCTCAAGGACAGGCACCAACTTAGGTGTAAAGGATGAAAAAAAATACTCTAAGGAAAATGGCACCAAAGAAGCAAGCAGGAGTTGCTATTCTAATATCAGGAAAAAAATAGAACTCTTAAGTTAAAATATCAGAAAAGAAGACCCAAAGAGGGCCATTATATCCATATAAATGGAACAAATAACCAAGAAGATTTCACAATCATGAATATATACACTACCAACACTCTGGTGCATTGGACTTTATAAGCACAATTATTCAGGACCTCAAGGCACAGATTAATCCCAGCATACTATAGTGGGGGATTCAAATACACCCACTAAGCCCTTTGATGGATCAAACTGACCAAGAATTAAACAGGAGATACATTTTGAACTGAACATACAATACACCAAATGGACCATCACAGACATCTACCGAATATTTTACCCAAACACCAGAGAATGCACTTTCTTATCAGCACTCCATGGGAACATTTTCAAAAATCACCACATACTGAGACACAGAAAAAAAACTCAACAATACTAAACAAGATTGAAATAATATTTCATGCATTTTATAGACCACAGTGTGAATAAGCTCATATCAACACCAGAATAAGCCCTACTAAATTCTACAAGCAACATGGAGACTAAACAACACTCCGTGAATAATGAATGGGTTGAAGGAAGGAAGGAAGAGAAGGAAAGGAAAGGAAGAAGGAAGGGGAGGCGAGGAACGGAAGGAGGAAGGAAGGAATAAGAAGGAAAGGAAGGGACAGGAAAAAGAAGGAAGGACAGGAAGGAAAGGAAGGAAGGAAGGAAGTGGAAGGAAGGAAGAGAAGGAAGGAAGAAGAGAGAAAGAGAAGAAAAGAAGAGAGAGGAGAGAGAAAGAGGAGGGCAGAGAGAGAGAGCGAGGAGAGAGAGAAAGAAAGAAAGAAAGAAAGAAAGAAAGAAAGAAAGAAAGAAAGAAAGAAAAGCAAAGAAAGAAAGAAAGAAAGAAAGAAAGAAAGAAAGAAAGAAAGAAAGAAAGAAAGAAAAGCAAACAAAGAAAAGAAAGAAAACTAAACAAAAATGACAATACAACACAACAAAACCTATAGGATATTTTAAAAGCAGTCCTTTTATAGTAATAGAACAAAAAAAAAAAAAAAAGCAGTCCTAAGACAGGAATTTATAGCCTTGGGTGGACCACCACATCTGACTAAGAAGTAGATTTTTTTAACTGAGAAGTAAATGAAAAATGAAATAATTAGTCTTATGAACATCTCAAACCACAGAACAACAGAAAATCATAGTACATCCAAAGACCCTAAAGTCGTGGTTGACAAGAACTAAACAAGGGAGCTGGAGAGACGACTGAGCACTTAAGAACACTTAACTGCTTTGCATCCTCCACATGGTGGCTTTCAAACTGCCTGTAACTCCAGAAACTGGGGATCTTACATCCTCTTTCTGCAGTCATTGGCACCTGCATACTTCATAAGGTATGAACAAACTCACAGAAGCACACATACATACATATACATAATTAATGATGTGATGGGAGGTAATAAGTGACGGCAGGGTGTGGTGCAAAATGAGACTTAGGACATCTGTAAAGTGCTCCAATTGTGATACATGAAACTAGTAACCAATTTCAGGAGCTAGGGAAGTCCCAGGATGATCTTCATTTTGACACCCAACACAAGACCACACTCAGGTTCAATCATCCACTAAACAGACTTACTGAACTCACTGAAAGCCATGTGATTAGCTTATCATTGTGAAATGATAAAATCAGTTGAAGGAGAAGAGGCCTGGGGAAGAATCTACAAATTCACGCAGGGACTCCCAGCAGGCCATCAGCAGTGGAGTGCTCCCCAGCACCAAAAGGTCTGGGTAACTAGACATATGTGCAGCGTCGTCAGTGAGAGACACACACACACACACACACACACACACACACACACACACACTACCAGAGACTGATGCCACGTGACTCTGGGTTTCACACAGATGAGGGAAGACGGTCAACGAGGGGACAAATGCAGAGTCAGGATGAAGGAAGTCCGGCCGCCCAGACCCAGGCTGGCTTCCCACCAGACACGCACCCTCTGTGTCCAAGGAACACCTGGACCCTCCATTCGAAGTCTTCCAAAAATCTTGCACAACCTGCAAATAAAGCTGGCTTTTTGCCTTCAGAATCCATAGTATTCATTTTTTAGAGTACAAATTTCCCTTTTTAAAATTTATATTTTTGTTTGGGTGATTAGTTGCTCGGGTTCGGTCACACAGTGACTTGAGTAAAATTTTTGTAATTGAAGATTGCAGGCTAAAATAACTTCAGCACACCTAAAATATAACAGACAATACTAACCACGTTTATATATCTTATTTCATGTAACTTGAAGGTTCATTTTTTTCAGATATGTAGAAATATAAGTCAGTTAAGTCTGAAGTCCTGACTATCTGAAGAACCCTCTCTGAAGATCAAAAGGCACAGACATACATTGATCATTTCAATTACACAGCAGCTGTTTGTCCACTGTCTACCCGGGCCTGCAAGGTCGCATTCACCTCTGTGGACACAGGCCCCAGTGTCCATACCGGCCAAGCCCTGATGGCTGCTGCAGGAGCTGATAAGACACTCCCAAACATCAGCACCAAACACCCATGTAAGAATGAGGATTCGAGTACTTAGCAGCTTTGTGGCTGTGAGCAAACTACTGAACTTGTCTGGGAGATCAAATTTGACCTTTCAGATAGGGTTCATAACACTCAATTTCAAGAGTTCTTTGGAAAGCACAGATAAGAGAACTCATGCAGTGTGCCTGACAACTCTGAGTTCCCTTTTGACCCCTAAATGATTGATCCATAAACCACAGGCCTCTCCTCACTTTCCTCCACCTTTTTAAAGACAAAGTAGCATGCAAAGCTCTAAATGTGACATTTAAAGGCATGAGATATGTGTTTCCTAAAATAAATCTATCTTTATAATCTATTGGATGCTTCTCACACCACAGAGAACATCCATGATTCTGGAAGCTCGTGTTATAGTAACCAATGTGCATGTTAGCTCTGAGAGAACTCCAGATGCTACACACACCAGGCTGATCCATGTAGCCAGAGGACACTGTGAAAACGACAGAGCGACATCCAAAGTAAGGTCACAACATTGTAGCTTTCACCCAGCTTTTTCCTGGGTCACTCACACTGGGGACAGCAGTTGCTGTGTTGTAAGAACACTGTCAGCCCAAGGATGGGTCTATGCCAAGGAATGAAGCCTCTTGTCAAAATAATGCTAGCACTAATTTTGCACCCACGTGGAGACAGGTTTTTTCAACCCCAAATAGCCTTGAGCACAGCCCATCTCTCAATCTCACAAGAGACCCTGGGTCTTCACTGAGAACCACCCTGTTGAGCCACTCTCTAGGCGAGACAAGAATTGTTATGTGTTAGGTTAACACATTTCAGGGTCATTTGTTATGCAGCAATACATACTAATACATATGCAATACCCCCACTTGAACAGGCCAAATTGAATGACCAGAGGTTTTTCAGAAGTTCAAATCTGAAACCAAGACCCATCTTCTTCGTTTTCCCACAAAATTCATGAGTTTATTTTTCAGGTGGTTTTGTTGTTACTGTTTAATTTGGGGCTTCAGTTTATATTTGACTGATACAAAAGTATCAGCATAGTAAAAGATACACACACCGATCATGAAAGAGGAGGGCCCAAAAGCATACAAGTGCTTCAGAAGAACTAACCTCAGCCTCATAAATATAATTCATTACCTGGGCAGAAAACACAGGAGAAATGCCAGGTTTTGCTTTCATGGCGTTCAAAGCATCCAGCATAGATACCTAAAGCACAAACATAGAACAGACCACCAGCAAACATTGCTTCCCTCCTTCTGGCCAAACAACACACCTGGTGGGTGCCTCCGCCATTTCAAACACCACATTATCTGACAGACTAATGGGAACAGACATTAAGCAAGACACTGAGTGCATCTTTACGAAAGATGGAGAGTAAAAGTTGAAATTAAAGAACCAGAGGACTGTGCTGTGAAATAAGTAAATACAGTTTTCCATTTAAAAATATATTTCCTTAGCTAAATTTAATTCACATTATATCCTAAAAGATTAAAGCCATAATTCTCAGTTTTCTATTATTGTCTTATTCCAACCTACTATACTGCATATTCCAAATAGATCCATGTCTGCTTCTCTCTCTCTCTCTCTCTCTCTCTCTCTCTCTCTCTCTCTTCTCTCTCTCCTCTCCTCCCCTACCATACACATACCTCCTTGTTTGCATGAACTATAAATCTCCATAATTCAACAAAACAGGATGAAAATCAAAAATCTTTGGGCACAGTCAGTGTGCTAAAGGAAAAGTAATTCTAAAGCTAAATTCAAGCAAAACTGCACCCCCCCCAAAAGACTGTGAGCGATCTTTATTTTTAACTCATAGAAGAGTTGGCTCCCTTTGCTTGCTTTGAACCTGGTTTCCATGTTTACAGAACCAGACTGCTTGTTCTGTGCATCCCAGAAGGACTAGCTTATCCTCCTGTATCTGCTATTTACACAGCCACATCCTCAGAGTGTCACCAGAGCCCCAAGCCACCCCAGAGAATTTCCCCACAGCCCTCTAAACGTTGCAATTGGCACATCAAATCTTAGAGCCTCATTTACAAAAAAGGAACTTTAAAGTTGTTGCAAAGCATTATTAATTCTGTAGAAATTACAGCACACAGCGTAGCCTACAAAACTTCCATTCAACACTGCAAGCATTAAATAGGACAGAAACCTTTACCAATAAAGATTTTCTTTTTTTTTTTTTTTCTTTTTTTTTGGTCTTTTCGAGACAGGGTGTCCCTGTAGCCCCAGCTGTCCTGGAACTCACTCTGTACACCAGGCTGGCCTTGAACTCACAAAGATCCGCCTGCCTCTGCCTCCCAAGTGCTACGCCCGGCCCAACAAAGATTTTCATTCTGACTCATAGGAACCATGCCTAAATTCAATTCTACCAGCCAAAGAGTTTTAAAATAAGTCTACTTTTTTTTTTTTTTTTTTTTGTTTTTTTTAAGACAGGGTCTCCCTGTAGCTCCAGCTGTCCTGGAACTCACTCTGTAGACCAGGTTGGCGGTGAACTCACAAAGATTCGCCTGCCTCTGCCTCCCAAGTGCTAGGATTAAAGGCGTGCATGCGCCACAACGCCCAGCAATAAGTCTACTTTTAATTCCAGTTGCTATCTAAAACCAAGAGCTATTCCAACAGCTTCCTATTCTCTTATGGTTTCAATCCTAATGTCAGTTTAGTGTCAATGACCCTAAATGCACATATGCTAAAGAGTCTGTCTCCAGATTGTGGCCTAGAAAGTGCTGGAACCTTTAAGAAGGGTTACCTAATACCCCTTCACAGGATGCTAGAGCATGCCTGTGAAGGGATAGTAGAAGCCTCCTTTACTTCCTGGACAATATTAGCTAAACAGACCTCCAGCTCCCACAATGAGGTGTGGTGTCCCCACAAGGGCCAAGCAACCACAGACTGAAACCTCTGGAGCTGGGAGCTGAAATAACCTTTCTTTCCTCAAATTGTCTCAGGGATCTTGTCGCACAAATCAGAAACCAGAGGCAATGTTTACATTACATTACTTGGATTTAAATATCGTACAGTCAACATTCAGGATCTTTTTAAAATGCACCATTATACACTGGGCATGGGGCCATGTGCCTTTAATCCCAGCCCTCAGGAGGCAGAAGTAGGTGGACCTCTGTGAAACTGAGGCCAGCCTGGTCCACATAGTGAGTTCCAGGCAGGCTGGACCAGGAAGATCCTGTTCAAAAAACAAAAACAATAAACAAAGTAATTACTTAATAATTAATTAATTAAAATGTGCATTATAATAGCTCATAATCTCATTCTCCTGTTACTCATCAGCTCATTCCCTGAAGTCTCTTATTCAAATCCATATACACAAATTATCATTACAAATCCAATCCACAAACAAGAAGACTGAATTGAGATGAAATACAAAACAAGAAAACCCAGAGGGTTTTTTACAATGTTTAAATGCATGTGTTCTCTCACCATGTCATACATAATGTACTTTGGTTTTTTGTTTTTTGTTGTTGTTGTTGTTGTTGTTGTTGTTGTTTTTCTTTTCTTTTCAAGACAGGGTCTCCTTGTAGCCCCAGCTGTCCTGGAACTCACTCTGTAGACCAGGCTTGCCTTGAATTCACAAAGATCCGCCTGCCTCTGCCTCCCAAGTGCTAGAATTAAAGGCATGCGCCACCACACCCAGCTATAATGTACTTTGATCATACCGTTACCTTCTCTCATCCCCCTCCTTCTGCAGCCAAGCCCTTGCTTCCCATCAAGTCCTACTTCCTGTCTTTGGGGGCCAAGGATGGGGATGGGACGGGACACACAAGACTGTGAGTGGGGCATGGGGGGGGCGGTGACTGGATTTAATGGGGTTGTTTGCATAAACGTGAGAGGTGGTTAGTAGTTGATCAAAGGCAACTAGCTCGAGGCCACACCACTAAGGAATAACCCCCGCAACCCCCTCACCCCAGCAGCCATTAACTGCCTATAGCTCCTGGGGAGGGGGTGGGGTCTTATGAGCCCCTCCCCTAACCATGTGGAATGTTGATGGGCCCAGGCCTACGCAGGTAACCACTGCTGCTGTGAGGTCACACACACCACCTCGTCATGTCTAGAAGACAGCGTTTCACCACACCCCTGGCACCCTACCTCTTCCATGTGTTTCTTGAGCCTTAGAGAGAGGTAATAGAGATGCCTTACTTGGTGCTGTGCACCTGGCAGTCACTTAGGCTCAGTATTTTGATCAGTTATGAAAGACATGAATTTTGTTTTTAGGTCTTTTTGAGACAGGGTCTCCCTTTAGTCCCAGCTGGCCTGGAGCTCACTATGTAGTCCAGGCTGGCCTTTTTTTAAAAAAATAAATCTTTTGTGTGTGTGTGTTTTCTTTTTGTGTGTGCGTGTGTGTATGAGTGTACTGTCTGCATGTAGGTTGGTGCACCCATGTCATGCAATGCCATGGAGGTCAGAAGAGGGTGTCAGATTCCCCTGGAACTGGAGTTAAAGTTGGTTCTTAGCTGCCATGTGGCTGCTGGGAATGGAACCTGGATCCTCTGCAAGAGCAGTCGGTGCTCTTAACTGCTGAGCAATCTCTCCAGGCCCCAGGCTGGCCTTGTAACTCGCAGAGATCCCCCTGCCTCTGCCTCCCAGTGCTGGCATTAAAGGCATGTGCCACCACCACGCCCAGCAAGACATGAATTTTTTTAAAGCAACTCAAACATCAAGTCCAAATATGCATATAGCACACACATAGCAAGACAGCTGAGTCCACGTTTAAGAAATACTGTACTTCATCACCATGTTCATTATATATTTGAAATATAAAAACTCTTATTTGGAGGGAAGAGGTAAAATGTGATTCTGTTATGGAGCTGTAGGTCTTCTTTTGTTGGCACAAGATGATGTCCCATTCATTGGAGACATTCAAATTTTATGGCTTCAATTTATTGTATTTATTAATAGATATATTTGTCCCCAAGGATCTCTACAACAAAAATTTTAAACCTTTAAAGAAAGAAATTGAAGAAGATATCAGAAGATGGAAAAACCTCCTGTGCTCATGGGAGGTTAACATTGTAAAAATGTCCATTTTACCGAAACTCTTGTATAGATTTAATGCAAATCCAATCAAAATCCCCAAGAGTTTCTTCACAGGCTTGGAAAAAAAAGTCCTTAAATTCATTTGGAAAAACAAAAGACCCCTGTACAAAAGTCAACTCCAGATGGATCAAAGACCTCAATGTGAAACCCCAAACTCTGAAGGTGATATAAGAAAAAGTTGGCAGCAGACTACAAGACATAGGCGTAGGAAAAGACTTCCTAAATCAGACAGCAGCTGTGCAAGAATTAAGGTCGACAATTGACAAATGGGACCTCATTAAACTCAAAAGCTTCTGTACATCAAAAGAAACAATCAAGGAAGTGAAGAGAAATCCCACAGAGTGGGAGGAAACCTTCACTGCAGATACATCTGACAAAGCATTGATTTCCAGAATATATAAACTACTCAAAAAACAAAGAAAAAAGAAAACAAACGACCCGCTCAATAGATGGAGCAAAGAACTGAACAGAGACTTCACAAGCGAGGAATTAGAGATGTCTGAGAAACACCTCAAGAACTGTTCAACATCACTAATCATTAAGGAAATGCAAATCAAAACCACTTTAAGATATCATCTTACTCCAATAAGACTGGCTAGGATCAAGAAAACAAATGATACCAAGTGCTGGAGAGGTTGTGGGGAAAGGGGAACACTCATCCACTGCTGGTGGGAATGTAAACTCGTACAGCCACTATGGAAAGCAGTGTGGAGAACCCTTGGAAGACTTGGAATGAACTTGCCACCCGACCCAGCCATACCACTCCTAGGCATGTACCCTCAAGACTCACCCCACCACAGAGATACATGCACGGCCATGTTTATTTCAGCACTCTTCACGATAGCAAGGAGCTGGAACCAACCCAAATGCCCCTCAACTGATGAGTGGATAGAGAAAATGTGGTACATCTACACAATGGAGTTCTATGCAGCAGTAAAGAAAGATGACATCACAAGCTCTGCAGGAAAATGGCTGGAGCTAGAGGACATCATTCTGAGTGAAGTAACACAGTCCCAGAAAAACAAACGATGAATGGTATCCCTCATCTGTGGATGCTAGTGCCAATTACCTAGTTGTAAATATTTCTTGTGTAGGGCCCCCTGAGCTTTTGTCCAAAGCAGTTGGGAGTGATGCATATTGGAAACAACAACAACAACAACAACAACAGAAAGGACTGCATCGAAGAACTGACTGAAACACTGAACTTCTGCTCAAAACAGTCAACTTCCTCATCGAGAATATTGAGAAAGACTGAGAAAGAAATGAAAAGCATGTTTGGCAGAATGCATTCGCTCTGGTGGGGTGGGGGAATGGGGGGGACATGGGTCTAGATTTGATAAAAAAGTAAAAATAAATTTATGTGGAAAAAAAATATGTTTGTCCAAATTTAAGCCTTACATAAGGCATTTGTGCATTGAAGATTCATATGGTACCCCATAAATATCGACAACTATTTATGGAAATAAACTCCTAAAAAAGGAATCTTTAGATTATTTGTTTTCCATATTTATTTTCAGCAGACTTTAAATCAGCTGCATTTCAAAGTTACTTACTTTCAACGTCTTCAGCTGGGTAGATCTGTGGCCCATCTTGTCCACACAGAACACAACTTTTGTTCTGTTATATAGTGTTATTTTCTTATATATATAAAGCACATGTTTAGGCCTATCAAAATTGGATAAAAGGTGATTGAAGTAACTTGTCTCTTAAAATATTTTTTAAAGTATTGCCACAATAAAATGTAAAATCAGAACAATGTTGAGACGGGGACAATGTGGTGAATCAGAGAAGCCTCTGGACTTTGCATTACAAACATGATCTCTCTAGAGATGAGTTTCTGTGGGAAAATTTAGTTAAGATGGGTAGCATTCTAAGCCAATGGGACCTCCCTGGCCACACCCATGGGGTGGGATATAGTGAAGAAAAGGTTTAGGATTTGGCTTCGAGAATTGAGACATGTTGGATATTTAAGCAGACATCTTGCAATAAACTCTCTCTGCATTTGGACCTCAACATGCATCCATGTGGAGTGCTTTCTTGTGTGTGTTTTCCACATGGGTCATCCTGGGATTGAGTGGGCCCCGCCACAAATCTCGGTGGCCTACCCTACAAATGGTGCCCTTGCCTGGGGCAGGAGGAAACCTTGACAACTTAGGTAACATACCCCTAAATCTTGCCTTTTTCTTCTCTTTGTTCTCTCTCTCCTGATGTCTATCTGTTGTGGTGGAGCCTTCTTTCCTGCTGCTTTCAGTGGATGGGACAGTGGTCTGAAGGCTTGTGGCTTTGTATACGTGAAGAAAGGCTGCAGGGTTCTGGTTTGGCTTGGAGAGAATGTCCCATTATCTCCAGGCACATGCCTCGTGGCACGGTCACTCCTGCAGGCTATAAAAGCCGGTGACTTCAAGGCTAAATTTAATATTAAGGCTTAGCAGCCATGCTTGGCCTTGAAACCATTTTTCATAATTCTACAGGTCTGAAAAAATTTCTGGTTTTAAATTCCACCCCCCAAAGAAAGACTTTATCTCCTGATGTGAAGAACCAGTTCCTCAAGTTCGGTTCCAACCTTAACTTGTTCATATTTAAATTTTTCTCCTGGTAGCTCTCCTAGACCTGAGCCCACTTCTTTCTGTTGCAAATTAAGGCCTTTCAAGGGAACCACCCTACCAAGAGCAGCTTTCTTCCAGACAATTTTAAACCTTGGCTACTTTATACATTTTTCTTAAATTTTGCCTTTTATTGCTCTCTTGTCGTGGCTTTCTTTCGTAACTATTTCTAAATCTAACTTCTTACCTAAAACCTGACAGCTATTTGTAGATCCAAGATTGGGATTTAGCTAGCAGTAATTCAAATCCATTTCAGCATGCTTAACGTAAAGTGCAATATGTTTACTTAACCCCCGGGTACCATAGATATCCTTTGAGTAAATATATGTGCACAGTTAAAATTAATTGGTTGATTTAATTTTATCTTGCTCTTTTTGAATGTGTTTCATCTCAAAGATTTTTTCTCACAGAATTCTTGATCACACATGGTTTGAGCTCTGGTGTGGTTTGAACTCTGGCACCATCAGTCTCCAGCAGGGAGACTGAGCACATGGTATCTAAATCATGCCCTTTAAGTTTTGATTTTAGGTAACATTCTTTTGATTTCAGCATTTTGGAAACAAGTAGATGGATTTCTAGGAGAGTTTGCAGGCCTTGGAGTTCTAACAAAACAAACTTGCTCCGATAAATTGTCTTTTTTTTAAGGTCCATTAGTAAAAGCGTAAATTGATATTTTGGTTCAATTTAAATGAGAAATTTTTGAATAAAACTGTTTTATGTTTCTTTAAGCCCATCTTCAAGCTGTGTGTGTGAGTGAATGCAAGTTCCTGCTTTTAATTCATTATAATCCTACAGGTTTAAATCTAATTAGGAACTGACTGTAAACAAAAATAGATTCAATTCATAAAAAATGTTTGTTTTATACCCCTTAGTGTTAACAATTTTTAATTGGGTTTATAGTATGCATATTATTCAGTTTAATGATAAATTGTTGTTGATTATTGTTACTAATTGTTATTAATAGTTATAGTTATTGTTATTAAATATAATTATTAATAATTGATAAAGATTCCAATCTAATGATAAATTGTTCATTGCTGTTGACTATTATTATTGACAATTATTATTCATATTATTAATGATTGTTGTGACTAATAATGGTTAATAATTATTGATAATTAATAATAATGATGGTTATAATTGTGATTATTGTTGTGATAATGGATAATTATTATTCTTCCAAAGTCCTTAATAATAAGACAAGATGGATCAGTACAAGACTACAAACAACTTTGGCCTGTCTACTTTTGGGAATCCTAATTCTTTAGATTTGTAAATAGCATAGGGACAGTTAGGCTTAGCAGAGGGACAGCTTAGGAATAGTTAGTTTACCAGAAGAGACAGGATAGAGAAAGAAGAGGAGTAGACTTTATCATTGAAGGCAAATGGTTGGGAATGGGCCTAAGAGGTGGCTTATGGATCTAAGCTGTTTTGTGCATTACTCGGACATTTATTCTAATGATGTAAAAATAACCCTATAAAAATTATAAAAATTTCATGTTTCTCATTGAACATCAAACAGTATGGCTTTCCTCTCTTGCAGGTCAACCTAACAAATCTTTCTTATGTATGTATATGTGTATGTATATATGTGTGCACACACGTGTGTATGGATGTGTGTACTTATATTCTAAGTATATTTTAATGTTAACAGCCATGATACTAGTAAAAACATTGCCTCTGAGTTGTAACGTGGCCCTTCCTTCTCAAGATGCAAATTTATATTAAACAGCCAAAACATAATTCAATTTCAACAAAGGTTATGGGTTATCTATTAAAAAATTTTAAATAGTTTGTATACTCTGGAAATCAATGCTTTGTCAGATGTATCTGCAGTGAAGATTTCCTCCCACTCTGTGGGTTTTCTCTTCACTTCCTTTATTGTTTCTTTTGATGTACAGAAGCTTTTGAGTTTAATGAGGTCCCACTTGTCAATTGTCAGTCTTATTTCTTGTGCAGCTGCTGTCTGGTTTAGGAAGTCTTTTCCTACGCATATGTCTTGTCGTCTGCTGCCAACTTTTTCTTCTATCGCCTCCAGAGTTTTGAGTTTCACGTTGAGGTCTTTGATACATCTGGAATTGACTTTTGTACAGGGCGAGAGGTAGGGGTTTAATTTCATTCTTCTACAGGTGGTGATCCAGTTTTACCAACACCACTTGCTGAAGATGCTGTCTTTCCTCCATTGTGTCTTCTTGGCTCCCTTGTCAAATATGAGGTGACTGAAATTGTAGGTGCTCAGGTTTGGATCTTCAGTTTTGTTCCATTGGTCAACAGGTCTGTTTTTGTGCCAGTACCAAGCTGTTTTATGAATATAGCCCTGTAGTATAGTTTGAAGTCTGGTATAGAGATCCCCCCTGTATTGCTCTTTTCACTCAGGATTGCTTTGGCTATTCAGGGTCTTTTGTTTTTCCATATGAAATTAAGGACTTTTTTTTTCCAAGCCCATGAAGAAACTCTTAGGGATTTTGATTGGGATTATGTTAAATTTTTACATGAGTTTGGGTAGAATGGACATTTTTATTATATTTATTTTCCCAATACATAAGCATGGGAGGTTTGTCCATCTTCTGATGTCTTCTTCAATTTCCTTCTTCAAGGGTTTAAAATTTTTGTTGTAGAGATCCTTCGTGTCTTTGGTTAGGTTTGTTCCTAGGTATTTTATTGTTTTTGAGGCTATTGTGAGTGGGAAGGTCTCCTTGTATTCCTTCTTCAGTTCCTTGTTGTTGGTGTAAAGAAAGGCTACTGATTTTTCTAGATTTATTTTGTGTCCTGCCACTTTACTCAAGCTCTTAATCATATCTAGGAGTTTTCTGGTGGAGTTCTTAGCATCCCTTAAATAAATGATCATACCATCAGCAAATAGTTATAGTTTGATTTCTTTTCCAATTAGTACTCTTTTAATTTCCTTTTCTTGCCTTATTGCCCTAGCAAGCACTATATTGAAAAGGAGTGGTGACAGGGGGTAGCCTCGCGGAGTTCCTACCTTTAAGGGGAATGCTTCTGCCGTTTCCCCATTTAGGATAATATTGGCTGTGGGTTTCCTGTATATGGCTTTGATTACATTGAGGAATGATCCCTTCAATCCAATTCCCTCTAGGACTTTAAGCATGAAGGGATGCTGGATTTTGTCAAAGGCTTTCTCAGCGTCAATTGAGATGATCGTACGGTTTTTGTCTTTCAGTCCACTTATATGTTTGATGATATTTATTGATTTTCATATGTTGAACCATCCCTGCATCTCTGGTATGAATCCAACTTGGTCATGATGGATGATCTTCTTGATATGGGTCTGTATGCGATTTGCCAGTATCCTGTTTAGAATTTTGGCATCTGTGTTCATTAAGGAAATCAACAAAGAAGAAAGAAAACAAATGAATCACTCAAAAGATGGAGCAAAGAACTGAACAGAGACTTCTCAGAGGAGAAATTAGAGATGGCTAAGAAACATCGTAAAAACTGTTCAACTTCACTAATATTTAGGGAAATGCAAATTAAGACCACTTTAAGATATCATCTCAAAAAAAATTTTTTTTAAAGATATCATCTCACTCCAATAAGACTGGCCAGGATCAAGAAAATGGCCTAGCGGTTAAGAGTGCTGACTGCTCTTGCAGAGGACCTGGGTTCGATCCCCAGCACCCACAGGGCAGCTGAGAATCGTCTGTAACTCCAATTCCAGGAGAACTCCAGTTCCAGGGGAATCCAACACCCTCTTCTGATCTCCGCGGCATTGCATGACATGGGTGCACAAACCTACATGCAGACAATACATTCATACAAATAAATAAATAAATAAAATAAAAAATAAAAAAAAAAAGAAAAAGTGATACCAAGTGCTGGAGAGGTTGTGGGGAAAAGGGGGACACTCATCATTGCTGGTGGGAAATGTAAACTTGTACAGTACTCATGGAAAGCAGTGGTGGAGAACCCTTGTGACAGACTCAAAATGAGGCTTGCCATTTGATACCTTTTTCAATTCTCTGTTTTACCCAGTCATCCACGTTGGGTATATACACAAAGACTCATCTTACTGGGGAAGTTAATAACTGCAAACAGCTATATTATTGCAGTCTGTCAACAATAGCAAAAGCTGAACCAACCAACATGCCCCTCAACTGATGAGTGGGATCAGAAAATGTGGGTACATGTACGAATTGGAGTTCTATGCGAGCAGTAAAGAGAATGACAACATCACTGTGGCTGCCACTGTTGCACAGTATCTTCAGGCTGTTGAGGTGTAGCTGATATTTTCAGACGAGTCTTGTTGTCTCAGGGAGACCAATATTTTGCTGTATTGCTGTAGTTGCCTTGGGTAATCTCTCTAGCATTTCAGAGGCAGTTTAACTGCTAGGAGTGACGTCTCATAGACATTTTTACATGCTCACACAGGTCTTCGACACAGGAACTTACTGGCCTTTCTCCTTGCATGATATCCCACTTATAGGCGCAAAAGGCTTTATAATTTTGGGGGGCTGTTTGAATCCCATAGCCACACATCTCCTAGGCAGAATAATCATTGTCTAATGTCAGAGTTTCTCCTGTATAATATATTTCTGCTTAATTTACACAACTTATACACTTTACTATTGAATTTGGCTCTAGGATAGAGAAATATCCTTTTCACAGTTCCTATGCATATCAATCAATTAATACGTTATGCTGTTTTATAGGAATTACCACTGTAACAATTGGGCTCTAGTTTTACAGGTTAGGGACGTGTCTTTCATTACCAATGCAATGTTTTCTTTTCCTAAAAGAAGGGAGAGGTGAGGAAGGTTTCTCAGCTATTTGAAGGTAACTTCGTAGTTCATTATAACAGTCAACCCCATATTATTCAGAGAGATGGCTCACATGGACCGTGTCTCAGGGCCAATTCTCGATGTGTCCCATTCTCTTAGTGTTCAGATGGGTCAAACCTCGTTGCTGACATTTCCCAGTTCATCCTGCAAAGCTTATAAGTTGTATCGTTTTAGGCCATTAGATTGGTGATTCTTACCTGTGGGATAAATTCTCTTCCCATTGTTATTTTGAAGATCAGAAAAATTGAAAATTATGCAATAGGATTTGGAAGACAGAGTTTTCCATTTATATCCAGAAAGGATAGTAACCCCACCTCGCCACCTCCCTCCTTTTTTTTTTTTTTTTAGGTTTTTGTTTTGACCTATAGAATGCCTAATTGTATTACACATACCCAAAACAGGTCCAAGGAATAAGCTTTCATTAAATTTACCCAGATTGTTTCTCATTGACTGTATGGCTACTTATTTGGGAAGGAAATTAAAAGCTTAATCCCCAAACTATTTGGCTATTAGCTCCTCTTCTTGGAGGAATAACTCACAGCGGATGACACAAGCTTATGTCCCTCTAGTGGTTAGGCGAGGTAATAAGCCACAATAAGACTTGTCACCCTTTATAGAGAAACCACAGTTTGCGGATTAGCATACCATCCAAGCATCTGTGTCTATGCTCACAAGCTTAGCTTGACACAATAAGTGGTTCTGATTAAATGCCTGTACATCCAATAGCTTGAGCTTTGTGAGTAATGACTGGAAAGGGTATCACTGTGAAAGCTGTCAATCCGTGAAGGAAAACAAACTGAACAGACCGGAGTCCAAAATGACAAACTCCAAAAGGAATTAGACTGTTTTCTTGCTCACCCACTTGTGCCCCTTTCCCAAGCCTAGGGAACAAACTGCGGAAGAGGAGGCATGGTAGATTGTAGGCCTGTGGAGAGAAGGGGTGTAGTCATGAAACTATAGGAATATATAGTCTGGACTCCTGATTGATCAACAGGCCTGTGCATACAAGCTTCTCCACTGGACTATGGGAAACCTTGGGTTGTTCAAAAATTTGGACATAGATACTTGCAAAATGCACCATTTACTTAATTGTATGACATACTGGGTAACATCAATGTTAACTGAAAACAACCGTGTTATTGGTAATTGTAGAATTCCTTAAAAGATAAAAGATTAAAAAAATTAAAAAAAAAAAAAAAGAAAGACAACATCATGGAATTTGCAGCTAAATGGATAGAGCTAGAAGAATATTATATTTAAGTGAAGTAACACAGTCCCAGAAAAACAAACGACGAGTGGTATCCCTCATGTGTGGATGATGGCCGTCAATAACCCAGTTGAAACTATCTCTTGTGGAGAGGGATACATTTTGAAAAGAACAAGCAGAAAGACTGCATCAGAAATCTGAACTGAAATGGTGAATTTGGAAGGGTATGGTAGGGTGGGAAAGGGACACGGGTATATATATTCAATTAATGCATATTTAAATTAATGTGAGTTCAACAAGTATCCAATTTTGCTTAGACTCTGTCTACAGGTTACTGGTGTTTTAGGACTTAGTAAAGAAGTATATGTGTATACTAAACAACATTAGTTTAAAGGTATTGATAAAAGAATAATGTATCTGAGTTAATTGAAATATAAATTGTCCACATGTTGTTTTACTTAAAATCTTGTATAACAATAGGATTGGCTAATAAAAAAATTGTTTTTATATGGATCTACACTGCTGACTACTGGGTACGCCCTTTCAACATCTAAAACAAGAGGATAGACAACCAGATTTTCATTGTATTAAAGATTTAATAAGTTTTTGGGTCTTTGGGAATAAAAAATAATATAAAAATTAAATTTTAGAAAATAAAAAAATATGAATTCCCATTAACGTCATTGAGGAATTCATGGCCGCCATTTTTTTTTATTATTGGCGTAGGCATAAACAGGGCTTAAGACAAGCCTGCATTTCGTTCAGATTACCAGTGGGTAGCTGGTGTTTAGGCCTGCATTTCATTTGGGGTGACCAGTTGGTTTGAAAAGCTTCCTGGGGCCGTGGAGAAAGATAGCCTAGTGGTTAGAGCGTCGACTGGCTCTTGCAGAGACCCGGGTTTGATCCCCAGTACCCACCATGGTGGCTTGAGGAAACGCATCTGTAAACTCCTCCAACTTCCAAGGAGAAACTTCCAGTTCCAAGGGGAATCCGACACCCTCTTTCTGACCTCCGTGGCATTGCACGACACAGGTGCACAGACTTGCATGCAGACAGTACATTCATACACATAAAGAAATAAATTTTAAAAATTAAAAAAAAAAAAAAAGAAAAAGGCTTCCTTTGCAGACCACCAACCTGGGTAGCTGGTGTGAAATTCCTGTCCTGGACTTGGGCAGGTGGAAAGTCATGGCCAAGAGTGGGAAACGTGTCTCATTGTCCCAGGCTAAGGACCTGAGTAGGAAGTTACCTCTCTGGTCGGGTTGCAGGAGTAACCAACTGACCTCTACGCAATGGAGACAGTTCCCCACAGAGTCTGCAAAGTGGGCACTGTGTCCCCCTTCCCTTAGCAGGACTGCGCTGCACCTGCTCGTGACAAAGGAAGCTTCCTAGAAGCTCCCACAAAAAAACAAAACAAAAAACAAAAGAAAAAAAATCAAGATGGTAATGATGGTAACAACTTCTCATAGGGCATATCTAGGCAGTCTTCAATTAACTAATGGGCATAAGAACTGTAAAAGAAAATTTTATTAAGAGCTAGATATTGGAAAATCTTTAAAGCAGGTTTTCATGCCAGGCCAGGAGAAGACCAAGAGCTTGGAGGAAGATACTTATTAAAATCTACTTTGCAAGGTTTGAAGCTTAATATGGTATATTCAAAAATAACATATTTATACAGAGAGGTATTTCAGTAGAGATTTATACAGAAATACAAAATAAACCATATAAGTCATTGGACTTGATTTCTCTGAAGTCATAGTCTAGTCATTGTTTTAAAGAACAAAGTGTATATTGGGTAAAATTTATTTGGCAGGTATTCAACTCTGCCCAAGCTTTGTCTACATATTATAGGATATTTTAAGACTTAGTAAAAATGTTTAAATTAGTTAAATTTGGTTGGTTTTGGTGAAAATGGTAATACATTTGAACTAATTGGGAATATAGAATGTTAATTGTTTTATTTTTAATTTGTATTGAATTTACAACAATAACTTTGGGGTTAAGGTCCACAAGTGGTCTCTATATTTTTCTGTGTTATACAGTATCGCCTTGTCAGACTTTCTCTTACTTGTAGGATAATTTAAAGAAATTAAGTTACTTCCCAAATAAATAGCATACAGTCAATAATAAATAATTTGGGTAAATTAGACAAAAACTTATGCCTTGGTGCCTGTTTATAGGTATGTGTAATAAAACTTAGGCATCTATAGGTCAAAACTTAAAAATTTAAAAAACAAAAAGAGGGAGGTAGTATAATCCTTCTGGGATACAAATGAAAAACTTTGTATTCCAAACCTTTTGATAAATTTTCATTTTGAGTCTTGAAACTAACAATGGGAGGAGATTTGTATGTTCCCACAGGTAAAAACACCAACCTAAATGCTGAAAACGTACAACTTTTGGCTGTGCAGGATGGACTGGGAAATGCCAGCAGAGAGGCTGACCCATCTGAACATTAAAGAAAAAGGAACCTCAGACCGCCTGAGTCACAGATGCTGAGCATCTCTCTGAATTCTATTGGGGTTAACTGTTTATAATGGGCCCTAATGAAGTTTACCTTCCAGATGCTGAGAAACCTTCCTACCTCTCCCCTTTATAAGAAAAAGAAAAACATGATGGTACTGAAGTCATTCCCTAACTGTAAATTAGAGCCAACTGTTATAGTGGTGATTTCTTATAAAACAGGTATAACTACTTTCTTTAATTGACTGATAGACATAGGAACTGTGAAAGGATAATTCTCTATTTAGAGCCAAATACAATAGTAAAGTTTTTATAAACTGTGTAATTAAGCAAAATATATTAATACAGGAGAGCTCTGATATCACCAATGGATTATTCTGCCCAGGAGATGTTAGCTAGGGGATTCAAGCCTCCCAAAATAAAGGCTTTTGCCTATGAAATGGGATATCTGCAAGGAGAAAGGCTGTAAGTCCCTGTTGTCGAAGACCTGGTGTAAACATGGAAAAATGTTTTGAGACGTCACTTGCTAATGTACAGTTGGCCTCTGAAATGCCAGAGAGCATTACCAAAGGCCACTAAAGCAATAAAGCAAAATATTGGTCTCCTTGAGTCAAGCAAGACTCCTCTGTCAGTATCAGCTACACCTCAACTTCCTGGAGATACTGTGCAACAGTGGCAGCCATGTGTCTATATATACCCCAAATCTAATTGGCTATTAGCTCTCTCCTTGGAGGAATAATTCATAGCTGATGCCACAAGCTTATGTCCTCTAGTGGATAGGAGATGTTATATGGGACATCAAGAACTTGTCACCCTTTATAGAGAAAGCACAGTTTGTGGATTAGCATACCATCCAAACATCTGTGTCTATGCTCACAGCTTAGCTTGCCATAATAATTAGTACCGCTTAAATGCCTGTACATCCAATTGCTTTTGCTTTGTTAGTATGACTAAAAAGGTATCACTGGATAAGTTGTCAACCCATGAAGGGAAACAACCTCAACAGACTAGAGTCCAAAATGACATCTCCAGAGAAAATAGACTGTTTTCTCAACCACTTGTACCCCTTTCCCAAAGCCTAGGGAACAACTTGCAAAAGAGGAGGCATGGTAGAATTTAAGGGCTGTGGAGAGATTGA
The DNA here is from genome assembly GCA_009823505.1 of Rhizomys pruinosus. NCBI lineage: Eukaryota > Metazoa > Chordata > Mammalia > Rodentia > Spalacidae > Rhizomys > Rhizomys pruinosus. The sequence goes on along the minus strand of VZQC01013351.1, from coordinate 2,087,450 downwards.
AGTGAATCGTGAGACTACAACAATATAGACTGGACTCCTATTTGATCGACATGCTTGTGCATACAAGCTTTTCCAATTGGACTATGGGAATCTTGGGTTGTTTCAAAATTTGGACATAGATACTTGCTAATTGGTTTTACATGAATGTTACATTCATTGCTTATGCTTAATAATTGGTTCACTTCATGGTTGGGTATTTTGGATATTAATTGACCTTATTGTGAAAATAAAGTTTCGGGTCTGACTTGTCCCCCACTGCCTAGCACTCAAAACAGGCTTGAGCAGCTGGCTATTCAAAACTCAGGTTCCTTTGGGTTATTAGCCTCACCCATGTGCTCCCCTGCCTCTCAGAAAAATTAAAAAAATAAAATTAAAAGGGTGAGATGTGGGAAAACTTAGTTAAGATGGGTAGCATTCTAAACCAATGGGACCTCCCTGGCCACACTCAAGGGGTGAGATATAGTGAAGAAAAGGTTTAGGATTTGGCTTTGAGAATTGAGTCATGTTGGATATTTAAGCAGATATCTTGCAATAAACTCTCTCTCTCTGCATTTGGACCTCAACATGTGTCCACGTGGAGTGCTTTCCTGCGTGTTTTCCACATGGGTTGTCCTGGGATTGAGTGGGCCCCGCCACACATCTTGGCGGCCTACCCACAAGTTTCTACCTTTTCTTTTCTTCTTTTTATGTGTTTGAGTGTACTGTCCGCATGTAGGTTGGTGCACCCATGTCATGCAATGCTGAGGAAGTCAGAAAACAGTGTCAAATTCCCCTGGAACTGGAGTTAAAGACGGTTCTCAGCTGCCATGTGGGTGCTGGGGATGGAACATGAGTCCTCTGCAAGAGCAGTCGGCGCTCTTAACTATTGAGCCATCTCTTCACCTTTTCTTTTTAATGGAAGCAAATCTAACAAAGGGATGAACACTTGCAGACAGTGGAGCAGAGCTGCAGAGAGCCAGGTCACGTGAACAGCGAAGCCACGGAACTGAGTGCATCCAGAGATACCACCGTTCAGTTGTCCATAGTTGGTTAAAAATAACTTGGTGTCAAAAAAAAAAAAAAAACTTGGTGTCAGGGAGCAACGGTCCTTCACCTTGGCTCACATAGGAGGTTACTAGGGTCCAAGGTGGGCTTGGGCAGAGTGTCTCTGTGCAGGTGCACTGGCCTGTAAGTAGACATGAACCAGCCAGAGGTTGACGTCAGGAAGTCTTCCTCGATCGCTTCTCCATCTTACCCTTTGAGACAGACATTCACTGAACCTGGAGCTCACAGCTTCTGCTAGGCTGGCTGATGTGGAGCCCCCCCAGAATCTGCCTGCCTCCACCACCCCACCACTGGCCTTGCAGGCCTGCACTGCCGCGCCCAGCTTTCACTTGGATGCTGGAGGTCTGAACTCAGGTCCTCGGGTTTGGGCAGCTAACGTTATTTTACCCACGTAGCCATCCCTCCACCCTCAAGAATTTTGAGAATTTGTTTATAGATACTAACACCTGACATCCACCCCCAATGTTCCATTTCATGATTTTAAAGAATTTATTCTATTGTTGTCATATGTGTATATGTTGAGGGCACGCATGGAGGTGAGCTTTGTAGTTCTCTCCTTCTACTTTTGTGTGGGTTCTGAGGACCAAACTCAGGTCCTCAAACTTGTACTGGTAAGCACTTTTACCAGTGAGGAATTTACCCATCCTTGGGCAATATTTAAGGACAAATCCCTGACTCCCACTTCCCACTCCCACCCCAACATTCTGGCGTTGGGAATCTTCAAAGCCCCTAGGGGATTCTGATATACAGAAGCATTTGGGAAGCTCTGGACCTTACCCAACCCAAAGGTCCACATCATAGAAAAACAGGCATTTGATTTTAAGTCATAATATCACCCTAATCAAGTTGGATATTGGCACATTTCCTCTAAATTCAAACATTGAGTTTTTAAATCATTGAGACAAAAGAAGAAAATATATATTACTTTATATGCAGTTATAAATGAAGTTATACTTGGTTTTCTTTCAAATGGTTTTCTTTCTTTCTTATAAAGCCACCTTCTCAATCAAGGCTCAGAAGAGTTCCATCACCTTCAAGCATTCTCTACGCTCTCTCAATTGAGAGCCATCTGGTTTACCAGTACAACCAGCAGTTCGTTTCTCTGCCAAACTGCACCCTCCACCCCATCCTCACAGTTTCCTTATCCCCACAGAGGAAATTGTGGATGATGGGTTGAGAGAGGGCATCATGCCCATCAGAGCTGTGTTAGGCATGCTCAGCTGCTCTCAAGAAAAATGGAGCTTTGAGTCAGAATATAAATTACCATATATGTGTCCCACATGAAAATGGAATTACATTGAATATGATTAAACCTGAGTCTGCAGTGGTCTGTGTAAAAACAGAGGAGCTGCCCACCTTTTGAGCAGATGGAGAACTGAGTATATTTGTAAAAAGATTTGAAACTGAAGATGATGCAGTATCCGCCCCTGCTTTCCTTTGCTAACTGCAGAACCGAGTGCTGGATGAGAGGAGTCGCTCTTCACTGAAGCAGAAGCTGCATTGTCATTCTGTGCTTCCCGGGAGCTGAGGACAGATGGATGAGGTCAAAGGTGACACAAACACAGAAGAGAGGGAAGCACGCCTTGCCCCTCAGTGAGGAACGACATCTATTACCAAATGTTTGGAGAGAAAAAAACACATGCAGAATCTGCTTAAGTTCATGGATGCAACCACCAGTCCTCAGAAAATACAGGGGAGAAAGGACACAAAACTCAAAGTCAACTGTAAAAAAAAAAAAAAAAAGGTGATCCAGGGGGCTGGAGAGATGGCTCAGTGGTTAAGAGCACTGACTGCTCTTGCAGAGGACCCGGTTTCGATTTCCAGCACCCACGTGGTGGCTAAGAACGGTCTTGGGCTGGGCGTGGCTGTGCGCACCTTTAATCCCAACACTTGGGAGGCAGAGGCAGGAGGATCACTGTGAATTCAAGGCCAGCCTGGACTACATAGCAAGCTCCAGGCCAGCTGGGACTAAAGGGAGACCCTGTCTCAAAAAAAAAAAAAAAAAAAAGGTGATCCAGTTTCTTGAACAAATAAATTCTGTGTGTGTTGAGAGAGAAGAAAAGAGAGAGAAGTTAATTTTAATTTTTATTAATTTTATTTATTTCTGTATGTGTATGAAGGTACATGTCTGCAGCAATTTGTGCACCGGTGTCGTGCAATGCTGCAGAGGTTCAGAAGAAGGTGTCGGATTCCCTGGAACTGGAGACTCCTGGAATTGAGTTTCAGACGGTTCTCAGCCACCATGTGGTCTGCTGGGATCGAATGGGTCCTCTGTAAGAGCAGTCGGTGCTCTTAACTGCTAGGCATTCTCTAGCCCTATTTTAAATATTTTATTATTTTTATTTTATGTGTATGAATGTATTGTTTGCATGTGCGTAAATGCACCCATGTTCTCCAATTCCCATGGAGGTCAGGAGAGGGCATTGGATTCACGTGATGCTAGAGTCACAGATAGTTGTTAGCTGATATATGAGTACTAGGAATTGAGCCCAGGTCCTCTGCAAGAGCAGCCAGTGCTCTTCACTGTTCAGCCATCTCTTCAGCCCCAGGGAGATTACTTTTTTTTTTTAATTTTTAAATGTTAATTTTTTATCTAGAAATATTTTAAGTATTTTTTCACAATGTTTATTGATAGATACAAGTATATAAAATCTGGACATGAACATGATTTGATAATTAAGTAGACTTAATTTCAATACTATAATAAGGAACAATTCAAATCTCTCACCATTTGTTTCACACCCACAAAAAAACACTTCAAGGGCATTAACGATCTCTCAAATCTGATCAGTTTTGTGCAAGTAAACAATGTTTCTTTTTTAAAAGGTTGTGCACTTGCACAGGCTCAAGGATATTGAAACCTAGCACATAAAGCCCATTACTAGATGTAGAAATACAGGCAATGGGCTGGAGAAATGGCCTAGCAGTTAAGAGCAACCACTGCTCTTGCAGAGGACACAGGTTCGATTCCCAGCACCCACATAGTGGCTGAGAACCATCTTTAACTCCAGTTCCAGGAGTTGAAGAGGTTCTCCGACGCCCTCTTCTAACCTCCATGGCATTTCACAACATGGTGCACAAACCTACATGCAGACAGTACATTCATACACATACAAAAATAAATAAAATTAATTAAATTAAAAAAAAAAAAGAAATTACAGGCAATATACTGTTATATGCAAACCATCAATTACAGTTAAGGATTTTCTGTAACAACCAAATGAATAATCTAATATTGCAACAACTCAAGTATTACTGAGCAAAGTGCATTTCTACAGTATTCAGTGTGCTATTCAGTTTTCTAAATTTAAACAGCCTATGATAACTGGCAGCAAAGAAGGTCCTTGCAATAGACTGCCTCTGATTGAGAACCTATGATGAAATTATTGCATGCTGCTAATATACTATTAAACATTAAAGATATTCCTAAAATATTTGATGGTAGAGGAGATTACTTTTTAAACATAAGATCTTCACTGTAATGCCAAACGTGGTGGCACACGCCTTTAATCCCAGCACTCGGGAGGCAGAGGCAGAGGCAGGTGAATCTCTGTGAGTTCAAGTCCAGCCTGGTCTACAGAGTTCCAGGCCAGCTGGGACTAAAGGGAGACCCTGTCTCAAAAAAAAAAAAAAAAACTCTTACAGAGGAGATTACTTATTAAACATAAGATCCTCACTGTACTCGATTACAGTGTGTGGGTCTTGTTAGGGCACTAATTTGAGCAACCTTCAAAAACACTTCTGTGCAAACTGAAAGTGAAGACGCTAAGAACAGGTGCTCTGGAGTCCAGTGTCCTGATGGAGCAGTGGCTGTCCAGTGCAAGGGACCATGTTTTAGATGTCCACATGGACCTGTTCGTGATTAAATAGTAGGACACAGACAGGCTTCCCAAAACAGCCCTGTAAAAATGAGTGCGGCAGACTCTGCTGAACATCTGTAATAGCTCAGCCCAGATGGCTGATTGCTGTGTCTACTTTCGTCTGCATTTGAAATCTGCTTAGTAAAAAGTTACAATGAAGTAAAAGGCAAGAAGGGCTTTTATCACAATGTCCACGACAGTATTATTGATAAAAGCCTAAAAGTGGGCAAGTCCACGGTTGGTAAATGGATCAGCAGACTGTGGAACAGTCTGCCTCCATGTCTGCTGTGCCTCATGAAACATCTCCTACCAGCTCCCATTCAACAAATCACACACACACACACACACACACACACACACACACACACACACACTGAGCAATAGAAATGTGAGGCAGGAACAATCCAGCACGATACCCTGAAAGGCAGAAATCATGATGATTCATAATCTCTTCTTTTAAACTTAAAGTTGAGCTGCATTAAATCCTGTGGCTCTCAAATCTCTGGGCACTCCCGGGTTAAGCAAATTAACTGAAAGTCTCTAGTGCATTATGTCATATCTCAATGCCTTCAACAGTGACATGCAGAAGACGCTTGAAAAAGTAGTTATGGGGAGGAGGGTGTTCAGAAAGCCTGAAGGAAGGCATGGTGCAGGGGCACATGACTTTAATCCCAGCACTCGGGAGGCAGAGGAAGGCAGATGTCTGTGAGATCAAGGTCGTCCAGTGAAATAGTGAATTTCAGACCAGGTATGGCTACAGGGAAACTCTGTGTCATAAAACCAAAAGAAAAAGAAAAAGAAATCTCAATGACAGCCCTAAGGGAGGCCGGTTTGTCCATAAGCATGGGGAATCATAGGACCTGTTGAGAAATAGAAAATAGCAGCAGACGTGTTAATACACAAGCCTCCCAGAATAACTGTGGTTACTAAGTTCATGTCCCCCTAGCATATTGTTGGGCATTATCTTCTCTAAATACCACCAACAACGACAACAAAAACATACAAAATCTATTACCAGGGCTATAACTGCTTGGATTCCTGCCTAAATGAGATCATAAAAGGGTTTTTTTTTCTTTTTTTGATATTTTATTTAGGGGCTAGAGAGATGGCTCAGCAGTTAAGTGCTCTTGCAGATGTCCCAGTTTCAATTCCCAGCACCCACATGGTGGCTAACAACCATCTGTAACTCCAGTTCCAGGGGATCTGATGCCCTCTTCTCACTTCCACATGCATTGCACAACTGGAGTGCACCTATCTACATACACATAGAATTTTTTAATGTAATGCCTGTGGAGGCCAGAAGAAGGCATCAGATCCCCTGGAACTGGAGTTACAGATGATTGTGGGCTGCCATGTGGGTGCTGGGAACTTAACCCAGGTCCTCTGTAAGAGCAGCCGGTGCTCTTAACTTCTGAGCCATTTCTCCAGCCCCTGTAAAAGTTTTTGTTTTGGTTTGGTTTGTTTAGAGACAGGGTCTCCCTGTAGCCCCAGCTGGCCTTGAACTCACTGTGTAGACCAGGCTGGCCTTGAACTCAAAGAGATCTGCTTGGCTCTGCCTCCTGAGTGCTGAGATTAAAGGTGCATGCCACCATACCCAGATGGTTTTTTTTTTTAAGTACACAGTAACAAATATTTTCAAAATCAAGTTTTTTTCTAATGTGCATTCCTTATAAGTTATTCCAACATTCTATCATTTTATCCAGAGTTCAAGGACTACAATATTTTTCATGAACTCATGTGGAATTCATAAAATATATTTTGATCCTATTTATATCCCCCTCCCCTATCTGCTCTACCCACACACACCCAGTTTCGTGTACTCTGAAGGCCTATAGAGTAGCTTGTGTCCCCAAATCCCAAATGTCCTTTGGTGTGGGCTTCTCCACTGGAACCTGGTCCGCCTACCAAGAGTCGCATTCTGCCCCTTCCCGGCAGCCACTGGCTGCTGATCCTTCCTCGGGGAGGGTCGGGGTTTCTTACCCACTGCCCACATCTATGCTGGCTTTTTGTCTGCCTTAAGCTTGTGTTGGCCTTGCATCCTTGCTCTGCGTTCATAGGAGAAACTTCCCGGCTATCTGGAAACTTTATTTCCTTGGTGTCATCCACCACCTCTGGCTTCTTCCACAACGATCCTTAAGCCTTGGGAGGCAGAAGTTTGAATACAGGTGTCCAATTCAGAGATAAGCAGCCTCTTGTTCTCTACATGTCGGTCAGTTGTGGTTCTCTGTATTAATCGCCATCTGCTACATTAGAAAGCTTCTCAGATGCATTAATCTATGGGTATAAAAATAAGTCATTATTTCCAGGCATGGTGGTGCACATGCCTTTAATCCTAGCACTCGGGAAGCAGAAGCAGGCGGATCTCTGTGCATTCAAGGCCAGCCTGGTCTACAGAGTGAGTTCCAGGAAGACCCTGTCTCGAAAAGACATCATATATATATATATATATATATATATATATATGTACTTTTTAAAAGTTTCTACAGTGGTAGGTTTGTTTCCATATGACTTTTTTCTTTTTTGACACCTCCACAGAAAACAGAGGACCCGGGTTTGATCCCCAGCACCCACATGGCGGCTGAGAACCATCTGAAGCTCCAATTCCAGGAGAACTCCAGTTCCAGGGGAATCCGAGACCCTCTTCTGAACTCCGCGGCGTTGCACGACACGGGTGCACAGACTTGCATGCAGACAGTACATTCATACACATACAGAAATAAATAAAATTAATAAAAACACTAAGGGGGCTGGGAGTGTGAGTCACTGGTAGAATAATTACTACTATGTTTGAGGCTCTGGGTTCTATTCTCAATGCCACGAGGAAGGAAGAAAGCAAAACGTACCAGAGTGGCAGATAACAAAAGTTCAGTGTAGCTGGCCATCTTGACACGAGACTTGGGGGGCGGGGGGAAGTGCAGAGTCAACTATACAGACCCCAGAAGCCAGGTGAAAGGCAAAAGCAGGCTCATTTATTACAGGAATCAGGCCGACTTTTATACCCCCTCCCTGCATCTCATTGGTCCCTAACACATGGCAGTTAGCGTGTCAGTTGGCTAGCAGTTGGCGTATCTTCTCTCCCATAGGTTCAGTCCGAGGCTGCATCATCTGTTGCCGGGTTGCTAGGCAGATTTCGAGTTGGCTTCATGGGAAATTACAATTGAGCATGCTCAGTGTATGTTGAGCAACAGGGCTTACTTATCCTGCAGCTCAGCCCTGTTGTCTGGTTCCCAGGCCTGGCCTTGCCCCTGCAGACGCGGATGGACACTACAGGATGGACACTACAGGGGCTGCCTGCCATGTCAGCATTGTTTTGGCCTCATTCCTCTTGGGTATAACTGTTGACCATGCGGGGTGGGGTGCATCTGAGTGTGAACTGGGCTCCATGGGATCTAACTCTTCATCTCTTCAGATCACCCCCTTCTTGCTCTTGCCCTGCGATAATCACGCGTTGTTCTTTGCTCTCTTCATGGTCTGCCTTGTCGTATCCAGGGTCCCGATCTCATTCGTTGTCATAGCTACGCTCTCCATCTCTGTCACATTTATCATGGTTTCATTCTGACTTGCCAAGGTGCCTGTCTGGCTTTTCATGACTCCTGTCCAACTTCCCGGCATCTGCACTATTGTTCCCCAACTTCGTGGCAGATTTGGTAACACTGAAGTTGGGGTGATGTGGAGAAAGCCAGGACACGAGGCATGTCTCCACATTCCAGCAGTAGGGGAACCTGCAGGAAGGTCCAGCACCTTGGACCAGCTTGGTGATAGGCCCTCTGAGCAGTGGCCTCTTGGGCTACAGGCTCGTCATCATAGTCCTCCAGCTGGGGAGATCTGCCTGCCTCTGCCTCCCTAGTACTGGGACTAAAAGCCTGTACCACCACACCCGGCTTAGTCCTGTTTTCTTAGACCTCTTTTGGTTGATTATTCAGGGGTAATTTATTCTTTGGGCTGTCTTGAGAATGTTTAATCTTCTCTTCAGACTGAACTATTCCATCAGGTTTACTCTGTAGAGCTGGATTTGTGGCTATAAATTCCTTAAATCTGCTTTTATCACGGTAAGTTTTTATTTCTCCTTCAATCACAACTGATAGTTTTGCTAGGTATAGTAGTCTGGCCTTGAATCTGTGTCCTTTTATGACTTGTAGGACATGGGTCCAAGCCCTCTGGTTTTCATGGTCTCCAGTGGAAAGCCAGCTGTGGTTCTGCTGGCCTGCCTCTGTGTGTGACTTGATCTTTCTCTCACAGCCTTCAAGATCTTTTCTTTGTTCTGTATGTTTAGTGTTTTGACTAGGACATTACATGGGAGTTTCTTTTCTGACCTGGTCTACTTGGTGTTCTGTGTGCCTCTAGTACCTTGATAGGTATCTCTTTTCTGAGATTTGGGAAATTTTCTTCTGTGATTTTCTTAAAAATATTTTCCTAACCTTTGTTCTGAGTTTCTTCGCCTTCTTCTATGCCTGTGGTTCTTGGGTTTGGTCTTTTTACAGTGCCCCCAGAATGCTTGCATATTCTGTTGGTGGGTTATTTTATATTTGACATTTTCTTAGACTGGGTGATCCATTCCCTAAGCTTCTGCTCAAAATCTGATACTCTCTGCTCCAGTCCCTCCACTCTCTTTTTGTTTCTTTCCTCTAGGCTTTGTTTGCGTTCCTGAGGTTTTCAAGTTCTATTTCAGTTTGGTTTTCTTTCAGAGATTCTCTCTCCTTACAGAATTCTACTTTCATGTTTTGAATTGTTTTAGTAATTTCATCAATCTTTTTGTTTGTGTTTTCATGGTCTGATTATTCATATCTTTGAGTTCCTTGAACATATTTAGAGTTGCTCTTTTGAGATGATTGTCTTGAGCATCCACTCTGCTGTCCCTCTCAGGAAACATCACAATGGGGGTGTCCCCTCCTCTAGTGACCATATTATTTCTCTTGCTGATTCATGTTGTTGGCATTTTTTCCACTAGACCTCAGCATCTGGACCCATGTTAGTGGTGTTTCATGGGATGGAAAGATGATCTCCTCTTTCTTGAATGGTTGTGTGTAAATGTGCTGTTCCTCCAACTCTCAGGTTACGGCCCAGCTGAGTAGTACTTCATGTTCGTGTGGGGACACTTTATGTTGATGTGAAAATGGGATGTAAGAAGTGCTCACATAGTGTAACTTTTGAGGTGAGGCTCCAGTTCGACTCCTCCTGGTCCTGGAACCTCAGGGTGGGCTGGGTGGTTGCTAGGGAAACAGGCCACCTGATAGGCTGTGAGAGATCATAGGTCTTAGAATGCAAGGAGCCTAGTAACCCTAACACATCTGAGACTGAGATGGCAAAGCAGAAGGCGTGGGAAAGGAAACACACCAAGTCAGGTCAGGGAAAGCTCCCAAATCCGGGGGAGTGCAAGGGTCCTCAAAATCTGATGTTTTAAAATGAAATTCCAGGTCTGGAGAGATGGAGCAGCGGTTAAGAGCACCGACTGCTCTTGCAGAGGTCCTGGGTTCAATTCCCAGCACCCACATGGCAGCTAAGAACCATCTTTAACTCCAATTCCAGGGGAAGCCGATGCCCTCTTCTGACCTCCATGGCATTGCACGACACAGGTGCACCAACTTACATGCAGAGAGTACACTCATACACATAAAAAAATTAAAAAAATAAAATAGTAAATAAATAAATAAAATTCCTACATTACCACCCATTTTTAAAACAGTAGGTTTGCTTTTGAGTACAAAGGGAGGAAGAGACACGTGAAGCCCATCATTCAATTGCCCACTTTCCAGACATGAAAACTCAAATATATTTCAAGCTTATTTTCACTGTGTTATAGGAGTTCATAAAGCAACATTACAACTGATCCATTATGCCAATATTAAGCAAAGGTATCAAGCCGAACTTTTTCCTTGCTCAGCTTTGAATGAGGACCATGTGCAACTATTTCTGCCTTCCTGGTCAAGTTAGGGACCTTAGTGACTATGAAACAATACCTCAAAGGGGAGGCTGGAGAGCAGCCAACCTAAGCCTGGATCCAAACACTCCCAAGTTCACTTGTGCTCTTTCTGTTTTTCTAATGTGGGCACCCAGGGCTATAAACTTCCCTCTTAGTACTGCTTTTAAGGTATCCCATAGGTTTTGTTGTGTTGTATTGTCATTGTCATTCAGTTCCAGGAATGTTTTTATTTCTTTATCTCTTCCTTGACCCATTCATTATTCAAGAGTGTGTTGTTTAGTCTCCATGTGTTCTTGTAGGCAGGAGGGCTTGTCCTGGTGTTGATGTTGAGCTTTATTGCACTGTGGTCTGACAGGATGCATGAAATTATTTCAATCTTTTTGTATTTGTAGAGGTTTCTTCTGTGTCCCAGGATGTGGTCGATTTTGGAGAATGTTCTGTGGGGTGCTGAGTAGAAAGTGTATTCTCTGGTATTAGGATGGAATGTTCAGTAGAGGTCTTTGAGGTCCATTTGGTGTATCATATCATTCAGTTCAGATGTCTTTCTGTTTATTTTTTGTCCTGTTGACCTATCCAAAGGACTCAGTGGGGTATTGAAATCTCCCACTATGAGTGTATTGGGGTTAGTCTGTGACTTGTGGTCCTGGAGAATTGTCTTTATAAAGTTTGGTCCACCAGAATTTGGGGCATATATATTCATAATTGTGAAATCTTCTTGGTGGATTGTTCCTTTGATGAAAATGTAATAGCCTTCTTTGTAAGAACTGAACAGAGACTTCACAAGTGAGGAATTAGAGATGTCTGAGAAACACCTCAAGAACTGTTCAACATCACTAATCATTAAGGAAATGCAAATGAAAACCACTTTAAGATATCATCTTACTCCAATAAGACTGGCTAGGATCAAGAAAACAAATGATACCAAGTGCTGGAGAGGTTGTGGGGAAAGGGGAACACTCATCCACTGCTGGTGGGAATGTGAACTCGTACAGCCACTATGGAAAGCAGTGTGGAGAACCCTTGGAAGACTTGGAATGAACTTGCCACCTGACCCAGCAATACCACTCCTGGGCATGTACCCTCAAGACTTACGCCACCACAGAGATACATGCATGGCCATGTTTATTGCGGCTCTCTTCACAATAGCAAGGAGCTGGAACCAACCTAAATGCCCCTCAACTGACGAGTGGATAGAGAAAATGTGGTACATCTACACAATGGAGTTCTATGCAGCAGTAAAGAAAGACGACATCACGAGCTTTGCAGGAAAATGGCTGGAGCTAGAGGACATCATGCTGAGTGAAGTAACACAGTCCCAGAGAAACAAATGACGAATGGTATCCCTCATCTGTGGATGCTAGTGCCAATTACCCAGTTGTAAGTATTTCTTGTGTAGGGCCCCCTGAGCATTTGTACAAAGCAGTTGGGCATAATGCATTTTAGAAACAACAACAACAGAAAAGACTGCATCAAAGAACTGACTGAAACAGTAAACTTCTGCTCAAAACAGTCAACTTCCCCATGGAAAATATTGAGAAAGACTAAGAGATGAAAAGCATGTTTGGCAGAATGCATGAGCTCTGTGGGGTAGGGGAATGGGTGGGAACACGGGTCTAGATTTGTTAAAAATAAATAAATAAATAAATTTATGTGAAAAAACAAACAAACAAAAAAAAAAAAAACACTCCCAAGTACCTGCCTCTCCCAGCCCCTCTCTGGCTGAATCCCAAGTTTCAGAATTCCCAAACAGCACTCTTTCTCCATCCTCGGAATAACCACTCCATCAATCTTTCTCCTCCCCTAAAATAAATTACTGAGTTGCACGTATTTTTAAGAAGATGAATTAAGATGGAATTTTTTTGTTGTTTTACAGACTGCACTGAAATTTTTACCACATGACTTTTGATCATTAGAAGCACTCTGGAGTATTAGAACTCAGGGCTTGAGGAATGCCCTCAGTTAATAATAAACATGTGGTACAGGGCGCATTTCTCAGCAGGACCTGTCATCATGGCCCCCTCCCCAGGAGGTGAGATGGGGGATAATGACTCCCAAGAGCGAGTGGAGGTGGATGCTTGAGCCCTCTGCTAACAACCACATTAAACCGATGTGAGTTCTTCCAAAGGGCACTCTGCTTGTGACGTGAACACAAAAACATCAAAAGCAAAACTGCAGGACTGTACACCTCTCACCTGGTAGCTGGTTAATAATGTACAGTCTCAGCACTGACACAAGATAGAAGCCACCCAGGCAACATCCAGACCTGAATATCTAAATGCAGCACATCGGCTCTGTTACAGGAATATAAGAGTGTGTGTTGTACAGTGGTAATATTTGGGGTATGAAATTTTAAAAAGAGACAACCCTGTAGACTTCATAGATTCTCTGGAAACTTGGTGCGTAAGTATGAATAAACACAGCAACTTGTATTCTTTGCTCAAATAGAAATTAATTTAGAAAAATAAATCAAGTAGAGCATGGTGGTACATACTTGTAAGCCCAGCACACCGGAAGCTGAGACAAGAGGCTCACACATCTGAGGCTAGCCTAGGATACACCGCATAGCCCTGCTTCAAAAGAAAAATAAGTGAAAGGACGGATAGGCACAGTCGTGTTCCTCAGGACTGTGGTAATGGAAGTAACTGATAAGACTGTGCTGTGTTAAGGTTAATCGTATGAAAATGTGTTTCAAATATGTTAGTGGAGAGATGGCTCAGCAGTTCAGAGCCCTGACTGCCCTTGCAGAACACCCAGTTTTAGTTCCTAGCACCCACATGGCTGGCTGGACATGGTCTGTAACTCCAGTTCCAGGGGATCTGACACCCTCTTCCGGCCTCTAAGGGCACTGAGGGCATGTGGTGCACCTGTGTGCATGTGTGTGTGGTGTGTACATGTGTGCACACATGCGTGTGTGTGTGTGTGCATGTGTGCACAAACATTTATATAAATAAAATAAAAATAAGTAAGTCTTTTAAAAGTTGAGTCTACAGAGCTGGAGAGATGGCTCAGCAATTAAGAGCACTGGCTGCTTTTACAGAGGACCCGGGTTCAATTCCCAGAGCCCACACAGCAGCTAACAACCATCAGTAACTCCAGTTCCTGGGGAATCTGATACCCTCTTCTGACCTCCATGGTGATTTCATGGCATGGGTCCACTTATATACAGGCAGGCAATACACTAATACACATAAAGTATTTTTTAAAAAGTTGACTCTAATCCTTCAGTTTTTGCATGTGGGAAAGACCATTTGGTTCTGGGGAACAGAATGAGTAAAGTCCCACTGCCATGTGACTGCCGAAACCAGGTCATGGGAAAGATGGTTCACACCTGGCTCTTTCCATACCTCAGGATACATTAGCACCCAGGTTGTGAGGACACTCAAGAAGCTCTGTGGAAAAACACAGGCATGGACTGAGGCATGTCACCAGTGACCAACATGCCAGCATCATGAGTCAGGCAAGCTTGAGACTGCTGCAGGCCCAGCAGACATCTCAGTACACTCTGCACCAGGCCAGAGGGCAGACCATGTCACTCCTGAATACCTGACTTACAGAAAGAGCAAGATAATAAATATTTATTACTATTTTAAGCCACCAACTTTGACTGTGATTTGTCACAGAGTCATGAAGTATAAGTCTGCATGTTTGTTTGTTTGTTTGTTTGCTGTTTTTGTTTTTAAGCTCAAGGACAGCATAAACTTTAATGCTAATGTGTTTCCAAAACAGCAGCTGGCTACCAAATCTTCATTTCATGCTGTGAAATGTTGAATCCAAGAGGACTTTATAACTAGCCTAAAAATACTCTCTAGAAATCAATCTTTCTTTTTTTTTCATATTCTTTAATTATTTTAATTTAATTTTTGTGTATTTCATACAGAACATCTCGATCAACCTTAATCACCATAACACCCTTCCAGACTGCCATACTCCCATAGCTCCTCCCCCTCCCCCTCTCCCAGACACTGGAATTTATACATTCTGTCATTTGTGTTAAGGCCTATAATGTAAAGATAGTGTCCCCAGACATTCCTCAATACAAGTTCATCTACTCATTTCTAGTCATCCTTGATTCTAGTCATCTAGAATCCCTCGCTTTAAGATCAGCTTGTCCTTACCCAGTAGTAATCAGCTGCCAATAATTCTTTGACCACGGTGGGACTTGTTGCCCATTTCCCCAGCTCTATGCTGGGTTTTCATCTGCTTGAGTTTTCATGGGTCTTGTGCATGCTGACACCATTGCTGTAGGTTCATATGAGGAGGGTCCCAGGGGCTTGAAAGATGCTATTTCCATATGGTCATGTACCTCCTCCCTGG
>VZQC01013351.1:2034520-2071894 GCA_009823505.1 Rhizomys pruinosus | reverse complement strand
GGTGAATGGTGAAACTACAGCAATGTAGTCTGGACACTCATTTGATCAACTTGATCGAACAAACAACCTGTCACCCCCCACTGGATGGTGGGGCTGTAGGGGTTTGGGCACAACAGCCTGCAGATTGGTTTTGCATGAAGGATGCTTGTACTCATGGATTATCACTTAGAAATCAATCTTTCAAGGCAAAAAGTTGCTATGTCAACCAAGGCATCCAAGAAAACACAAGCAAGCCCTGGACAAGGGTCCTCTGGGCTCCTCCACTGTGTTCATCGCTCTCTCCATCCAAACTCTTAGTTTCATGTTGTTGTTTGATTTGTTTGATTCGGTTGAGATAAGGGCTTATGTAACCTAGGCTGGCCTCAAACTCACTATGTAGCTGATAGCCTTGGACTCCTGATGCTCCCTCCTACACTTTGCAAGCTCTACCTCCGAGACCTTCAGAATGAAATGGAAGCTTCAGTGCAGCACCAAAAGTCCTTGGCCCAGGAGCCCAGCATGTGTTTTCCATCATCCTCCCCGACCCTGTCGTGCATCACAGAAATATATTATTTACATTGATTTTTCTTATCCAGATTTCTTTGCACATAAATTGGGTCAGCAACACTGGTGAAAGGCTTCAAAGATGGGAGAAAAGAAATACAGGGCGTCCTAACCAACGTCCTTTTCCAGATTGTCTTCAACTTTCACTGTGCTTGAGTTATTTCCCAACTTTGTAAGTTATAAACTGATTGTAAAGAAAATGTTTCTTGCCTATAATTAATGCAAATGAACTGTGTCCTAGGGAAATATAGTCAATTTTCAGCCTTTGCATATTGACCAATTTTGCATCTATTTATAAATTTATCTCATCACTCCTGATTGCTTATATCTGCTGGTGATATTTTTCAAGTTCTTTTTCAAATGGCTTGTGATATATTCCTGATTCCCTACTTAAGTTAAACATTTTACATATTCATTCTTATATTTGTGCATGGTTTTATCTTTTGAAAAAACATTTTTAGCATGTACTGATTCACTGCTTCCAAATGACCAGTGGCTGCTAGAGGCTGGGGGTAGGGATTGGTCAATTAGTCACAGCCAATGAGGACAAAGAAGCACGAGCACTGTGGTACACAGGATGCGACATCACCAAGGAACCATTGGCTGATCACTGCTGGGTGAGGGGGAGTCTCTAGATAAGTCTGTCAGTCTCCAGTAATGAACTCACAGCCAGAACCATCAGAGTACACAAACTTGACTCAGTTGGCTTTAACAGAATGCATGAAATCCTGTGGGCAGGGGTGGGGTGCAAATACGGAAGGGGATCTAAATATGATTAAGATATATTATGAAATGCACAAAAACTCAAATAAAAAATACACGTTTTTTAAAAAGACAAAATATATCAAGATCGAGAGAAAACATATCTAGAAGATTTTGAATGCTCTCATCACAAAGAAATAAATGTCTGATATGAGGAAAACTTTAATACTCTTATTAGTTAAACCATATACAATATATAAATCAGCCAGAACATCATACTGTACCCCATAAAGTATACGATTATTACTGTCAATTTTATTTTTTTATTTTCATTGTCTAAACCACAGAGCTTTTTAAAAAATATTTATTTATTTATTTATTTATTTATTTTTCTGTGTGTGTATGAGTGTTGTCTGCATGTAGGTTGGTGCACCCATGTCGTGCAATGTCTCAGAGGTCAGAAGAGGGCGTCGGATTCCCCTGGAACTGCTGTTAAAGATGGTTCTTAGCCGCCATGTGCGTACTGGGAATCAAACCCGAGTCCTGTGCAAAATCAGTCAGTGCTCTTAACCGATGAGCCATCTCTCCAGCCCCAAATGTCAATTGTAAAGAGCCCGGCATAGCCAGGTGTGGTGGCATACACTTATAATCCAGTACTTGGGAGGCAAATTCAAGAAGATCAAGAGTTCAGGGGTGGCCTCAGCTACTCAACAAATTCAAGACCAGCCTGGGCTACACGAGACCTTATGTCAAAAATATCAAATAAATAAATAAATGACCCCTTCATGGCTGAACCTTATCAATTCATGATATTTCCAGTACCTCCACCCTTAGTGGACTCTGGTCCCTCATTCCTAACACTCCTGCTGACTCAGCATCTCCTTTCTGAACACCTCTTATATTAGTCACGTTTCTGTTACTGTGATAAAACACAATGACCAAGGGAACTTATAGGACGAAAATTTCGTTTGCACTTATGGCAGAGGGATTAGAGTCCTTGGTGGGGAGCCATGGGGAGGAGGTAGAAGCTTAAGCACTCACAGCTTCAAGCAGGCACAGGAAGCAGAGAATGACTGGAAAGCCAGCAAGGCTTAAGAACTCTCAAACCCCGCCCCCAGTGACACACTTCCTCCAGCATGGCCACACTTCCCCAAAGCTCCCACAATAGCGCCACCTACTGGGAACAAAATGTAGAAATACGTGGAGCTTATGAGGGACATTCACATTCAAACCACCACACCTCTTCTAATAACCTAGATCATTGTCAGCAAAGAGATGGAACATTCTTGGGAAGTGGAACAACATTCAGGAAGGCCCTGAGTTTGGAGAGAACCAGATAACAGAACATTGTGGGGTTGGGACCCAAGAGTAAAGGAATTGGGAGAAATAGGCATTCCAGTCTGCCTGACCCAAAGTCAAGTGGAAGCCATTGACTGTTAGCATGAGAAGATGCTAGTTGCTGAATGAAGAATGGAGGAAATAGATTGAAGGTACATTGCAGTGCTCGTAGGAGGACCAAGGTAAGAGGCTAGGACAATTGTTCAGTTAAATGATGACAAAAATACAGTTGAGTGTGTAAGCATAAAGACAAAAGTAATAATGACTTTTAAAAAGTGGATTAGGGCTGGAAAGATGGCTCAGAAGTTAAGATCACTGGTTGCTCTTGCAGAGGACCCAGGTTCCCAGCACCCATACAGTGGCTAACAACCATCTGTAACTCCAGCTCTAGGGGAAATTAAGTGCCCTCCTCTGACCTCTGTGGACACTGCATGACCTGGCTGCACTTATATACATGCAGGCAACCACTCATACACATAAAATAAAAAAAAAATGTTTTAAGTGGATAGATTTAAAAGGGAAAATAGCAAAGGAAAATAAATAAGGCTTGATAGTGAATTCGGTAAATGAAGTGGAGAGATGACGAGTGGCGGACGCTACTTCTCCCCAGGTCCCAGGACTGCAGACAGCACCAGGCACTGTGGACAAGAATATGGGAAGGGAATCTGGACACCCTTTGAAAACACAAGACCTAAAGCAAAAGGAAGGCTAACTGGTTGTCTAGACAAGCAAGGGTGGTTCTCAAGTCAGCTGACACCACACACATGGCCCCATTTTCAGGGTGGAGTACTAGTCCCTTGTCAGGTGATCCATTGAAATCAACCACTGTGTCCAGGATGACCCAGACAGAGAGCTGTAGAGAATGGAAACCAACTAAGAAAGCCAAACACTGTACAGTGACAAGGGCTCACCCCAGCTCGGATGCCAGCACCACGTGGCCTTTTTCGAACCATCTGATCCTTGTCCTTCCTCTGCCAAAGCAGCTGAAAACAGAATCACAGCTGTATCCCAAACAGATGAGCTGAGCTGTGTCTGATTCGTGTCTGTGCTGTGATTCAACATGGAACTATTTAACTCGGCTTTCCATCATAATCAGATCACCCACATCACTTCCAAGTGTCATTTCCAGTTCTGTTGATGTATAAATGAAAAGCTCACTTATGTCAAGCATTCTGGATTTTTTAATTATTTTATGTATTTTGCCTGCATGTATGTAAGTGCACCCATGTCATGCAATGTCCACAGAAGCTGAATAAGATGTCAGATCCCTTGGAAATGGAGTTACAGACAGTTGTTAGCTTTCATGTGGATGCTAGGAACAGAACCCAGGTCCTTTTCAAGAGCATCCAGTGCTCTTAACCACTGAGCCATCTCTCCAGCCAACCTATCTTTCCATTTTTAACAGTAATACCTGTAAATGTATAATTCAAGTCTCTCCAGATTTCCACAGGTCCTTAGAATGACCTTGAAAAATATAATTTTAAGTTGACTATTTTGCCTCACCATTGGGTTAGTAATAAATTAAACTCAATTATAAAAGTAATTGCTATGAAAATTAGAAGTTGAGTCAAGGCAGAAAATTAATGAGAACAAAATAATGGAAAAATTAAAACAGTTGAGAATAGATTATTACAATCCCAATGAGTCTCATAATTCAGCCCCTACTTAAATATAATGGTTAGAAAGTGTAATTTCAGATAAAATATGGGAAATAAAGACAAATGTTTACCCTATTTGAACTCATTATTTGGTTTATACTAGCAGAAAATTAATTATCAATAATTTTAAGAATTTGTGAAAACTTTGAGCATGATAGGGATTATAAATGATATTTACAAGAATAACAATGAATTTATTTAAGGATGAGGCTGCAAAACCACACCACCTCAGTAAATGAGGGAATTTGGGCACAGGCAAAGTGTACTAAAAAGGTCATTTTTTTCCTTGATAGCAAAAGCTTAATTTAACCTTTTTATAATTTTAGCCAATGTTAATTTAAATCATTTTAAATGTATCATGGAGTCTTCATAAGAAGGATGTTGGAGTAAACATATTTATTTATACAAAGTAATCCCTAATGCCCCCCCCAAAGGACCAAAGTAGCAAAACTGGTAAGTAGAACAGTCACTGCTGACACAAGGAAGGACTCGGGTCCTGCTTTTCAAACTGTAAGTGGTGCTAATGAGCTGCGTGTGAGATAGATGAGGCTGAGTGCAACCTGCCATCTCCCACCTTACAACCACCATGCAGCATTGCAGGATGGGACGGGGGTGCCCAATGTTCCCACTAATGCCAACGATGGGGAGATATGATGTTTCAGGAAACCTGAAGCTTCCCTCTGCAGTGGGTAGGAGTTAAGAAGAGACTCATAACTGGTCAGAGTGCTGAGAAAAGATGACGATTGGGCCCCAAATGGGATAGCTATAATAAGCTTTTCCACACAAGGCTCAGGAAACATCAAGAAAGGGAGGGGAACATGGAAAAGCTGGAGAGTGAGAAGAATGCTCTAACATGCTGTCTTCTGGACATGACGTGGACATTGCACGTGTGAACTCACCACAGCTAGGACCACCTACACAAGAGCTACACAAATTCACACTGCCAAGACCAGTCAGCATTACAACAGGCAGCACTAATAAACCTCAGTGAGGATTTTAATAAAAGACATGAAAGAGGAGAGAGAGATGTTGTGGTATCTGGGGAAGTGGGAGATTAGGTTGAATATGATCAAGGTATTTATAAAATTGTCAAGGAATACATAAAAGATGTTTTAAAATAAAAGTTAATACATATTTTATCATTATTAAACATTGTTTTGTTTTTTATTATATATATATTTTTTGTACAAGATCATGTTACTAATCAGATCTAGACCCTTGTCCCCCACCTTACCCCCCCCACCCCTCCAGAGCTCATGCATTCTGCCAAACATGCTTTTTATCTCTTTCTCAGTCTTTCTCAATATTCTCCATGTGGAAGTTGACTGTTTTGAGCAGAAGTTCACTATTTCAGTCAGTTCTTTGATGCAGTCCTTTCTGTTGTTGTTGTTGTTGTTGTTGTTGTTGTTTCCAATATGCATCACTCCCAACTACTTGGACAAAAGCTCAGGGGGTCGTGCACAAGAAATGCTTACAACTAGGTAATTGGCACTAGCATCCACAGATGAGGGATACCATTCATCGTTTGTTTTTCTGGGACTGTGTTACTTCACTTAACATAATATCTTCTAATTCCATCCATTTACCTGTGAAACTCATGATGTCATCTTTCTTTACTGCTGCATAGAACTCCATTGTGTAGATGTACCACATTTTCTCTATCCATTCATCAGTTGAGGGGCACTTGGGTTGGTTCCAGTTCCTTGCTATTGTGAAAAGAGCTAAAATAAACATGGCTGTGCATGTATCTCTGCAGTAAGATGAGTCTCGTAGGTACATGCCCAGGAGAGGTATGGCTGGGTCAAGTGGCAAGTTCATTCCAAGTCTTCCAAGGGTACCCCACACTGCTTTCCATAGTGGCTATATGAGTTTACATTCCCACCAGCAGTGGATGAATGCTCCTCTTTCCCCACAACCTCTCCAGCACTTGGTGTGATTTGTTTTCTTGATCCTAGCCAGTCTTATTGGAGTAAGATGATATCTTAGAGTGGTTTTGATTTGCATTTCCTTAATGATTAATGATGTTGAATATTTCTTAAGATGTTTCTCAGCCATCTCTAATTCCTCACTGGTGAAGTCTCTGTTCAGCTCTTTGCTCCATCTATTGAGTGGGTCATTTGTTTTCTTCTTTGTTTTTTTGAGTAGTTTATATATTCTGGAAATCAATGCTTTGTCAGATGTATCTGCGCTGAAGGTTTCCTCCCACTCTGTGGGATTTCTCTTCACTTCCTTGATTATTTCTTGTGATGTACAGAAGCTTTTGAGTTTAATGAGGTCCCATTTGTCAATTCTTGTGCAGCTGCTGTCTGATTTAGGAAGTCTTTTCCTATGCCTATGTCTTGTAGTCTGCTGCCAACTTTTTCTTCTATCACCTTCAGAGTTTGGGGTTTCACGTTGAGGTCTTTAATCCATCTGGAGTTGACTTTTGTACAGGGTGAGAGGTAGGGGTTTAATTTCATTCTTCTACAAGTGGTGATCCAGTTTTGCCAACACCACTTGCTGAAGATGCTGTCTTTTCTCCATTGTGTCTTCTTGGCCCCATTGTCAAATATGAGATGGCTGAAATTGTATGTGCTCAAGTTTGGATCTTCAATTTTGTTCCATTGGTCAACAGGTCTGTTTTTGTGCCAGTACCAGGCTGTTTTTATGACTATAGCCCTGTAGTATAGTTTGAAGTCTGGTATAGAGATCCCCCCTGTGTTGCCCTTTTCACTCAGGGTTGTTTTGGCTATTTGGGGTCTTTTGTTTTTCCAAATGAAATTAAGGACTTTTTTTTCCAAGCCTGTGAAGAAACTCTTGGGGATTTTAATTTGGATTGCATTAAATCTATACAAGAGTTTGGGTAGAATAGACATTTTTACTATATAAACTTTTCATACATCATTTGTCAGTCCGATTTAGACTCATTTCCCTTTCCATGCCTCCCACCCCTCCCAAGTTCATGCATTCTGCCATACATGTCTTGCATCTTTTTCTGAGTCTTTCCAAAGTTTTTTTAGAGCAGAGGATTATTGTTTGGGGGAGAACTTCAGTGTTTCAGTTGGGTTTTTGTCCCAGTTCTTTTGTTGTTGTTCCCTCCAACTTGTATTGCTTCAATGTATGTGTGTGTGTGTGTGTGTGTGTCTCACCTATATTAAAATTATGTCCTCTGAAAACAAACTGCATGTATTTCCAAATCATATTTCAGGTTCGCATTTTTACCTTTTGATTTTATATTACTCTAAAATATGCATACATACCCTCCACTCATATACCAAAATTCCAAAGTCTGAAAATAAATGGTAGGTTAATTCTAGAACCTAAATCAAAGTTAATTTTTTTTTGGTCTTTTCAAGACAGAGTCTCCCTGTAGCCCCAACTGTCCTGGAACTCACTCTGTAGACCAGGCTGGCCTTGAACTCACAAATATCCACCTGCCTCTGCCTCCCAAGTGCTAGGATTAAAGGCATGTGCCACCACGACTGGCCAAAGTTAATTTTTAAAGAATTCAGGAAACCTCCTCGTTGTTTACTTCGCCCCTTCAGCAGTGGTGGGATGTAAGGAGCCGCAGGCTTTAGCTTGCTTATGCTGAACTTGCTTACAAGGAAGTTAACTCTGTGAATTGTCACCTCGAGCCTTTTCCAAGAGCTGGGTGCGGACGTGCAGTAAAAGCCACCAGCCTTTCTCAAGAGCTGGGTGCGGACATGCAGTAAAAGCCACCAGATACTCCAGCCCGATGTCTCAACTCAGTGATCTTTAAAAAAGAGACCCTCCTCTGATGCCAGACCCTGTTTCACCCACCCCCTCCCTATTTCTTGCCTTCTGCAAAATAAATACAACTGTTTGTGCTCAATAAATTTGGACCTTGACAAAAGCTAGCAGGGTCTCGCTTTTCTCTCTTGGCCATCTTCACAGGTTTGGGGTCTCCTTCGGGTACCTGCAATTACTGCCCCCGCAGGCGGGGACAATTGGCGCCTGACATAGGGGCTCAAAGTCAGAGACCCTCCACCAGACAAAGAAGCAAGAAGGACCAGCCGGTCGAACACTGAAGAAAAGGGACGCCCGCCACCCGCGGAGCCAGGATCCCACTGAAGAAAAGAGATGCCCCGCCACCTGCGGAGCCAGGATCTCACTGAAGAAAAGAGACGCCCCACCGCCTGCGGAGCCAGAATCTCACTGAAGAAAAGAGACCCCCCCGCCACCTGCGGAGCCAGGATCTCACTGAAGAAAAGGGACGCCCGCCGCCCGCGGAACCAGGATCCCACTGAAGAAAAGAGACGCCCCTTCTTCAGCACCTATCCTTAAAACTACAGAACAGTTCCTAAAGCCTAAAGTAATCCAAGGAAATAATGAGCCTTATGTTCAATTTGGGTATGAGAGCTGACCTGAACGCCGCTCACAATGGAAAGGGCCCAGGTCATGTGGGGAAAAAAAAAAAGATTTGGTAAAGTTTTTATATTCATTGGAGATCTCTGTCCATGGGTTATATTGGACGGCCCCTCCATTCATCTCAAAATAAGAGACAAGGTGGGTAGGGAACTTAATGCCCACCTTAAGGAAAAAGGAAATCTCTCATTATATTAAGTCAAATGTCTATGCAAGCTCTCTATGTGTTAACTGTTCTCTCATGTGTCTGAGATTTGTGTCATGTGTGTTCCTCTGTGTTGGTTTCTGTTAAAAGTGGCCACTCCAAAGTTCTTTCATTCTATATTGTGCACATAAATTAAGCTTACTTTTGGCATGCCTCTTAAACTTTTTCAAAGGCCTAATTTGAACCCGGGTTCCTAAGTTCCTACAAAAAATTCTAAACTGGTTTTCTAAAGGTTTTATTTGTTATCTGTTAAGACTGGATTTGATCTCCAAATTAAACTGTTTTAAAGTTACAGGTATTCAGCCAGGCGTGGTGGTGCATGCCTTTAATCCTAGCACTTGGGAGGCAGAGACAGGTGAATCTTTGTGAGTTCAAAGCCAGACTGGTCTACAGAGCGAGCTCCAGGACAGCTGGGGCTACAGGGAGACCCTGTCTTAAAGAAAAAAAGAAAAAGGAGAAGGACCTGATAGTATCCCCAATGTGGGTCTTGGAGACCAGTTTGATAAGCTAGAATCTCTGCAAGATGGGAAATTACACTTTCAAGGAAGCTATGTTCCAGGAGGAATTGTTTTGTGATGTATGGCACGTGTTTGTTGACTGTGTGCTGTGGTTTGCCATGGCTGTTGTGTTTCAAGTTGTGGCATGGAGAAAGTTTAGCATCTCCAAATCAGTGAAGGCATGGGCTAAGGATGAATGCAGAGGGAATTCTCCTATTGACTGGTGGTGAGCCTGTGGATGGCGCTGATGGAGATTTGGCCTGTGTGCCGGAGACCCTTTCTCTGATAGGCTTTGAGAAGCTTACATTCTCTTGTGGGTTTTCACCCACTCGGAAGGACATGATTATGCAGCCCGTGGGTGCTGTCTTGGCTTCCCTGGATTAGGGACATCTGTTGCTTCCCCAGCCTTCCCAGGTGGCGGGTATTCAGAGAAATTGCGAGAGGAGCCCTTCCTCTCCCATCAATTGCCTTCTAGAGGTTTTAAAATGTGGTTGAAATTTGCCCTGCAGCCTGGGGCCCTGGCTTCCCCTTCTGGCCACAGCTCAGGTGGGGAAGGTCACAGAGGCTAGAAGGACAGGCATGCCCACGGAGCATTTTGCAGCAAGCATTCCATAGAGATGTTCCTAAAGGCTAGTCTTACAGACTGTGGACCTCCACCCTACCAAGTTGTATCAATTAAGCAATTCAAATCCATCTCAACATGTTTAACTCAAAGTCTAGAAGAATTTGCAGGCCTTAAAGTTCTAACAAAACAAACTTGGTCCGATAAATTGTCTTTTTTTTTTAAGGAACATTGGTAAAAGTCTCTTTAACAACGTAAATTGATATTTTGGTTTAATTTAAATAAGAAATTCTTTAAATAAGACTGTTTTATGTTTCTTTAGGCCCATCTTCAAGCTGTGTGTATGTGTGAGTGAATGTGAGTTCCTGCTTTCAATTCATTATAGTCCTACAGGTTTAAATCTATTTAGCTAACTATAAACAAAAATAGATTCGATTCATAGAAAATGTTTGCTTTATACCCCTTAGTGTTAACAATTTTTAATTGGGTTTATAGTATGCATATTATTCAGTTTAATGATAGATTGTTGTTAATTATTAGTAGTAATTGTTATTAATAGTTATAGTTATTGTTATTAAATATAATTATTGATAATAATTGATAAAAATTCAGTCTAATGGTAAATTGTTCATTGTTGGCTGCTATTTTTGACCATTATTATTTATAATTACTGTTGTGACTAATAATGGTTAATGGTAATTATTGATAATTATTGATAATTAATAATGGTTATAATTGTTGTGATTATGAATAATTATTATTCTTCCAAAGTCCTTAATAGCAAGACAAGATGGATCATTTCAAGACTACAAACAACTTTGGCCTGTCTACTTTTGGGAATCCTCAATCTTTAGATTTGTAAATAATATAGGGTCAGTTAGGCTTAGCAGAGGGACAGCTTAGGAGTAATTGACCAAAGGGACAGGATAGGGAAAAATAGTAAACTTTAGGTATAGTTCATTAAAGGCAAGTGTTGCAAATGGGCCTAAAAGGTGGCATATGGATCTCAGCTGTTTTATGGGTTACTAGGACATTTATTCTAATTATGTAAAAATAACCCTATAACAAATTATAAAAATTTCATGTTTTTCATTGGACATCAAACGATATGGCTTTCTTCTCTTACAGGTCAACCTAACAAATCTTTCTTATGTATGTATGTGTGTATGTATGTATGTGCGCGCACATGTGTGTATGGATGAGTGTACTTTTATGTTCTAAGTATATTATGTTAACAGACATGATAATATAAGAACATTGCCTCTAAGTTGGAACTGGCCCTTCCATCTTAAGATGCAAATTTATATTAAACAGCCAAAACATGGTTCGATTTCAACAAAGGTTATGGGTTATCTATCAAGGAATTTGAAATAATGAATCTACACTGGTTACACTCTTTCAACATCTAAAACAAAGATGCAACCAGGTTTTCAGTGTATTAAAGTGTTAATAAGTTTTTGGATGTTTAAAAATAAAAAATAAAAAGGTGTATAAAGAAATTAATCAAGATGGTAATGATGGTAACAACTTCTCATGGGACATATCTAGCCAATCTTTAATTGACTGATGGACATAAAAACTATAAAAAAATATTTTATTAAGAGCTAGATATTAAAAAATCTTTAAAGTAGGTTTTCATGCCAGGCCTAGAAAAGGCCAAGAACTTGGAAAAAGGTAGCTATTATAATCCACCTTGTAAGGTTTACAGTTTAAAATGGTAATACATTTAAACTAATTGGAAAAATAAGATGTTAATTGTTTCATTTGTAATCTGTATTGAATTTCCAACAATGGCTTTGGGATTAAGGCACACAGATGGTCTCTGTATTTTTCTGTGTTATACAGTATCACCTTGTAACATTTTTCCTTTACTTGTAGGATAATTTAAAGAAATTAAGTCTGAGTTCACTTCCCAAATAAGCATACAGTCAAGGATAAACAGTTTGGGTAAATTTGATGAAAACTTACACCTTGGTTCCTGTTTATGGGTATTTGTAATACAATTTAGTCATCTATTGATCAAAAAAGAGGGAGGTGGTATAATATTCCCTCTATATTCCAAACTTTTGATAAATTTTTAATTTTTTGAAGCTAACAATGGGAGGAGATTTGTATGTTCCCACAGGTAAAAACACCAACCTAAATGCCTGAAAATACACAATCTTTGACTGCAAGATGGACTGAGAAATGCCAGCAGAGAGGCTGACCCATCTGAACATTAAAGAAAAAGAAACCTCAGATTGCCTGAGTCACAGACACTGAACATTTCTCTAAATTCTATTTGGGATAACTGTTTATAATGTGGTCTAATGAAGTTTACCTTCCAGATGCTGAGAAACCTTTCTACCTCTCACCTTTATATAAAAAAGAAAAATATGATGGTAATGGAGTCATTCCCCAACTGTAAATTAGAACCAACTGCTATAATGGTAAATGCTTATAGAACAGGTGTGACTGCCTTCTTTGGTTGATTGATAGACATACAAACTGTACAGAGATGGTTCTCTATCTAAAGCTAAATATAAATGTAATTTATAAGTGGTACAATTGAGCACAATGTGTTAATACAGGAGAGCTCTGATGTCAGCAATGGATTGTTCTGCCAAGGAGATGTTGGCTGGGGGAATCCAAGCCCCCCCCAAATTATAAAGGCCTTTTGCCTGTAAAAGATGGGATGTCTGTAAAGAGTAAGGTGGTAAGTCCCTGTTGTCGAAGACCAGGTGTAAGCATGAAAAAATATTTTGAGACATCACTTGCTAATGTACAGTTGGCCTCTGGAGTGCCAGAGAACATTACCAAAGGCCACTAATGCGATAAAGCAAAGTGTTGGTCTCCTTGAGTCAAGCAAGACTCCTCTGTCAGTATCAGCTACACCTCGGCAGCCTGGAGATACTGTGCAACAGTGGCAGCCATGTATCTATACATATCCCAAATCTAATTGACTATTGGCTATCTCCTTGGAGGAATAATTCATGGCTGATGCCATAAGCTTATGTCCTCTAGTGGTTGGGAGATTATATAAGCCACAGTAAGAACATGTCATCTTTTATAGAGAAATCACAGCTTGTGGATTAACATACCATCCAAACATCTGTGTCTATGCTCACAGCTTAGCTTGCCATAATAATATTGTTTAAATGCCTGTACATCTAATTGCTTGTGCTTTGTTAGTAGGATTAAAAAGGTACCCTGGATAAGCTGTCAACCCATGAAGGGAAACAACCTAACTAGAGTAAAAAACATCTCCAGAGAAAACGCTGCTTTGCTTCTCACCTGCCTGTGCCCCTCTCCCAAAGCCTAGAGACCAACTTGTGGAAGAGGAGGCGTGGTAGAATGTAAGGGCTGTGGAGAGACTGGGGTAAATTGTGAGACTACAACAATATGGACTGAACTATGGGAACCTTGGGTTGTTCAAAATATGAACATAGATACTTGAAAACCCACCTTTACAAGTGGGGTTCCCCCTCTTTTTGTAAAAGGATGCTGGAAGCCAAAGCTGTACCTATTCAGGCTTTCAGCTACTGGCCTTGCTTATCTCAAAAATTTACGAGTACCAGCCCAGATGGCTGCCCCAAAGATGGGCAACTTCCTCTCCCCTCTTACCAACCTAAGACAGGAGCCCTGAGGATGACAGGGTGTCCAAAGATGGGTAAGGAAGAGGGTCTTATAGAGGTCGAACCTAAGACAGGGATGGTCACATAATCGGCTGCAGACGCCACTCTGCCTGATACTTATCCATACCTTCTTAATGTAAAGATGGGGGATATGTAAGGAGCCGCAGGCTTTAGCTTGCTTACGCTGAGCTTGCTTACAAGGAAGTTGACTCTGTGAATTGTCACCTCGAGCCCATTGTCACCCCGCAGGCGGGGACAGTGGGAAAATTCCAGGAGATACTTACATAAACATGTCTTAAACTCTACCTTCCTAAAGTACGAGACCCGGCCACCCTGATGACATATGTCACAGGTTACCCATGTTAAGAAAACATGCCCATGCAGGGTGTGGTGCACACCTTTAATCCCAGCACTCAGGAGGCAGAGGCAGGCAGATTTCTGTGAGTTCAAGGCCAGCCTGGTCTACAGTGAGCTCCAGGGGCCAGCTGGGAGATTCTGTCTCAAAAAAATAACAAAAAAAAAAAAGAAGAAAGAAAGAAAGAAAGAAAGAAAGAAAGAAAGAAAGAAAGAAAGAAAGAAAGAAAACCCATAAAGGGGGGGCAATCCTTTGTAAAGCATCATTTTCCCCAACTTTCTCCTAGAGAACATGACTTTCTACCAGGAAGGATCATCTAAATTCAACACATGAATCCCCTACAGTATCATCACAGCAGAATCCTGACAAGTTCACTGCTATTCCGACAAGCCTTGATAACCAATACTCCTCATCCTGTCCATGAAGTACAAAGAAGAAACATAAATGGCCAATAAACACTTGAAAAAGTGTTCAATATCCTTAGATATGGGAAAATGCCAATTAAATTTGCTTTATCCATTTTGCCCCGGTCAAAATGATAACCATCAGGAAAACACACAATCAAAGCTCGGGAAGAAGATGTGGGAAAGAGGAATGTGTACACACTGCCGGTGGGAAGACAAGCCGGTGCAGCCACTGCCAAAATAAAGATGGAAGTTCCTAACGAAATCAAAACTAAAACCAGCTATAACACTGGGTATACAGCTGAAGGACTGAGTCAACATACCACAGAGATCCGGTTTCATCCATGCTTATTACTACACTATTTACATGTGATAGCTGAGGGTGGGGGGATTTAGCTCACTGGTAGAATATTTGCCTTGAAAGTATAAGGTCCTGGGTTTAGTCTTTGGAAAAAAGTAAAAGAAGGTCTAGAGAAATGGTTCAGCAGTTAAGAACACTGGCTGCTCTTGCAGAGTACTGGGTTCAGTTCCCAAACCCATGTGGCCACTAACAACTATCCATAACTCCAGTTCCAGGGGATCCAACACCCTCTTCTGGCCTCCATGGGCTTTGCTTGCATGTGGTGAATTTAAATTACTCATACACAAAACACACACATAAAATACAAATAATTAAATAACATTTAAAAAGAAAAAGAAGACACAGGGTTGGAGAGATGGCTCAGTGGTTAACAGCACTGGCTGCTCTGGCAGAGAGCTTAGGTTGGATTCCCAGCACCCACATAGTGGCTACCAACATCTGTAACTCCAGTTCTGGGGAATCTGACTCTTCTGACCTCCGTGGGCATCTCATGACACCTATTCGGGCAATACACTCATACATGTAAAAAATAAAAATGATAAATAAAATATTTTTAAAAGAAAAGACAAAATAACAACAACAAAAAGACCAAAAAGGGAACAACCAGTGCAATCCCTGGAAATGGGACTGACCTGGACGTCCATCGACAGAGGCTGCTCAGGAGGTGCACATCCTCCGTGGACTGGGGTGCTGGCCACAGAGAACAATAAGATCAGGGGCTTGAGAGATGGCTCAGTGGTTAAGAACAATTGGCTGCTCTTGCAGAGGATTCAGTTTCGATTCCCAGAACCCATACAGTGGCTGTCTGTAACTCCAGTTCCAGCATAATTCAGTGATCTCTTCTAACTTCGATGGGCATCACACAACAGAGGTGCACTTACATATATGTAAGCATACAACCATT
Source organism: Rhizomys pruinosus (assembly GCA_009823505.1). Taxonomy (NCBI): domain Eukaryota; kingdom Metazoa; phylum Chordata; class Mammalia; order Rodentia; family Spalacidae; genus Rhizomys; species Rhizomys pruinosus. The sequence continues at coordinate 2,056,386 of VZQC01013351.1, read as the reverse complement.
CATATAAAATAAAAATAATAAAAGAAAAAGAAAATCATGACATTTTCAGGAAAAAAAGAACCTAAGTAGAGATCATTGCATTAAGAGAAATAAGCAGAATCAGTAAGACAAATAATGTATATATTGTCATATATGTAGAACATAGATTTGTGTGTATGCATCTATGTGAGAGTATGTATGTGTGTGCGTATAGGTATATATGTGTATATGTGTATTCATGTATATGTGTGTGTGCATGTGTGTGAGTGTGTGTGTGTATTCATGTATATGTGTGTGCGTGTGTGTGTGTGTGTGTGTGTGCAGGTCGTGAGGCTGGAAGGGGAACCATGTGGAAGAGGAAGAGAAGTCATGGAATAATGTTGACAGGAAAAAAAAAAAAAAAAAACAGGTGTGGTCTTTTTTTAATCTTGTGAGAGGAGGCAGATCTCTATCAGTTCAAAGCCAACCTGGTGTACAGAGTGATTCAGGCCAACTGGGCTACAGGGAGACCCTGTCTCGAAAGAAGAATGTGACGAGAAAAGCTGAAGGAAGACTACATTGGGGAAGGAGGAGTGTGACAGGAAAGGGCGTGAGGAAGGTACAGGAGGACTGTAGGAGGCGAAGAATCACCACACACACACACAACACACACACACACAACGCGAAGGCGCGCACTGCCGAGGCCGCGCGTGCACCACACACACGACACATGGGCACACACCACACACCACACACACGCACACACGCACGCATGAAATTAAAGATTTGTAATGAAACCCATTTATTCTGTAGGCTATCTTCAAAAGTAATAAAAAAATATGGGAAAAGGGAAAAGCACACAGCATAGAGTTCGGCAGTGTCCTAGGAAAACTTTACCATTTAATTAACAAAGAGCCAGATGTACAGGGTCTTTTCACTTTAATCTTTTCATCTAAGATGAGAAATGCACACTTTTAAACCCAAGTTCTTTGCTGTGGATGAATACTAGGCACTAGTAGTGACAGTGAACATTTGGTGTGGTTTGCTCTGTAACTGGGCGCTGGGTATGTGCTTTGATTATATACTCATTTTAATATTTTTACAAGATTGTGAAGTAACACCCTAGCCCATTTTTTGCTATTATTTAATACCACCGCCAACTTGGAAATATATAAAGAAAAAACTGTGTTTCCTTACAGGTTCTGAAGATGGGAAAGAGGAACTCAGCAGACCCTAGACAGCGCTGGTAAACATAAAGCCCAGAGTTAGTTGTGCGGCAGCAACCTCAGGACCTTGTCTAATCTTTCTTAGATCTCCAAAGGGCCCTACGCTGAATATACTGACACATGACTTCGGAATCAAGTTCCCAACACATAGATTCCAGCAACTTCCCAGGTATTCTAGTAGTTTGCATCAAGTTGACCAAAGCTAAACAGGCAACACAGGCAAGAAATAGGAGACCTGAGGGCTAGGGGAATGCTCATCGAGTAAGTGTGCTCCCCATACAAACAGGAGGACCTAGTCACACCCCCAGAACCAATGTGAGAACCAGACACCATAGCCTAAGCACTCCTACAGGGAAATGAGAGGTGGAAACAGGGGCACAGGCAGCTGGAGATGGCAGCTGGGGAAGGGGACAGGACACAACCAAGAATCTGTGTCAAGCAGGTTAGAAGCACAGAACTGATACCTGAGGTTGTCTTCTGATTCTAACCTCCACAGAGACACCATGGCATAGGTTACCACACAACACACACACACACACACACACACACACGCACACATTGTACATAAACAGACGTACTAAAACCTGGGGGAGGAGGAGGAGGAGGAGGAGGAGGAGGAGGAGGAGGAGGAGGAGGGTGTAAGGGGGAGATACAGCATACCTAGGTCCCAGTCCAGCTCTGCTTGGCTTCACGGTTCATGTCCTTGCTAACCAAACACGGCATTGTCAGTGACCTCAGAATGCGCAGAGACTCTGAAGCTGCGTCTACAGAGGCCTTTGTCTTAAAGGGCAGGTCAGCCAATATTTCACAGATCTGCCCATGTTTCTCCTTGGTTTTGCTTTCTAGGCATGCTCTCATCTACGTTTTCTGTGGTAAAGTTAGTACATGCTTTTCTCTGATGATCACTGTATTGCAAACTGAAATGCTGTACTGTACATATTCAGCGTCACACTTTCAGATAGACTGCATTCTACTGTGCTGTGACCTATTTTGCTACCTCAACTCAACTGCATAAACTCACATCTTCACAACAACCCCCTTGAAACCAATCATGGCGACTGAGGAGGGCTAACCTTTGGTAACTCAACCCAAGTTTTAGTCTGCACTGTCCTATGGTTGTAGTGCTTTTGTGAATTGTTGCGGCTATTATTGTTTCTTTTTTGTATTTGTTTTGTTTGTGTGTTTACATTTTATTTATTTGTGTGGGGGAGCTACATGCATGCCAAGCTGCATGGGTGGAGGTCACAGAACAACTTACGGGAGTCAGCTCTACTCTTCCACCCTGTGGACTAAGGGGCTGCAACAGCAGAGTTGTTGGGCTTGGCAGCAGATGCCTCTTCGCCTATGGAGACATCTCAACTGACCCTGCTTTTTTCTATTTTTGATTCAAGGTCTCACTATGCAGCCCAGGCTGGCTCTCTCTCTCCTCCCTAGCACCACTTCACAATTCCATGAATACAGCCATCTCTCTTTTCATCTCACTTTCAAATGTGACAGGAGTCCCCATGTTAGGAATATTGGGCTTTCTGCTCACTGAATAACAGGATAGCTCTATAAAGTTTCCATTTTCACTGTATTTGTGATTTATTCTCCACTTCCTTTCAAATAGAATTTTCTAGCACTCATCCGTCACGTCGCACATTTTGGCTGGCCTACAGGAGCAGTGATGCTTCATGTTATTTTAACTTTTAAGCTTCGAGTCAAGAAAAAAGATGAGGCCAAAGGAAATAACAGACTTTCGCTGAAATCTTTAAAGTTGGAAAATAAGAGCCAGTAAGATGCCCAAGGAAGTAAAGACACTAGTTACCAACCTGATAACCTGAGTTCCATTCCCAGAGCCCGCATGGTAGAAGGATAGAACCAACTCCTGTAATATGTTCCCCGACATGAGCACAGCCACCATGGCACTAATGCAACACTAATTAATAAAGTCACTAATTAATTAACTACTGAATGCAAAAAAAAAGTTTGTTAGAAAACAAAATAGCATGTTCCCTTATAATCAAAAGAACATACCTATATTTAATTTATGAGCCTACTTGAATACTCTGCAATATGTTTAGGAAGTATTTTATTTTCGGAAAACCCACCCCAGAGGGTCACAACAGGGAGTCCTCCGGGCTCTCTGATCTAGTCTCGGGGGGGCTTTCCACCTCGCAGACTCTAGCCCGGAGGCCCGGGCTGGACTGACTGGTGACTCGGCCAACGGAGGGCCGCGAGCCCTGCGCGCGGCGGACCAGGCCAACAGGAGCCTGACCGCTGGTGTAGACGGCCCTGGACATGCCCTTGAGACCCTGGAGGCCTAGTTCACCCTGAGTGTCCTGAGAGAGATGGTGGATCCTCGCGACCTCAGCCACCTCCGTCACTCCCCCTACTTCGCGCCATGATGGTGGCATGAGGGCTTCGTTTTGGAAAGCGACGCTGTCAGGTCTGGTTCAGAAGCCTGGGCCTCGCAGACTTGGCACCATCACCTCTGAAAACTACTAAGCTGCGCCCGCGACCGACGGTGAGCCCTGGTCTGCCTGGCTGTTGACCTCCTGCTTTCAGTTCGGGCAGTTGTTGCTGTTTGAATTCACGAGTTCCACTGGCACCAGAGTTGAGAATTTTCCTCGTAAAGTTTCTCAGTTAATTCGTGGAAGCGTTCCTTTTCCAAACCGAGCTGATTTCTTGTGATACTCAACTCATTCTGCTTTGAATTAGAATCTAGTACAGGAGAATTCTGGACTCTGAATGTAGTAAGTTCTGTGCAGGTACAGACCGTGCCTTCGTGCCTTGGTCTTTGTGACCTGGCCGACCTCAGGCAGGGTGTTGTGTAGGGTCAGCATCTTGTGTTAGGTGAATTGAGCGTCTTAAAGAGCTCAAGAACCTCTCACCCAGTGTCTTAAAAAGAACTATTCTAGGGGCTGGAGAGATAGCCTAGCGGTTAAGAGCACCGACTGCTCTTGCAGAGGACCCGGGTTCGATCCCCAGCACCCACATGGCGGCCGAGAACCGTCTGAAACTCCAATTCCAGGAGAACTCCAGTTCCAGGGGAATCCGAGACCCTCTTCTGATCTCCGCGGCATTGCATGACACGGGTGCACAAACCTACATGCAGACAGTACATTCATACACATACAAAAATAAATANTCGGGGGCTGGAGAGATGGCCTAGCGGTTAGGAGCACCGACCGCTCTTACAGAGGACCCGGGTTCGATCCCCAGCACCCACATGGCGGCCGAGAACCGTCTGAAACTCCAATTCCAGGAGAACTCCAGTTCCAGGGGAATCCGAAACCCTCTTCTGACCTCCGCGGTATTGCACGACACGGGTGCACAGACTTGCATGCAGACAGTACATTCATATACATACAGAAATAAAAATTTTAAAAAAAAAGTTTACAAGGTCTTAAAGCCAGGCAGAAGTGTCTCATTCCATGGTTATGGGCTATACAATCATGCCATGCTTAGATTTAAAGCTGGAAGCAAGCTGGGAGAAAACTTTATGTCAGACAAGATGGAGCCAGATCCTATTTTTTTTACTGATGAATTCCTGGCCCAGCTCTTTGTGGATGCCGGTTATGAAGAAGTGCTGAACGAAAAAGAAGGCCTGTGTGTGCCACGAGTTTTCCTTCAGAGCAAGTTCTGGAAGCCTGGAAAGGACCCAGACTCTGCCACCATGGGCCCTTGTCACCAGGCTGGTGGCTCTGCCTCCCTTTGAAAAGAAATTTTAAACTACTTTTTAGTTTTTATATTTTTATATTCTGATATTTTAATTATAATATTTTTGTATTAAAAACAAGTGAGGTGCCAAGAAATAAGATTGACAATTGACAAATGGGACCTCATTAAACTCAAAAGCTTCTGTACATCAAAAGAACCAATCAAGGAAGCAAAGAGAAAATCCACAGAGTGGGAGGAAACCTTCACTGCAGATACATCTGACAAAGCATTAATATCCAGAGTATACAAGCCACTCAAAAAACAAAGAAGAAAGAAAACAAATGAACCACTCAAAAGATGGAGCAAAGAACTGAATAGAGACTTCACAGAGGAGGAATCAGAGATGGCTGAGAAACATCTTAAAAACTGTTCAACCTCACTAATAATTAGGGAAATGCAAATTAAGACCACTCTAAGATATCATCTCACTCTGATAAGACTGGCTAGGATCAAGAAAACAAATGATATCAAATGCTGGAGAGGTTGTGGGGAAAGGGGAACACTCATCCATTGCTGGTGGGAATGTAAACTTGTATAGCCACTGTTAGGCTCAATCTGCCACACTCACACAAGAAAGGTGCCGGGGGGCTACAAATAGTAGTAGATATAAGTTTAATCGAGGGTTAGTTACAAGCAAGCAGAAAAGAAGCCACAACAACCAACAACTCAGACAGAATAGATAGAGCAGATGACGCATCGGGCCGAGCACATTCCCATGGGACTGGAGGGCAGTGGCAGTGAGGCCCAATTTCCCTTAGCTTTTATCCCAGTTAGGGGCTTCCATCATAGTCATGGTGTCTCCTCTTCTGATTGATAGGATCTTGGTTACAGATCAATCAGTTTTTTATTATGTGTATTCACCTGCTCTGGACTCTTTGTTCTATTGCTTTACCTGGTTTAGACTGTCTGTTCTTGTCCATAAAGCACTTAACTATGCTTTTTGGCAGAAGTTAAATCACTCTACTAATAAAAGATTAATTTATCTATGTCATGCTTTTGTTTGTCCCCCTTTTTTAAAACTCTAGGGTGAACTCTAGGCCAAGATGGAGCTGACCAAGCTAAAATGGAGTCAGCTTGGTCCTCACACCACTATGGACAGCAGTGTGGAGAACCCTTGGAAGACTCAAAATGAGCTTGCCATTTGACCTAGTCATACCACTCCTGGCTATATACCCACAAGACTCATCTTACTGCAGAAATACATGCACAGCTATATTTATTGCAGCTCTGTTCACAATAGCAAAAAGCTGGAACCAACCCAAATGCCCCTCAACTGATGAGTGGATAGAGAAAATGTGGTACATGTACACAATGGAGNCCCTGCGCGCAGCGGACCAGGCGAACGGGAGCCTGACGGCTGGTGTAGACGGCCCTTGAGACCCTGGAGGCCTAGTTCACCCTGAGTGTCCTGAGAGAGACGGTGGATCCTCGCGACCACAGCCACCTCGGTCACTCCGCCTACTTCGCGCCATGATGGCGGCGTGAGGGCTTCATTTTGGAAAGCGCTGCTGTCAGGTCTGGATCAGAAGCCTGGGCCTCGCAGGCTTAGAACCATCACCTCTGAAAACAACTAAGCTGCACCCGCGACCGATGGTGAGCCCTGGTCTGCCTGGCCGTTGACCTCCTGCTTTCAGTTCGGGCAGTTGCTGTTTGAAGTCAAGAGTTCCACGGGCAACAGAGTTGAGAATTTTCCTCCTAAAGTTTCTCAGTTAATTTGTGGAAGCGTTCCTTTTCCAAACCGAGCTGAGTTCTTGTCATACTCGATTAATTCTGCTTTGAATTAGAATCTAGTACAGGAGAATTCTGGACTCTGAATGTAGTAAGTTCTGTGCAGGTACAGACCGTGCCTTCTTGCCTTGGTCTTTGTGACCTGGCCGACCTCAGGCAGGGTGTTGTGTAGGGTCAGCATCTCGTGTTGGGTGAATTGAGCGTCTTTAAGAGCTCAAGAACCGGGGCTGGAGAGATGGCCTAGCAGTTAAGAGCGCCGACCGCTGTTACAGAGGACCCAGGTTCGATCCCCAGCACCCACATGGTGGCCGAGAACCATCTGTAACTCCAATTCCAGGAGAACTCCAGTTCCAGGGGAATCTGACACCCTCTTCTGACCTCCACGGCATTGCACAACACGGGTGCACACAACTGCATGTAGACAGTACATTCATACACATACCGAAATAAATTTAAAAAAATTTTTTTTAAAAATGAGCTCAAGAACCTCTCACCCAGTGTCTTATTTTTTTTCTTTTCTTTTTTTAATTTTATTTATTTTTGTATGTGTATGAATGTACTGCCTGCATGTAGGTTTGTGCACCCGTGTCATGCAATGCCGTGGAGGTCAGAAGAGGGTGTCAGATTCCCCTGGAACTGGAGTTCTCCTGGAATTGGAGTTAACTGACGGGTCGCAGCCGCCATGTGGGTGCTGGGGATTGAACCTGGGTCCTCTGCAAGAGCAGTCGGTGCTCTTAACCAGTAGGCTATCTCTCCAGCCCCTCACCCAGTGTCTTAAAAAGAACTATTCTAGAACAAAACTCTTGGGCTCTAAAGAACTGTTCTAGCTGGGCATGAGGAGCAGAGTAATCCTAGTGCTTGAGAGGCTAAGGAAGGAGAATGTTGGTTCAAGGACAAGCCTGAGCTGTATAGAGTTCAAGGTCAGCCTTTCAGGAAACAGGAGGAGCAGGGTGCAGGTGGGGCTGTTCAAGAATCACTGACTAAGCAGAATCTTTTCCTGAGTAGCCCCTTACACTCCTGAAGCATGAGGATCACTTGAAAAAAATTCATCAGAGGAAACCCTGCGTCTACAGTATCTGCATGGATTCCTCAGATGAGTAGAGTGGAGAATCTTCATTGTTAACTATGTCAACAGCAGCTGAGATGTCTTCTTTACAAAGGAAAGGACCTGCGCAGGCGAGGCTTCTCAGCTCTGAAAAAAAGGAGAAACTGCAAAGAAACCAAGCTTTGGTGTCTGACTTTAAACAGCAAAAACTGGAAAGAGAGGCTCAGAAGAACAGAGACCCTTTTTATAAAAAGGAACAGTACCAATTTTTTCAAGGATAGACACTGGACCACCAGAGAGTTTGAAGAGCTAAGATCATGTAGGGAGTATGAAGGTCAGAAGTTGACTATCCTGGAAGCTGGCTGTGAGGCTGGGAACTGTTTATTCCCACTTTTAGAAGAAGATTTGAATATCTTTGCCTATGCCTGTGATTTTTCTCCAAGAGCAGTTAACTACATTAAGCAAAATCCCTTATATAACACAGAGAGGTGTGCGGTGTTTCAGTGTGACCTCACCAGAGATGACCTTCTTGATCACGTTCCACCAGAGTCTTTGGATGCCGTCACCTTGATCTTTGTGCTCTCAGCTGTTCACCCTGAGAAGATTCACCTTGTCTTGCAAAACATTTACAAGGTATTAAAGCCAGGCAGAAGTGTCTTATTCCGTGATTATGGGCTGTATGATCATGCCATGCTTAGATTTAAAGCTGGAAGCAAGCTGGGAGAAAACTTTTATGTCAGACAAGATGGAACCAGATCCTATTTTTTTACTGATGAATTCCTGGCCCAGCTCTTTGTGGATGCCAGTTATGAAGAAGTGCTGAACGAGTATGTGCTTCAAGAGACCGTGAATAAGAAAGAAGGCCTGTGTGTGCCATGAGTTTTCCTTCAGAGCAAGTTCTGGAAGCCTGGAAAGGACCCAGACTCTGCCGCCATGGGCCCTTGTCACCAGGCTGGTGGCTCTCCCTCCCCTTGAAAAGAAATTTTAAACTACTTTTTAGTTTTTATATTTTTATATTCTGATTTTTTAAATTATAATATTTTTGTATTAAAAACAAGTGAGGTGCCAAGGATGGTGGCACTTGGCTTTAATCTTGGCACTCGGGAGGGAGAGGCAGATGAGTTTCTGTGAGATCAAAGTTAGTCTGGTCTACATAGCAAGGTCAGGCCACTTGGGGCTATAGGGAGACCTGTCTCAAAAACAACACGTGAGGCCTGGGGCGATGGCGCAGCAGGTGAAGACACCAGCTGCACAGCCGACTGCGCAGGAGTCACCCCAGTGCTCCTGCCTCCAGATGGGAAGCGGGCAGAAGATCCTCCGGACGCTCCAGGGCCAGCTAGCCTGAAGTCTGCTGCACGGAAGAGACAGGAGCAGCTCTGCTCAAACAGTTGTCCTCTGCCAAGTGAGCTTCCACGGGAAAGCACAGGAACGCGGAGCTTGAAGCAGGCTGGCTTGAGCTCTTTCCGTTTGCAACCACTTAACACCGGAGAAATGTTTATGTGACCTTTGGTGTATAGATATGTAAAGTAGGTATACAAACCAAACATTTACTGATAAAAAGACAATTCTTTGGTATGCATATAGTGTTACCATTTATTAAAGACAAAAGCAAAATTGCATACATGAAGAATAAAAAAAAGAAAGTATTTTATTTTCTAATTTCTATTTGTTTGATTTTTTTTTTTTTTTTTACATTTAGGAAACACTAGGCTTTTAAATTACAATGAATTAGTTGGAACTCCCATAAGTTTGTGGGGAGAACAGAACCTAAACATCCATATGAATTTTTTATTTCCTTTTATCTTCTTTGTCCTCATTATAACTTGGGTCACTGAGTTTTCAGATTAATGCTTCCCATCCATAGGTATCTGTACAGGGTTTATTCAGGGACCCAGGCAGGCACCCGAATCCACGGATACTCATGTCTCACTGTCACAGCATACTATTTCAATGTAACGCACTCAGATCTTTTCATATACTCCCAACTACATCTAGGTTGTACCCTAGTACAACATAAATGCTGTGTAATTAGCACAAATATTGTACTGTTCTCAGAGTAATGATACAAGAATGTCTGTAGGGGGTGGAAAGACATCTCAGCAGTTAAAGAGCACTTGTTGCCCTTGCAGAGGACCTGGGTTCAGTTCCCAGCACCCACATGGCAGCTTCCAATGGTCTGTAACTCCAGTTCCAGGGGATCTGATTCTGCCCTCTTCTGGCCTCCACAGGCATTGCACTTAAATATATGCAGGCAAAACACTCCTACACATAAAATAATAAATAAAAATTTTTACATTAAAGAAAAAGACACTTTCCCCCAAAGCACAGTGATGTTGAGGTATTTGGTATCTACTGAGGCACCTAAGCAGAGTGTAAGAAGCTGTATAGATGTGGCTAGGAAGGTTGTCACATGGTTCTCTCTGATGAGCTTAGATGGTATACAAGGATGCGCACCACATACTTACCACGTACGTGTGATCACTGTGCAGACAAGTCCAGCAGCACTGCGTGACTCACAGTGGCTGTAGGATCCCTGGACTATCAGCCAGCAGTGGACGGACAGATGGCCTGCTTACTCCTGGCCTGCGGGTCACTCCTCTTCTCCCCCTTCAGTTCATCTAACTAGATCCTTCCGCTGATGACCAGTCTCTTTGGTTGACGAAGTTTTAGAAGGAGACAGAGGAAGATGAGGACATAGTAGTGAAGTTCTAGACCCCATTGCAGATTCAGCAAATCCCTCAAAATGGCCCAGGTGGCCTCACCGCTCCAGAGCCACCTACTTTGACCATTTAACCAGCTGAAACGACTGCACAGAGGTAGAAGACTTTCATTAAAAAGCTCTTTATCTTGTGTCTGTATTACATGCTTCATAAAATCCACATTCTTGACCTTGGTCTTCCAGCATTTCTAGAGCCAGGCCATGTTTAGATCTTGAACTTCACCACTCATGTGACCTTGGTGGAAGTCTTAGACACCACTCTCTTTCATCTTCTGGGAAAGGAGGAAAACAGAACCTGGCTGGATCAGACATCTTATACATACCACATCAGAGTCTCCGTGACACTCATGATCCACCATCCTCTTCCTTGAGATGGAACTCCCCAACATTGAATATGGGATTTAGAATCTTAAATAGCCACAGAACCTAGACATGGGGGGAAGTTCATCATGGGGTAAACTCTGGAAAAGGGACGTGAGGGCAAGCCAGGCAGACAAAGCCTGAACACTCCGCCTTCAATGACCTGGGGAGCATGCTGTGCTCCTAGATCCTAGTCTCTGCCCTCCATGACCTGGGGAGCATGCTGTACACCTAGATCCTAGTCTCTGCCCTCCATGACCTGGGGAGCATGCTGTACACCTAGATCCTAGTCCCTGCCCTCCATGACCTGGGGAGCATGCTGTACACCTAGATCCTAGTCCCTGCCTTCCATGACCTGGGGAGCATGCTGTACACCTAGATCCTAGTCTCTGCCCTCCATGACCTGGGGAGCATGCTGTACACCTAGATCCTAGTCTCTGCCTTCCATGACCTGGGGAGCATGCTGTACACCTAGATCCTAGTCTCTGCCCTCCATGACCTGGGGAGCATGCTGTACTCCTAGATCCCAGTCTCTGCCCTCCATGACCTGGGGAGCATGCTGTACACCTAGATCCTAGTCTCTGCCCTCCATGACCTGGGGAGCATGCTGTACACCTAGATCCTAGTCTCTGCCTTCCATGACCTGGGGAGCATGCTGTACTCCTAGATCCTAGTCTCTGCCCTCCATGACCTGGGGAGCATGCTGTACTCCTAGATCCCAGTCTCTGCCCTCCATGACCTGGGGAGCATGCTGTACACCTAGATCCTAGTCTCTGCCCTCCATGACCTGGGGAGCATGCTGTACACCTAGATCCTAGTCTCTGCCTTCCATGACCTGGGGAGCATGCTGTACTCCTAGATCCTAGTCTCTGCCCTCCATGACCTGGGGAGCATGCTGTACTCCTAGATCCCAGTCTCTGCCCTCCATGACCTGGGGAGCATGCTGTACACCTAGATCCTAGTCTCTGCCCTCCATGACCTGGGGAGCATGCTGTACACCTAGATCCTAGTCTCTGCCTTCCATGACCTGGGGAGCATGCTGTACTCCTAGATCCTAGTCTCTGCCCTCCATGACCTGGGGAGCATGCTGTACTCCTAGATCCCAGTCTCTGCCCTCCATGACCTGGGGAGCATGCTGTACACCTAGATCCTAGTCTCTGCCCTCCATGACCTGGGGAGCATGCTGTACACCTAGATCCTAGTCTCTGCCTTCCATGACCTGGGGAGCATGCTGTACTCCTAGATCCTAGTCTCTGCCCTCCATGACCTGGGGAGCATGCTGTACTCCTAGATCCCAGTCTCTGCCCTCCATGACCTGGGGAGCATGCTGTACACCTAGATCCTAGTCTCTGCCCTCCATGACCTGGGGAGCATGCTGTACACCTAGATCCTAGTCTCTGCCTTCCATGACCTGGGGAGCATGCTGTACTCCTAGATCCTAGTCTCTGCCCTCCATGACCTGGGGAGCATGCTGTACTCCTAGATCCCAGTCTCTGCCCTCCATGACCTGGGGAGCATGCTGTACACCTAGATCCTAGTCTCTGCCCTCCATGACCTGGGGAGCATGCTGTACACCTAGATCCTAGTCTCTGCCTTCCATGACCTGGGGAGCATGCTGTACTCCTAGATCCTAGTCTCTGCCCTCCATGACCTGGGGAGCATGCTGTACTCCTAGATCCCAGTCTCTGCCCTCCATGACCTGGGGAGCATGCTGTACACCTAGATCCTAGTCTCTGCCCTCCATGACCTGGGGAGCATGCTGTACACCTAGATCCTAGTCTCTGCCTTCCATGACCTGGGGAGCATGCTGTACTCCTAGATCCTAGTCTCTGCCCTCCATGACCTGGGGAGCATGCTGTACTCCTAGATCCCAGTCTCTGCCCTCCATGACCTGGGGAGCATGCTGTACACCTAGATCCTAGTCTCTGCCCTCCATGACCTGGGGAGCATGCTGTACACCTAGATCCTAGTCTCTGCCTTCCATGACCTGGGGAGCATGCTGTACTCCTAGATCCTAGTCTCTGCCCTCCATGACCTGGGGAGCATGCTGTACTCCTAGATCCCAGTCTCTGCCCTCCATGACCTGGGGAGCATGCTGTACACCTAGATCCTAGTCTCTGCCCTCCATGACCTGGGGAGCATGCTGTACACCTAGGTCCTAGTCTCTGCCTTCCATGACGTGGGGAGCATGCTGTACTCCTAGATCCCAGTCTCTGCCCTCCATGACCTGGGGAGCATGCTGTACACCTAGATCCTAGTCCCTGCCCTCCATGACCTGGGGAGCATGCTGTACACCTAGATCCTAGTCTCTGCCTTCCATGACCTGGGGAGCATGCTGTACTCCTAGATCCTAGTCCCTGCCCTCCATGACCTGGGGATCATGCTGTACTCCTAGATCCCAGTCTCTGCCCTCCATGACCTGGGGAGCATGCTGTACACCTAGATCCTAGTCTCTGCCCTCCATGACCTGGGGAGCATGCTGTACTCCTAGATCCTAGTCTCTGCCTTCCATGACCTGGGGAGCATGCTGTACTCCTAGGTCCCAGTCTCTGCCCTCCATGACCTGGGGAGCATGCTGTACACCTAGATCCTAGTCTCTGCCTTCCATGACCTGGGGAGCATGCTGTACACCTAGATCCTAGTCTCTGCCCTCCATGACCTGGGGAGCATGCTGTACTCCTAGATCCTAGTCCCTGCCTTCCATGACCTGGGGAGCATGCTGTACACCTAGATCCTAGTCTCTGCCCTCCATGACCTGGGGAGCATGCTGTACACCTAGATCCTAGTCTCTGCCTTCCATGACCTGGGGAGCATGCTGTACTCCTAGATCCTAGTCTCTGCCCTCCATGACCTGGGGAGCATGCTGTACTCCTAGATCCCAGTCTCTGCCCTCCATGACCTGGGGAGCATGCTGTACACCTAGATCCTAGTCTCTGCCCTCCATGACCTGGGGAGCATGCTGTACACCTAGATCCTAGTCTCTGCCTTCCATGACCTGGGGAGCATGCTGTACTCCTAGATCCTAGTCTCTGCCCTCCATGACCTGGGGAGCATGCTGTACTCCTAGATCCCAGTCTCTGCCCTCCATGACCTGGGGAGCATGCTGTACACCTAGATCCTAGTCTCTGCCCTCCATGACCTGGGGAGCATGCTGTACACCTAGATCCTAGTCTCTGCCTTCCATGACGTGGGGCGCATGCTGTACACCTAGATCCTAGTCTCTGCCCTCCATGACCTGGGGAGCATGCTGTACTCCTAGATCCCAGTCTCTGCCCTCCATGACCTGGGGAGCATGCTGTACACCTAGATCCTAGTCTCTGCCCTCCATGACCTGGGGAGCATGCTGTACACCTAGATCCTAGTCTCTGCCCTCCATGACCTGGGGAGCATGCTGTACACCTAGATCCTAGACTCTGTCTTCCATGACCTGGGGAGCATGCTGTACACCTAGATCCTAGTCCCTGCCCTCCATGACCTGGGGAGCATGCTGTACACCTAGATCCTAGTCTCTGCCTTCCATGAACTGGGGAGCATGCTGTACTCCTAGATCCTAGTCCCTGCCTTCCATGACCTGGGGAGCATGCTGTACACCTAGATCCTAGTCTCTGTCTTCCATGACCTGGGGAGCATGCTGTACACCTAGATCCTAGTCTCGGTCTTCCATGACCTGTGTAGCATGCTGTACTCCTAGATCCAAGTTTCTGCCTTCCATGAACTGGGGAACATGCTATACACCTAGATCCTAGTTTCTGGCCTCAGGAGTATTTCATTCATCAGCAAACTCATACCCAATAATCTTGGCCAAACCATTGAATAGCAGAGCCAAGATTCCAACCAGGGTGATCCATCTATACAGAGGAAGGTCTCTTGATTTCTGTAGGTGTTGACCTGGGCCCAGTCCAGTGCCAGACACAGCTCACGGATGGCCAGGGTCCAAAGTTCAAGGACCATGTTGGTCTGAGGGCAGAGAGTTCTTTTTGGCTGCAATGGAAAGAGAAAGTCCAAAAGAAGAATCCAGGAAGGCTTTCTGGAAGAGACAAACCTTAGATGCAGTGAGCATGAGATATCTGGTGATCCCACAAGTGCTGAGATGAGCTGAGCAGCTGACCGAAGAGGGAAGGATGCCCCAGGAAGAGAGAACACTGCACACACTCAGAAGAGCCAGCCAGCAAGCTTCCAAGACAGAGAACAGACAACTTGAGTATCCATAAGAAGTAGACAACCACAAGGTGGCCAGGAAGGAAAAGAACTCACAGAGAAGGGCCCAGGCAGACATGAAGGACTAAGATCACCTCACAGAGAAGGGCCCAGTCAGACATGAAGGACTAAGATCAACTCACAGAGAAGGTCCCAGGCAGACATGAAGGACTAAAAATACCTCACAGAGAAGGGCCCAGTCAGACATGAAGGATTAAGGCCACCTCACAGAGAAGGGCCCAGGCAGACCTGAAGGACTAAGGTCACATCACAGAGAAGAGCCCAGTTAGACCTGAAAGACTAAGGTCACCTCACAGAGAAGGGCCCAGTCAGACATGAAGGACTAAGGTCACCTCACAGAGAAGGGTCCAGTCAGACATGAAGGACTAAGGTCACCTCACAGAGAAGGGCCCAGGCAGAACTGAAGGACTAAGGTCACTTCACAGAGAAGGGCCCAGTCAGACATGAAGGACTATGATCACCTCACAGAGAAGGACCCAGTCACACATGAAGGACTAAGGTCACCTCACAGCGAAGGGCCCAGTCAGACCTGAAGGTCTAAGTTCACCTCACAGAGAAGGACCCAGTCAGACATGAAGGACTAAGGTCACCTCACAGAGAAGGGCCCAGGCAGACCTGAAGGACTAAGGTCACCTCACAGAGAAGGACTCAGTCAGATATGAAGGACTAAGGTCACCTCACAGAGAAGAGCCCAGTTAAACCTGAAGGACTAAAGTCACCTCACAGAGAAGGGCCCAGTCAGACATGACGGACTAAGGTCACCTCACAGAGAAGGGCCCAGGCAGACCTGAAGGACTAAGGTCACCTCAAGAGAAGGGCCCAGTCAAACATGAAGGACTAAGGTCACCTCACCGAGAAGAGCCCAGTCAGACATGAAGGACTAAGGTCATCTCACAGAGAAGGGCCCAGTCAGACATGAAGGACTAAGGTCACCTCACAGAGAAGGGCCCACTCAGACATGAAGGACTAAAAAAAACCTCACAGAGAAGGGCCCAGTCAGACATGAAGGACTAAGTTCACCTCACAGAGAAGGGCCCAGGCAGACCTGAAGGACTAAGGTCACCTCACAGAGAAGGGCCCAGGCAGACCTGAAGGACTAAGGTCACCTCACAGAGAAGGGCCCAGTCAGACATGAAGAACTAAGTTCACCTCATAGAGAAGGGCCCAGGCAGACATGAAGGACTAAGGCCACCTCACAGAGAAGGGCCCAGGCAGATCTGAAGGACTAAGGTCACCTCTCAGAGAAGGGCCCAGTCAGACCTGAAGGACTAAGGTCACCTCACAGAGAAGGGCCCAGTCAGACATGAAGAACTAAGGTCACCTCATAGAGAAGGGCCCAGGCAGACATGAAGGACTAAGGTCACCTCACAGAGAAGGGCCCAGTCAGACCTGAAGGACTAAGGTCACCTCACAGAGAAGGGCCCAGTCAGACATGAAGGACTAAGGTCACCTCACAGAGAAGGGCCCAGTCAGACATGAAGGACTAAGGTCACCTCACAGAGAAGGGCCCAGGCAGACATGAAGGACTAAGGTCACCTCACAGAGAAGGGCCCAGGCAGACATGAAGGACTAAGGTCACCTCACAGAGAAGGGCCCAGTCAGACCTGAAGGACTAAGGTCACCTCACAGAGAAGGGCCCAGTCAGACATGAAGGACTAAGGTCACCTCACAGAGAAGGGCCCAGGCAGACATGAAGGACTAAGGTCACCTCACAGAGAAGGGCCCAGGCAGACCTGAAGGACTAAGGTCACCTCACAGAGAAGGGCCCAGCAAGACATGAAGGACTAAGATCACCTCACAGGGAAGGGCCCAGTCAGACCTGAAGGACTAAGGTCACCTCACAGAGAAGGGCCCAGGCAGACATGAAGGACTAAGGTCACCTCACAGAGAAGGGCCCAGGCAGATCTGAAGGACTAAGGTCACCTCACAGAGAAGGGCCCAGTCAGACCTGAATGACTAAGGTCACCTCACAGAGAAGGGCCCAGTCAGATATGAAGGACTAAGGTCACCTCACAGAGAAGGGCCCAGGCAGACCTGAATGACTAAGGTCACCTCACAGAGAAGGGCCCAGTCAGATATGAAGGACTAAGGTCACCTCACAGCGAAGGGCCCAGTCAGACCTGAAGGTCTAAGTTCACCTCACAGAGAAGGGCCCAGTCAGACATGAAGGACTAAGGTCTCCTCACAGAGAAGGGCCCAGTCAGACATGAAGGACTAAGATCACCTCACAGAGAAGGGCCCAATAAGACCTGAAGGACTAAGGTCACCTCACAGAGAAGGGCCCAGGAAGACCTGAAGGACTAAGGTCATCTGTGCCCCCCACTTCCTGGACATACAATCTTGATCATTCCCTGTGCTGGCCATGAAGACCTGGTATAAGTGGGCACCTGCCTCTGTTATGGCACAAGAAGACAGTGAACAAAACCTTCTAAATGTGTTAACTGCCACCAGGAGAAAGGCCAGCTCTTGAACTTACTAAGCCTCTGGGAGCTGCACAGCCTTGACTGACTGCATCACCAAGACCCAGCATACCTTGGACGGAGCACACTAAGTGGACATTATAAAACAATAGGCAGAAGGCACCCTTGTGATTTGGTCACTGTCTGCAGGGACTGAGGTTTGGGATGCTGTAAGTCTCTTCATTCCCATCTGGACTCAGCCATATTGGCCTCCATTTTTTGCCCTCCTTGGCTCACACACAAGTCTTCAAGTAGGCCAAGCAAGCCAGATTCCTTGTTGTTTGCATGTAAGATGAGAATTCTGACTAGTGACTCATCACTTGTCAATGGCTGGCAGAACACTCTTGCCCATGAGGAGTTCACAACCTAGTGGTCAGATGCTATTAAAAATGTCTTCACAGGGATGGGGAGATGGATCGGTCACTAAAATGCCTGCTGCACAATCATAAGGACCCCAGTTCCGATCTCCAACACCCACAAAAATTTAGAAGAAATTCTGCAAAATCATTATATTAAGTGAAAAAAAAGACAGCAGAAAAGGACAAATGTCACATTATACTCTGTGTGGCAGGGTCCAGAGACTGTCTATGACAGCCATGTTTTTGGCTTTGAATGAACGATTTTATACATATACATACATATAGATAGATAGATAGATAGATAGATAGATAGATAGATAGATAGATAGATAGAGATGTATAAGGATAGATGAGGAGCTGGAGCAGAGGCTCAGGGGTTAACAGCACTGGCTGCTCTCCCAGAGGACTGGGACTGGTTCCCAGCACTCTCTTGCCAGCTAACAACCATCCTTAACTCTAGCTCCAGGGGACCTGACAGCTCTCTTCTAGCCTCTGTAGGCATTACATGACACAGGTGCACTTACATGCATGCAAAACATTCATGCACAGAAAATAAAAATAAGTCAAAAATTTGAAGGAAAAATGAGAGAACAATATATCATCAAATTGTGCATTCAAATATCCCACAGAAATTGACTGAAGAAGCCACTTTAAAGCAGCCAGCTGGACTCCCCCATAGAGAGAGAGCCCTCCATGAGGCTCAGGTAAAGGAATAAATAGCAACAGATGGTGTTCACATCATCAAATCAGGTGCTCACAATATCTGGCAGAAACCAAGCAGGGAAGGTGAGGCAGTCGGCTGGAATTCCCAGTGGGTGTCCTCTCTATGGACAACCTTCCTCTGTATGGACAGCCTTCCTCTCTATGGACAATCTTCCTCTCTATGGACAACCTTCCTCTCTATGGACAGCCTCCTACCTGAGCTTCTGGCTTCTCTTCTACACTGTAGACATTTCTATATTGTGGGCACAATGTTCTTTGACTGTTGGTCCACATTTGGTAGAGCTGTGGGGTCGGGGGTGTCATGGGGCCTTTAAGAGGTACTACCATGTTGGAGGAAGCACCGACCTCGTGGGGCAGGCTTTGAAGGCATAGCCACATCCATTTCCGGTCTGCCTCTGCTGCCTGTGTCTGCTGAAGAGGTGAGGGCCCAGCTCCCTGCTCTGGCAGCCCCCCCACCACGATGGACCATCCTTCTGGAACCTTAAGCCCAATAAACTCTTCCTTGTCTCAGTTGCCTTGGTCACGGTGTTCTGTCACAGCAACAGAAAGTAACCAGTACAACCATTGTGCTTTCTTTCTTCTTGGTCACTGAGTTGGGGGAGGGGAAAGCCCTCCCCTAGACAAGGTTCTTGGAGGACACTTGACTTGGATATGCTTGGGATGGAGGCAACGCTGTTTCGAAAGCCAACTTCCCAGGGAGTCCAAACAGCACATGCCAATTTACCAATATAATATATTATATACTCCTCAGATGTTGAATCTGAAATAGTCAGATTCACAGAGCAGAGAATAGAGTGGTGACTACCGACTACCGGGCTGGAGAGATAGCCTAGCGTTTAAGAGCACAGACTCCTCTTGCAGAGGACCAGGGTTCAATCCCCAGCACCCACATGGTGGCTGAGAACCGTCTGTAACTCCAATTCCAGGAGAACTCCAGTTCCAGGGGAAACTGACGCCCTCTTCTGACCTCCGTGGCATTGCACGACATGGGTGCACAAACCTACATGCAGGCAGTACATTCATACACATAAAATAAATAAATAAAATTTAAAAAATGAAAATGCAAATTAAAGAGCAAAGTGTATATTGGGTAAAATCTATTTGGCAGGTACTCAACTCTGCTCAAGCTTTGTCCACATATTATAGGATATCTTAAGGCTTAGTGAAATGTTTATATTAGTTAAATTTGGTTGTAGGTTTCAGNAGCACCCACATGGTGGCTGAGAACCGTCTGTAACTCCAATTCCAGGAGAACTCCAGTTCCAGGGGAATCCAACACCCTCTTCTGACCTCCGAGTCATTGCACGACACGGGTGTACAGACCTACATGCAGACAGTACATTCATACACATACAGAAATAAATAAAATTAAAAAAAAAAAAGAATGGTGACTACAGTGGCTGGGCTTGGGGAATGGATGGGAGGTGAGAGTCACAGTAGACAAAGTTCCAGGTTTGGGGGGGGAGGTGTCTTGTTTGAGACAGGGTCTGGGTCTCCCTGTAGCCCAGCTGTCCTGGAACTTGCTATGTAGGCCAGGCTGGCCTTGAATTCACAGAGATTTGCCTGCCTCTACCTCCCAAGTGCTGGGATTAGTGTGTGTGTCACCACGCCCAGCTTTTTTTTTTTGAAAAAAGATCTTGCCCAGGCTAGTCTTAAACTTGTGACCTTCCTAAGTGTCCCAAATGCTTGGATTACAGGCATGTGCCACTACACCCCACTAACTCTTTGTTAAGAGGGTAGATCCTTTGTTCCTCATGAGCAGAAGAAAGGAAAAGGCAGGAGACAGTGTTGGAAGTGATGAACTGGTGTCTGGCACACTTATGAGAGAATTCATCACATCATGTGCATTAGATATGACCCCTTGTTATACATTAACTACTATATTAAAGCAATTGATGCTCTAAAATAACCAGTCCCAATTCTTCACCCTCTCGGAATCCAGGCTCTTCACGCACGATTTCAGTTTGTCTCTTTAAAAGGATCTTTGTGAGTTCAAGGCCAGCCTGGTCTACAATGTGAGTTCCAGGACAGCTGGGGCTACAGGGAGACTCTGTCTCGAAAAGACCAAAAAAAAAATAATAATAATAATAATAATAATAAATAAAAAATAAAAGGACAGAGTACATTTTCTCCATTGCATGGCTTTGGATTTGACCATTACACTCAACTTGACTGACATTCTGGAAATGATGGTGTACCATTTCTGGTATTTAAAAATTTAAGTGTTGGGGCTGGAGAGATAGCTCAGCAATTAAGAGCACTTGCTGCTCTTCCAGAGAAGCTGAGTTCAAGTCCCACCACATCAGAAGGCTTACAACCACCTGAAACTTCAGCTCCAGAAAATTTGATACCTTCTTCTGGCCTCCAGGGACACCCACAAAGTCATGGCACACTCTAACAGGGACACAGACATAGACACATAGACACACATAAATAAATAAGTAAATAAATAAATTTTAAAAATAAAAACAAGTGTGGCACACACCTTTAATCCCAGCACTCGGGAGGCAGAGGCAGGCAGATCTCTGTATCTAAGACCACCCTGATCTACATAGTTAGTTCCAGGCCAATCAGGCCTCATAGCAAGACCCTATCTCAAAAAAAAGGGGGTGGGGAGAGGGTTCAGAGGCTGGAGAGATGGCTCAGCGGTTAAGAGCACTGTTCCCAACATCCACATAGAGGCTACAACTGTCCATAACTCCAGTCAGAGAATCCAACCTCCTCTTCTGCCCTCTATGGACATTATACACATGCAGGCAAAACACACAAAAATAAAATGAAATGAATACTTTTTTAAGTGTTTTCCCTTGGTCTCTTGTATCTCTATCCTGCTAATTCCAAACAGAGGGGAAACAGTGACAGAGGCTGATCCTGTAGTCCGCTTCCTGCCCAGAGTACCCACCGCTATGGAGCTACCCGCTGTTGCAAGAGCAAAAGAAATGCTTATTGTCATGTGCCCAAAGCTTCAATTCCCAGATCACTTTATAATAGCTGCTAACTGATGCAGCTAGTTACAGGAATTAAGTGTGCTAATACCAGTAATTACCCATCGTAGCAGATATGTGTATGTTAAATATACACCAGTTTAAAATAAAAATGACTTCATTAATTCTCCTTTAATGTCCCACTTTAAGAAAAATATAAGCCAGGTGTGGTGGCACACTCCTTGAATCCCAGCAGAGGCAGGTCAATCTCTGTGAGTTCAAGGTCAGCCTGGTCTACATAGTGAGTTCCAAGACAGCTGGGGCTACAGAGAGACCCTGTCTCAAAAAGGAGAGGAGAGGAGAGGAGAGGAGAGGAGAGGAGAGGAGAGGAGAGGAGAGGAGAGGAGAGGAGAGGAGAGGAGAGGAGAGGAGAGGAGAGGAGAGG
>VZQC01013351.1:1987526-2034515 GCA_009823505.1 Rhizomys pruinosus | reverse complement strand
AAAGAAAGAAAGAAAGAAAGAAAGAAAGAAAGAAAGAAAGAAAGAAAGAAAGGAAGGAAGGAAGGAAGGAAGGAAGGAAGGAAGGAAGGAAGGAAGGAAGGAAGGAAGGAAGGAAGGAAAGAAAGAAAAAAAGAAAGAAAGAAAGAAAGAAAGAAAGAAAGAAAGAAAGAAAGAAAGAAAGAAAGAAAGAAAGAAAGAAAAAGAAAGAAAGAAAGAAAGAAAGAAAGAAAGAAAGAAAGAAAGAAAGAAAGAAAGAAAGAAAGAAAGAAAGAAAGAAAAGAATGTAAATTCAAAATGCAGATACAGGGACTGGCTGCTCTTGCAAAGTATCTGGGTTTGGTTCCCAGAACCCACATGGCTCCTAATAACTGTCCATAACTCCAGTCCAAGGGATCTGATGCAGTCTTCTGGCATCCATGGGCACTGCACAGCATGGGGACACTTACACACATGCAGGAAAAACACTCCTATACATAAACTAAATAACAATAAAGCAGGTACACTAGGTGCTGTCCCTGGCTTACTCCACATAACAGCTACTACAAATAAGGAACACCCTGCTTGTTCTAAGAAGACTCTGGTTTGCTTACCCGAGATTTACAAATCACATTTAACATCCAAACGTACATGAAAAAGACAGTCTGACATGCCACCTTGGAAGGAGATAACAGTTTACCTCAAACACTCATTACATAACCAGTGTGTTCACTTCTTAATTAATTTGGGCTGATCCTGTCAGGTTTTGTTCTTGTCACTATGAGAGTTTCTTTTCCTATTTAATTCACTTGGATCAAACCCAACTTTTAACCAATACAGTAGCACACTTAATTTTATTTTTGTATTCCACAGCTATTGATAATAGCAAACTAATTTCTGTAGCTGCACTTGAAGAGACTATGCTGATGGAACTCATATTTCATCACACTCTCCTGATGACAGCGTGACGGAAGGATGATGAATCTGCTCATTTATTCCCTTGAGATTGCATTTGAAATTTTTAAGAGAAAGGAAAAGATCAATGAAGTCAGGTAAATTAGGCTTTCCTGAATGACGTCTGGGTCCGTACGAGACAACAGCACTAACCATCCCCACTCTTAATGAAATGCTAGCTTTAAATAAAGTTTGATTAATTGTATCTTTTAATAAAATTCTGTGGAACAAGTAAGAAGCTGTGAAATGCCCTGTTGTGAACACATATGAACAATATTTACTCATAATCAGTGTAATTACTGTCATAATTTCATATAGAATTAGCTCGTTTTCACTTTGGTAAGATTTGGGCATTTTACTTAGCTTTTACTTTAGAAATGATCCGTAAATAGATATAGCAATTAATGAGTTACTAATCATTTTGTATAACCTTTTGAAAAACTCTAGGGCAAATGGAAAGCACGGTTTATAGTATCAGCTTCTGGGAACTGGAAGTGCCCGTTGGCACAGTCAGTGAGGGGCTGGTGCCAGCACATCACACAGGATGCTCACTCAACTCCTGCCAATCATCTTGCCATGCACAACTGATGCTCCCCCAACTCCAGAAGCAGCATGAACCTTTATCAGGGCAGGGGTCTGAATAGTCCAGATGAACATTCATCGAATGTTAGATGACTATAACATTGTGTTTCTATTTTGTTTAATTTGTATGATTAATTTGTAATAATGCATGTATGTGTAACACACTCAGATTCTTCATGGGGGCTGAGGATCTGAACTCAAGTCTCCATGTTGACATGGCAGGTACTTTACCAACTGAGCCATTCCCAAGACCAGGAATTATGTGTTAGAATCTTGTGTTGATATAAAATGATGTCAGGGGCTCGGGCAGTAGCTCAGCAGTTAAGAACGTGTACTGCTCTTACTGAGAACTGGAGCTCAATACTCACGTAGAGTAGCTCACAACCACCTTTAACTCCAGCTCCAGGGAGACGCATCACCTCGGCCTATGTCAACACCAGCACTTGCATGCACAGACACTCATACAGACCCACATATGCATAATTAAAAATAATAAAATGTATTTTTTAAAATTACTAAAAAGACTTCATTGATATTTTTCCAAAAACACATCATCGACAATGACAATAACTGCTCTGATAAGCTGATCTCTTCATCAAGACTTCTTTCTACCATGAATGTCTCCCTCATATATAAAACACATAAGCCAGGCGTGGTGGTGCACACCTTTAATCCCAGCACTCTGGAGGCAGAGACAGGCCGATCTCTGTGAGTTCAAGACCAGCCTGGTCTACAGAGTGAGTTCAGGCCAGCTGGGGCTACAGGGAGACTGTGTCTCAAAACAAACAAAAAACACATAAATGCAGAACATTATTTTAAGTGACAACTTTTTTCTTGATCAGTGTTCATAGAGAACCATATTGATGCCATAAAAGCTCTATCCTTTATTAAATAAATAGAAGAAAAATAGTTTGACCTCAGACTTTTAGAGTTATAAGACTATCATGACTATGGAAAGAGAATCCTTTGAAAATAAACTACTTTCAATTAGATCTATTTTCTGCTCCTTAACAATAAGTTCCTTCTTTAAAATATTATTAAGGAGAATTGACCTTACATTGCCTAATTTGAACACAAACAGTCTGCTGTTTATACAAGTTTAGAAACTTTATGAGTCCATGCTTCATGAAGTATTTGATAACTATCATAATAATAAGGTACTGATTATAAGGCTGGGTGTGGTGGCCCATGCCTTTAATCCCAGCACTCATAAACAAAGTTAGGCAGATCTCTGAGATCAAGGTCATCTAAAAAGATACTGGCTGGAGAGATGGCCTAGCGGTTAAGAGCGCCGACCGCTCTTACAGAGGACCCGGGTTCAATCCCTAGCACCCACATGGCGGCTGAGAACCGTCTGAAGCTCCAATTCCAGGAGAACTCCAGTTCCAGGGGAATCCGAGACCCTCTTCTGACCTCCGCGGCGTTGCACGACACGGGTGCACAGACTTGCATGCAGACAGTACATTCATACACATACAGAAATAAATAAAATTAATAAAAAAAATTTTAAAAAAAGATACTGATTACTATGCGCCAGATTTCATGTATTCTGCATTTAATACCACAACCTTGGAAGGTACATGCTAATGCTTTCATGTCTTGCAGCTAAGAAAACTCAGGCTCTGAGAGATTCAATGAGTAGCCTGGAATTCTCACAACTATTATAATTGATGATGTAGCTTGTCTCAAGTCCATAAAAGTCTAATGTTTATTAATGTTTAAAATTTCCTCTAACTTATGAAGTTTTCGTTTGAACTTCTGTGCTATAATGACAAATGAATTATTTGTTTTCATGACAGAAAGAAATATAGCACATAATTATTCTTCCATAATATCAATAAACTATGAACCAGTGATGAAGTTCTATGTCTGATGGAAAAGGAGTTGGTCAACTCGGTATTCCAAGAAACTGATGAGTCCCACGAAGTGACTTGCTGCTAAAGGAGGCTTTTCACAAGAAAAGACGACAAAATGATGTGCATCCTAAACAAATGAAGAACGTGTGGGTCTAGTGACTGTGCTGGGGCCAAAAGTTTTCTAGAGAAAACAGAATTCCTTTATAGATAAAACACAAATCACAGATCCTACACACAAAATCATATCTTAGTATTAAATTACACCTTGAAAAGGAAAACAGTCTCTTTTTTAATTTTTTTATTTTTTATTTTTTATTTTTTTTATGTGTAGGAATGTACTGTCTGCATGCAGGTTTGTGCATCGAGTCCTGCAATGCCTCAGAGGTCAGAAGAGGGCATCGGATACCCCTGGAACTGGAGTCAAAGATGGCTCTCAGCTGCCCTGTGGGTGCTGGGGATCGAACCCTGGTCCTGTGCAAGAGCAGTCTTAACTGCTACGCCATCTCTCCAGCCCGGAAAACAGTCTTAAATGGATAATAGATCAGTGGATACCTGGACAAATGGATGGATGGATGGATGGATGGATGATATTTTCTTTTGATTTCGGTGAGTTTGTTTTCAAGCTGAACCCCATGTTAGGGGGGGTATTTAGGTGAGAGTGTGCAGAGAGACTTTTCTGGATCTCCTCTGTGAGATTTAGGCGCAGCTGAGGGGGTGGCAGGGAGCCGGCTACAACCAGGCAGATCGGGAAGACTGCAAGACCAGACTGACCGCCCTCAAATGACCACTTCCTCCAACGAGACCAGAAGGACCTCCCTCAAATGACCACTTCCTCCAGCGAGACCAGAAAGACCTCCCTCAAATGACCACTTCCTCCAGCGAGACCAGAAGGACCTCCCTCAAATGACCACTTCCTCCAGCTACACCAGAAGGACCTCCCTCAAATGACCACTTCCTCCAATGAGACCAGAAGGACCTCCATCAAATGAGCACTTCCTCCAACGAGACCCATCTCCCAAAACAGAGGCACCAAGTGTGTTCAGTACACGAGCCTAGGGGACTTTTATATCTTAACCATAATAGTCACTAAGACAAAAAAAAAAAAAACTCACTAAGACACACACTTCTTCCTTTAACACTCGGACATGGTTTCCAAATGTAGACCTGTGACTCAGAGAAGACGATGAACAGCACTGCTCCAAAACGGAGTGCTGAGTCCTGACCCAGAAAATCGTTAGCATTGTTGGCCCACTTTATATAAGAAGGACAGGGTCCCTTTAAGAGATAGAGCTTTAGGGGCTGGAGAGATGGCCTAGTGGTTAAGAGCTCCGACCCAGGTTCGATCCCCAACACCCATATGGCAGCTGAGAACCGTCTTTAACTCCAGTTCCAGGGGAATCTGACACCCTCTTCTGACCTCCTCAGCATTGCACGACACGACACGGGTGCACAGACCTACAAACACTACATTCATACACATAAAAAATAAATAATTTTTTTAATATTTATTTATTTATTTTATGTGTATGAATGTACTGTCTGCATGTAGGTCTGTGCACCTGTGTCGTGCAATTCTGCGGAGGTCAGAAGAGGGTGTTGGATTCCCCTGGAACTGGAGTTCTCCTGGAATTGGAGCTACAGATGTTTCTCAGCCGCCATGTGGGTGCTGGGGATCGAACCCAGGTCCTCTGTAAGAGCAGTCGGTGCTCTTAACCGCTAGGCCATCTCTCCAGCCCCATAAATAATTTTAAAAAGAGAGAGAGAGAGAGAGAGAGAGAGAGAGAGCTTTAGCGGTTGGAGAAACATTTAATGGTTAACAGCAATGACTGCTTTTGCAGAGGACCAGGGTTCAGTTCCCAGCACCCAGATGGTGGCTAACAACTGTCCATAACTCCAATTTCAGGGGATCTAGTGTCCTCTTCTGACCTCTTCAGGCATCACACGCCAGGCACACACTTACGTGCATGCAGGCAATATGTTCATATACAAAAAGTAAAAAAATAACAATAATAAAATATTTAAAACACGGAAATTTCTTCCACTACATGTTAAATGTTTTAAAGAGTACTTTTCAAAGTGCAGTTATATCTACATGAAAATAATGTCTCCTACTAAAAGTTTCAGGCACAGATACTTATTTAAAGCCCAAAAGACTTGACCTTAATATCTTATAAGAGGTGTGCCTGTGTTCTGTTGACTCAAGGGTAGGTACAGAAATTCTTCACACTTTATCAGCTTTTGACAATAGGCACTTATGGGCCTGAGTGATCTCAAATAGATTAATGAGGCACTGAAGTATATTAATGAATAATGGAACATTTTAAAATTTATTGTGTTTTTAATTCATTTAACTGAAATCCATTTAATAGTTGAAACACTCCCTACTGAACATGTTAAAAGGCATATTACACTGAGATTTTATTAATTTATGTTTCAATTCATCTATAATTTATTCATTGTATTAATTTATTCACTTAATTTGGC
This sequence comes from Rhizomys pruinosus, assembly GCA_009823505.1. Classification (NCBI taxonomy): domain Eukaryota; kingdom Metazoa; phylum Chordata; class Mammalia; order Rodentia; family Spalacidae; genus Rhizomys; species Rhizomys pruinosus. The sequence goes on along the minus strand of VZQC01013351.1, from coordinate 2,028,663 downwards.
TTTGCCATGCAAACATTGCAGAAATCAATTATTTTATTGGGCTCTCTGTGTAATGAAGCAAGCTTTCAGCTGGCTGATCAGCAAATCTGGGGTCACTGGAAGGATGTAAAAATTCGGGGCATGGTGGCACACACCTTTAATCCCAGCACTCAGGAGGCAGAGGCACATGGATCTCTGTGAGTTCAAGGCCAGCCTGCTCTACATAGTGAGTCCCAGACCAGCTGGGGCTACAGGGAGACCCTGTCTCAAAAAAGACAAAAAAAATTAATAAAGATGCAGGTATCATTTCAGAGAGCAGGAGATGAACAGACACAGTCAAGAAAAGTTTCAATGTTAACTCCCTTGGATAATAGCATTTTAAAATAATCAAAGATGGGTTGGGGTCAGTAGCCTCAAAATTCTGGCACTGCTGAATTTCTGCCTGTACTCCAGTGCTCGAATTCCAGCTGTGCATGATCACAGCAGACCATTCTTCCCCTGTCCACTTCCTCTCAAGCTCCTACGGCCACCTCTCCCCTCTGTGCATCACAGGGTCACTCTTCTTAAGTATTCCTCCCTCCTCTCATTGATCATATTAATTAGTATTTAAATGTTTATTTATTTTACTTTATATGTATGAACACTTTATCCACATGCATGTATGTACTCCATGCATGTATGTACTCCATGCATGTGTGTACTCCATGCATGTGTGTACTCCATGCATGTATGTACTCCATGCAAGTATATACTCCATGCATGTATGTACTCCATGCAGAGACCAGCAGATGGTGCTGGATCCCCCAGACCTGGAGTCGCATATGGTTGTCAGCCACCATGTGGCTACTGGGAACAAATCTGTGTCTTCTGCAAGAGTAGTCAGGCCTTTTAACCACTGAGCTATCTCTGCATTGCCAAAGTAATAAAGATATTAATAAAATGATCCATACCAGAATCCCATAGGTTTCCAGCTAGACTATGAAGGCGTAATCTGCAAGTTTCAAGCATCTACATGCATCATAAAGAAATTTGTAAATAATAATCATCAGGCTAAGTTGGGAGATCTTTCTTTTTCCCATGAAATGACAAAGTTTTTTTTTGGGGGGGGGGTCTTTTCAAGACCGGGTGTCCCTGTAGCCCCAGCTGTCCTGGAACTCACTCTGCAGACCAGGCTGGCCTTGAATTCACAAAGATCCACCTGCCTCTGCCTCCCGAGTGCAAGGATTAAAGGCGTGTGCCACCATGTCCGGTGACAAAGTTTTTAATAGTCATGTAAGTAAATGGTTATTTTTCACTTCAGAATAAGTTGTCTTTTTTTTTTAAGATTTTTCTTCTTGAGCCAGGTGTGATGGCACATGCCTTTAATCCCAGCACTTGGGAAGCAGAGGCAGGCAGATCTCTGTGAGATCCAGGCCATCCTGGTCTACATAGTAAATTCTAGACCAGCTGGGGCTACAGGGAGACCCTGTCTCAAAAAGACTGTGCCTTGCATATGTTTCGATACTTACTAGCCATGGCAATAAAATAATTTCCAGTTTGCTATGTCCCCATTCTTAACTCCTGCTTCATTTTATTTATCTTTAGATAAATCTTCACATATATATTGCCTCACAGTTCTATGGGACCCATAAAGATTTTTTTAAGCCACTTTAGGGAAACAGTTAAATGTATCCACCATGTCACAGTTATTCCACTTTCTTGGTTTTGGGGCCCAGAGGGCAGCTAAAATGTATTCTCTTAGCATGAAAATCACATAGCACTGACCTACAGACCTCATGCTGCGCATCGGATCTCCAAACCTGCTCCTGCTGAGTTTCTGCTACCTCTCGCTCACTCCCCCTCGCTATGTATTTTAATTTTTACATTTCCTGTATAAGTGAAATCATGTGATATTTTTCTTTCTGTGTCTGGTTTATTTAATTAAGAATAATAGGTTCCAGCTGGGCGTAGTGGCGCATGCCTTTAATCCTAGCCGGAGGCAGAGGCACGCGGATCTTTGTGAGTTCGAGGCCAGCCTGGTCTACAGAGTGAGTTCCAGGACAGCTGGGGCTACAGGGAGACCCTGTCTCGAAAAGACCAAAAAAAAAAAAAAAAAAAAGAAGAAGAATAGATTCCTCCAGCTTCATTCACATTGTGCCAAAGAACAAGATCTAATTCTTTGCAGGGCTGGAAAATACTTCATTGTATCTAAGCAGCACTGCTTCACACACACATGAGGGTGTTTCTGTATCCTAGCTACTATGGATAATGCAACTATGAACATGCCTGTTCAGATGCTTGAACACAGTGCTGATTTCATTTCCTTTGCGTATATTCCCAGAAGAGTGTTTGGTTTTACAGCACTTTATTTTTATTTACTAAAAAATTCTAAAAACTGTTTTCTACAGGAGTGTGTCAATCTCCATTCCTACCAACACTGTATAATATTCATTTGAAACATACACACTCTCCAACATTTTTTGTCTTTTGACATTTGGCCATAATCATCCCAGTTTCCTGGGATCTCACAGTGGCTTCACTTGCATCTCCCTGATGGTTAATCATGCTGGGCACTTCTCACAGCCCCTAGTTATCTCCCTGCTCTGTGCTCCGGGCCCTCAGAAACTGGATTGTTTGTCAATACCTGAGTTAGTGGGATCTATTTTCTACCCAAAGGCATCACCTGGACCTATTATGTAAGTAGACAAATGTAAGTGTGTATGCACATGCACATACATGCTAAAATAGTTACCAACATAAGCAGACAAGTATAAGCATGTACACACATGCACATACATGCTAAAATAGTTACCAGCATAAGTAGGCAGGTGTACACATGTACATGCAGTAAAATAGTTACCAACATAAGTAACCAGGTGTACACATGTACACACATGCACACATGCAGGAAAGTAGTTATCAACACAAATAGATAAGTATAAGCATATATACATATGCACACAAAGTAAAACAGTTACCAACATAGGAAGGTTCTACATGTACAAACACAGTAAAATAATAATTAGCATAAGTACCCAGATATACACAAGTACACACACACAAAGTAAAACAGTTACCAATATAGACAGGTGTACAGTTATACACACATGCACACATGGTAAAATAGTAGCCAAGGTATGCAGACACATGTACACACACGCACATAATAAAAAAGTTACCAACATAGGTATACATGTATACACATGTACACACAGTAAAATAATTTCCAACATAGATAGACATGTGTACATATGTAGATAAATGCACACACTATAAAATAGTAACCAACATAGGTAGACAGGTATACACATGCACACATATGCACATGCACACAGTAAAATAATCTGAGCAACTGGGACATGAAAAGACTTTTCCAAGGTGATTCTGATTAATGCCTTTTTTAGGTAAGATGTTGGAGCCAAATTGGAATATAATTGACTGGTTTCCAAAATTTTTTTGGAAACTTTTGTCCATGGAATATTTTAAAATGGCATTTGGACTTAGCTTGAAATTTCAATCAATCACACCTAGAAAAGTACACCTACATTCTAAGTGTACTTTGCCATAATTTTAGCCCATTGTACATTTCAGAGTTTAAAATATTACCGATGTCTGAGAAATTGTTTAAATTAAAATTAGCCTAAATCAGCCAAGGTTTTAGAAACTCCCCACTAAAATCAAGCCAGGAAGGTTGTGGACACTTTTCAACAGTCCTGAGTCATCAGGCAAACTCAGGAACAATCTCAGCTTGAGGAAGGACAAGATTCGTAGACCTCACCCTGGTGGATTTTTGCAGGTAGTTCAAGTTCCTTTCATCTTTAGATGCTCTTATGGCAATGTCTAGTTTAAAAGTAATTCTTCAGCACTTGGGAGGCAGAGGCAGGTGGATCTCTGTGAGTTCAAGGCCTGCCTGGTCTACATAGTCCAACTAGGGTTAAAGGGAGACCCTGTCTCAAAAAGACCCCCCCCCCCAAAAAAAAAGGAATTCTTACAGCATCAAAGCCTCATTTCAGTGGTTTTATAAGTTGAAGAGAGGAGAATAAACGGAAAGTCAAAGTTGGCAAGGACCATGACTCTGCAGTTTGGGAACTGGATTACTCAGAAGCCTGTCTGCCTTGTTTATTCCAGTAGCCTTCCGGCTGAGATCAGAACGGCACTTCCGGCTGCGAGCTTCCTGTATAGAGGAGAGCAGGATTTACCGTTTTCTTCTCACAATGAACACAGTTGAATGGTAGTTCAAACACAGCAGATTAAAAACCCTACTTTGGCCCGGCGTGGTGACGCACGCCTTTAATCCTAGCACTCGGGAGGCAGAGGCAGGCGGATCTCTGTGAGTTCAAGCCCAGCCTGGTCTACAGAGTGAGTTCCAGGACAGCTGGAGCTACAAGGAGAACCTGTCTCAAAAAAAAAAAAAAAAAAAAGACCCCCCCTCCAAAAAAAAACCCTACTTTGGCGGGGCATGGTGGCCTACACCTTTAATCCCAGCACTGGGGAGGCGGAGGCAGGCAGGCAGATCTCTGTGAGTTCTAGTCCAGCCTGGTCTACAAGCAAGTTCCAGGCCAGCTGGGACTAAAGGAAGACCCTGTCTCAAAAATACAAAAAAAAAAAAAAAAAAAAAAACCTTTGTTGTCAGCATAGTAACACACACCTCTAATCCCAGCACTCTGAGTTACAGCCAGGTAGATCTCTGTAAATTCCAGGCCAGCTTGGTATACATAGCAAGTTCCAGGCCAGCCACAGATACACAGCAAAATTTTGTCTCAAAAAAAAATTTTTTTGGAAACTTTTGTCCATGGAATATTTTAAAATAGCATTTGGACTTAGCCTGAAATTTCAATCAATCACACCTAGAAAGGTACACCTATGCCGGGTGAGGTGGCGCATGCCTTTAATCCTAGCACTTGGGAGGCAGAGGCAGGCAGATCTTTGTGGTTTGAGGCCAGCCTGGCTACAGAGCAAGTTCCAGGACAGCTGGGCCACAGGGAGACCCCTTTGAAATAAGACAAAAAAAAAAAAAAAAAAAAAGTACCCCTACATTCTAAGTGTACTTTTCCATAATTTTAGCCCATTGTACATTTCAGAATTTAAAATATTACTAAGAAAATACACCTTTCCTCAGGAAAAAAGGCCATCTTTTTTCTACATATAAATTACCCCTTAAAATGTTTAAGAATGGACATATAATTCCTTTTTAGAATTAGTTTCTATTTAATTTCAAAAACTGGTAAGCAATAAAACTTCTATGTAAAAGTCACAAATGTCATAGAGCTACTTGTTAGCCTCCATGTAGAAGACCAAAACATGAGTAGATCAAGATTTAAGACAGAAATACCTAGCAGACGTTTTACACGTAGTCTGGCCAGCACAGCAGAATAAAAACATCAGGTAAGTTAGAGAAGTGGAGAAGGATTTGAAAGTGTTTACAACTATGAGATAACTTCCTGTTATTCAGCACAGCTAGTGATGTTCAAAGTTAAAACATTTGACAAAATTATTGATCACGTCTGATGCAGGAATATAGTACAGGCAATAAGCAGAAGTTCTAGTTTGCTTTCTGTTCCTGGAATAAAACAAAAGGAATTTGGGATGAAGGGATGGTTCAGAGGTTACGAGCACTGTTGGGTTCTCAGCACCCACAGGACAGCTAACAACCGTTTGTAACTCTAGTTCCAAGGGATCTGATGCTGCCCTCTTCTGGCCTCCACAGGCATTGCACTTGCATACATACCTATAATAAAGTAATAAATAAAATATTTTTAAAGGAACTTAGGGGAGGAAAGGGTTTATCTCAACTTACACCTCCAGATCACAGTCCATCACTGAGGGAAGTCGGGGCTGGAAGTCAAGGCAGAAGCAGAGACAGAGCCACCGAGGAACCCTGTCAGTTGTTTATATATCGTCTGTTGGTCCTTTAATCATGCGTGGCCGCAATCCACATGTGTTCTTCCCTCCTAGAACCAGGCTGGCAGCTTCACAAGGCTACAGCTTCAGGGCTGTCTCCTGCCTGCAGGCCAACAGTACCTAGGCTTAGCTCTGGCAAGGAGGAGGGGTTTGGGGACCATGGAAAGTCACCAGAAGAATGAAAGAAAGAAACGGACTCAGAGAGAAGGTCCAGGAGGAAGACTCAAGTTTAATGTTGTAACTGAAGGCTTTTATACAAACCCTTGCATGGGCTTGGACACATACACACAATTGGGGGCTGGAGCAGGCAGTTGGGACAAGGGAACCTCAGGCTGTCTTCCAGATCAAAGTTCTTTCCTAAGTGACCAAAGACAGCCCAGGCTTCACAGGTCTGTGAGGATAACAGCAGGGGTCGAGGCTTGGGCTGTTTGCTAACTGCTTTTAAGTGCTTCTGCCAAAGGAATGCCTGCAGAACTCAGTTATCCGGTTTGTTCCTCCGGCTTACTCGGCCAGCTTTCTTATACACCCCAGACCCACCTGCCCAGGAATGGCCCCACAGTGGGTGGGGCCTCTACCAACCAACGGTCAAGACAATTCCCTACAGACTTGCCCACTGGGCAGCCTGGTTTGAACGGTCCCTCCATTAAGTGGCTCTCTTCCCAGGTGACTCTTGGTTGTGTCAAGAAGCCAACACAAGCTAACCAGGACAGTGGACATTTTTAATTTTTTTTAAATTTATTCTTTATGTGTAAGAATGTACTGTCTGCATGCCAGTGTGTGTACCTGTGTCATGCAATCCCACAGAGGTCAGAAGAGGGCATCAGATTCCCCCGGAACTGGAGTTAAAGATGGTTCTCAGCTGCCATGTGGGTGCTGGGGATCAAACCTGGATCCTCTGCAAGAGCAGTCGGTGCTCTTAACCACTAGGCCATCTCTCCAGCCCCGACAGTGGACATTTAAAAATGAACAGGCTGGATAACACTGAACTAAGCACATAGACCGATATTGTTAACAAAAGACTCTCTGAAAATTGTGACTGGAAAGTCTTGAATCTTCATTAAAATTCCAGGAAAACGGGTAAAGCTGAAAAGAAAAAGAACTAATGCCTTTTTCTGCCCTGTTCACAAATACCAAATCTCTTCTCAGGCAATGCAACTCAGATGGATGCAGCAGGCGGGCTGTGGAAACTTCCTCACGTCACTCTACTCCCCAGGGGATGATCTCAGTAAGAAGGTAGCTTGCTAGGGTTAATTGTAGATTCAGTTTTTTTTCCTTTAATTATGCATACATGTAGTGGAAAGGGCACACACATGTATGTATGGGTACACGTAGTAGGGAGAGCACACACACATGTAAGAGCAGCTACCATGCAGTTCACAAGAGGGATCTAGAGTTCCAGTGGCTGTGAGCACTGCCTGGAATACAGAGTACATTCTCTGAGCTGCCCTGCAAGCTGCGGGGCCATCTCCCCAGCCTGCCTGCTGCTGTCTTAGGAGTCCCCAGGAGAAGCACTTTGGCCCTCCGGTAGATCCCCTCACTTTCTCTGATATAACCTTGCTAAGAAGAAACTAACATAATATGCTCATTACACTTGTCTCTGGTTCTTTATTTCTACAATATGATTTTTCTTTCCTTACTAAATTCCTACTTTTCTGTCTCTAACTTTCTACAATTAAATCTCACATTTTATCTTACAGAGTTGAAATGCTAGCAACATCTCTTCTTTTGTTTTGTTTTGTTGGTTTTGTTTAAGACAGGGTCTCCCTATTGCCCCAGCTGTCCTGGAACTCACTCTAGACCAGGCTGGCCTTGAACTCTCAGAGATCCACCTGCCTCTGCCTCCCAAGTGCTAGGATTAAAGGCATGAGCCACCACACCACTATGTGGGTGCTGGGAATCGAACCAGGTCCTCTGCAAGAGCAGTTGACACTCTTAAACGCTGAGCCATCTCTCCAGCCCCGGCAACATCTCTTGATCACATCCAAGGTCACTTGAGCTTAATAAATTATTCTGAAACTCTTTGAAATGGCTTGTTACTCACAGAAGAGTGCCCAGATTTATTCCCCTGTGAGCTGCTAGCTCTACAGTTTGGTGTATTAAAACAAGGGCCAAGAAATCCTAACATCAAAGCTGGGTTTTCAACATTATATGTCTAAATAATTGAATATATTTATATCTAATGTATCTTTCCTTATAGAAGTTACATACTGGCATAGGTGACCATTGAAGAGAGGTAATGCAGTGAAGTGTGCTTCCCCACCATCCGTGTGCAAGTCTTTATTTAAAGGCATCAAAGATCATTTCCTCTTTTTCTACTCATTGCTTATAATTCATGAAAGAGTACTGATCACTATGTCTTAAGAAGTGAAGATTTGAGGGGGCTGGAGAGATGCCTCAGCAGTTAAGAGCACTGACTGCTCTTGCAGAGGACCAGGGTTCGATTCCCAGCACCCACATGGAAGCTAAGAACCATCTTTAAGCCAGCCTTGGTGGCACATGCCTTTAATCCTAGCACTCAGGAGGCAGAGGCAGGCAGACCTCTGTGAGTTCAAGGCCAGCCTGGTCTACAGAGTGAGTTCCAGGCCAGTTGGGGCTATAGGGAGACCCTGTCTCAAAAAGACAAAAAAAAAAAAAAAAAGGCCCACCACATGGGCTGAATGCTCTCTCACCATGTCATCGCCAGGGGCAGAGTCCATGAGGGGACTTTGGATTTACATGGGGGAGGGGAGCTGGCATTTGGTATGTAGGTTATTTCCATTCACTTTGCAGGCAAGCCTGAGTAAACTGGTTAGACTTCCCTAAACTAAGGTTTGGAGACCTTTTCTTGTGGGTCTTGGTTCCTCTGGGGTGGGAAGGAGAAGGGGGAGATGCCATGTGCATGGGCATCTCCTGGTGGAATCTTAATTACAAATTGCCATAGTCATGGCAGGATTAAACAGAACTGTGGACGGGTTTAAGAATGACAAGCCAAAGACTCGGGAAAAGAGATGGAACTTTCTTGGTTATGGAAAAAGATACCAGTAACTGAAGGAAAGGTAGTTGCACGGAAAGAATGGGCAGAGGAAATGTTGATATGATTAGCCGTCCCATAGGCCTGACGGGGGTAGCAGGAGCAGCATGGGTACTGCAGAGGACAGTGAGATGCAGAACTAGGATGAGACCACCCAAGTGAATGATGGAAATGAAGGAAATTCCAGGATGGAAATCCACAATGGAGTAGCATACCTGCTAGACTGGTGGGTGCACCACACCAGTACAATGCATTGAGGACACCGGAAGGTTTGGAACAAACCTTACAAGCCCTGGGAGTAGCACCCCAGGAGCAAAGATATCAGCGAGCAGCTGTGGAGTGATAAGGAATGGCCACTGCTGTGGGTGATAAGGAATGTCTCTGAGGCAGAGGCGGGAGCTCGAGGGAAACTGGGGTGTAAAAGTTAGTGCAAGAAAAATCTAAGGCTGGCCTCCGACCTCGCCAGTGAGCTGCCTAAAGGGGAAAAGGAGGTAAAAGTGTCAGCTTGCTGCTTTTGGTAGCTAGGATACCCAGGAAAAAAAGACAATGATAAAAAGGAGAATGATGAGGAGCCAGATGCCCCTTGGGTTCGACCTTTGATACAAAGAAAAAGAAAACCCATGCCGCCATGTTAATGGTGGCTGTGGAGATGGCCCAGAGCTGGACCTAAGGCATGGGAATTGTTGAAATTGGGGAAAACTTTGAAGCAGGCAGTGAAGGAGCCCCGCACCACCTGGTGTGTAAGGCTGTGGGACGTGGGAGTGGGTGGAATTATTGTAAGTGCTGCAGAAGCAGGAAAGCTGAGTAACATAACCACCATGCTGCCTTGAGACACAAGCTGCATAGCCTGAGACAGCACAAGGGGAGCAGGTCCCTAATGGATTGGCTAATAGCAGCCATTACTGACACATGGTCATCTGCAACAGAAATCCCCCACCCTACCAGGGAGTGGAAAGTGATAAAGGAGGGACAAATGCTACTAAGAGAACTAGGTATGAGGAAAGCAATATATAGTACCCAGTGTTCTGGGCCAGATGGAGGTGTGTTTAGCAGTGATTAAGAAAAAGCCTGGGGGCTGGAGAGATGGCTCAGGGGTTAAGAGCACTGACTGCTCTTGCAGAGGACCCAGGTTCAATTCCCAGCACCCACATGGCAGCTAAGAACCATCTTTAACTCCAGTTCCAAGGGAATTTGACACCCTCTTCTGACTTCCACCACAATGCACAACATGGGTGCACCTACTTACATGCAGACAGTACACTCATACACATAAAATAATAAATAAAAAGAAAGAAAGAAAGAAAGAAAGAAAGAAAGAAAGAAAGAAAGAAAAAGAAAAAGCCTGAGGCTGGAGAGATGGCCTCGAGGTTAGGAACACCAACCATTCTTGCAGAGGTCCAGGTTTGATCCCCAGCACCCACAAAGATGGCTGAGAACCATCTTTGATTCCAGTTCCAGTGGAATCCAACACCTTCTTCTGACCTCCGCGGCATTGCTTGACACAGGTGCACAAACCTACATGCAAATAATACATTCATACACATAACAAAAATAAATAAAATTTAAAAAATTAATTAAAAAAAAAGAAAAAGAAAAAGCCTGGTCAGGTGTGGTGGCACACAACTTTAATCCCAGCACTCACAAGGCAGAGGCAGGTAGATCTCTGTGAGTTCAAGGCCAGCCTGGTCTACATAGCAAGCTCCAGGCCAGCTGGGACTAAAGGGATACCCTGTCTCAAAAAGACAAAAAAGAAAAAAGAAAAAGAAAAATGACCTCCAGAGTGGTATGAAACTTTAATGGCTATGCTGAGCCCCCTAGACAGGACAAAGTCTGTATGAAGTGAGGAAGGCTATGTTGAATCTAGGTGACTTAGGCCAGCATGTAAAATATGTCTATACAGGAATGAAGCAACCTAGAGGAGATATAAAAATGATTAAACAAAAAGGAAGTCTGTTTGGGTGAGCAGGAAGCAAATTTGGCAGGATCTGTGTAAAGCGAAATTCTTAAAGAAAAATTGATAAAAAGCCAAATTCTGTGCTAAAAAGCCTCTGGAAGGCCTTAAAGCCTGAGGAACAGTTCACGAGAGGTGTACAAAGAATGGGAACTGTTTGGGGGTGGGTAATGAATCCCCCAAGTTAAACAGAGTGCCTTTCTTTGCAAGAAAAAGCTTTCTGGGGGTGGGAGCAGTTTGCCTGGCTGGGGCAGTAAAAAGAAAGTAGGTGTTTTGACCACAGCCAGAAGTCAGGCCCAGGAACTGGTCAACTCAGCTAATCAGCAAATGCAACAGAGACAAAAGGAGCACATCCCTCCATGGCCCTGTTCAGGGCTAGGCAGCTTGAGTCAGGCCCAATGAGTCTATCAAGGCCAGAGGACTACAGGAAAGCTGCAGGTAAAAACCTCAGGATACTGGATGGGATGGAGCAAATGACTACAGGTGCTGAAGAACTAATTAAATTAACACCTCTCATTCATGCTGTTGTACCCAATGTGGATCTTTTGAGACAACAATGGGCACAAATAGATAAACTCTTCCCATGCTATGTTGGACCTGGTTTATGTTTAATTTAATACCTAATGTTAATACCTAATGTTAATGTCTGAGTGTTTTACAGATGTGAGACCTGTTGGAGACATATCTCACACATCTGAAGGAACAAAGATAAAAAGCAAATTCACTAAAGAGGTGTATCAGAGCCAGGTATAATTATGGAAACTTTGGGAGCTTTATGTTTAATAAGATATAGTAGTAGATAAAGGCTTCAGTACCAGGCAGGGACTGCTCTGCTAGGTTCTGTTGGCTGGGGAGGCTCTAAAAGCCCCCCAAACAAAGGCCATTTTGCCTATGACTTTGGGTACACACAAAAGTGGACAGTAAGAACCTATTGCTGAAGAAACTATGGGATGTGGGTGTGAGAAAGGAAAATTATGCTGAGACCTTGCACTGCAAATGGACAGCTGACCCTCACAGTGCTCAAGAGCACTATGCAAATCGCTGGAAAGAAATGGTCTCCGAAGCTCTATGGACCTCACGTGCTGTGATTCCTCAAAGAAGATGTAAGTAGGATAGTGACTGCCAACATGTGTGTGCACCCAGAAAACAAGTCTAATTACCCTCCTTTGGAGGGTAAGATGTATGACTGACACTGCAATCATGATGCCCCCTAGTAAGGCTTTATAGGCCCCATTAAAAAGCAGTAATGCCAGGCTTAAGATACCATCCAGGCATTTATGTTTGTGCCCATACAGTAACTGGATATAATACTTAATGTTTACTTAGATGTCTCTGCTTCGGGCTATTTGTGTTTTGTTTAGTAGAGACAATGAGCCACCCGCCCACTGAAGACAGAACTTGGACAGTTTGATGTGTCAACTCAATGACCTCCATCTCTCACCCTTCTGAGGCACAGGGACTCTCGCAGAAAAGGTTTGTAAGGGACAGAGAAGAAAGGTGGAACGTTCATCACCCAGACCAGCTGAGTAGTGGGCGTGGCCAACTTTGCAGCCCAGCTGTGCAGCAGCGAGTTTTCCAGCGATGGTGGTATTCCCACAGAAGGTCCAAGAGACTTGGGAATTCTGGGACTTTGGGAAGGATGGCGACATATAAAAGGCCCACCAGATAGGCTGGACACCCTCTCGCTATGATGTCACCAGGGGCAGAAGTCATGGAGTCCAATTGGGGACTTTGGATTTTCAAGGGGGGAAGGGAGCTGTTACTTGTATGTAAGTTATTTCCATATACTTTTCAGGCAAGCCTGAGCACACTGGTTAGACTTCCCTGAAGCAGCAGAGCTCTGCAATACCTTGTATTAACAAGAAGGGAAACAAAGATATTCTAACCATGTCTGGTCCCAAAACATTCCCCCAGACCAAGCAAAAACATGACATGAAAAAGAAAAAGAGGAAACACCCCCACACACACTCTTCACTCTCTTCATGAGTGCAGAGCTCGGGAAGAACAGAAAGAAGTGCAGATGAACTGAATATCCATCTTCCGCACAGGACACCCAGCAAACACACATTTGCTCATTCGTTCATTTGTTTGTTCATTCTTTCTTTCTCCTTTCCTTCCTCTCTTCCCTTCTTCCCTCCTTTCCTACCTCCCTTCCCTCATCCTCCCTTCCTCCCTTCCTCTTTTCCTTCCCTCCCTTCCTCTTTTCCTTCCCTTCCCTTTCTTCCTTTCTTTCTTCCTTCCTTTCTTTCTTCCTTTTCTCCTTCCTATTCTCTGCCATGGAGCTCCACTCCCCAAAAAGCTAAGAGGCAGTGCATCCCGTTCAGCACACTACCCACCAGTGCTCAAATTTCAGTAATACTTCAATGCAAACAAAAGGCAAGATTTAAATTTAAAAAAAAAAAAAAAACAGCCAATGACAGGATAGGAGCAGGTGTGGGCCTGGAAGACCCACTTCCGAACTTCTATCCCCCAGTGACCATGGAGAGAAAGAGCAAGCACTGCGGGCACCACACCTGTAGGGCACTGCATCATCTGTGGCTCTCATACCCTTTCAGATCATACTGTTTTTACAAGATTAGAGGTGTAATAACGCCCATCTTTGCCACTGTCTGGAATGCCTGATCCACTGAGAGAACCCCTTGTCTCTGATGCAGTATTCACTGTATCAAGAATTAGCTATGAAATCCAATTGGAAACCTATTCAACACTTCAAAACAATCCAAGATGCTGGGACACACCATCAAAAGACTGCTTCCTAAAAGGCTCTGATGTAAAAGTGGAAGAGCCCCAAAGATTTGCAAACCACAGCATAGAAATACAAGAAATATGGAAAATGAAACATTTATGAACTGTTCCAAAAGTTTATAACTCTCCAGCTACTGACTCCAAATGTTCTGAAATGAATAAAGTGCAGGATAAAGAATTCAAAAGAGTAGCCAGAAAGACAGCTCAGCAGGGAAAGACACTGGCTTTGCTGCCAAGCCTGACAGCCTGGGTTCAAGCCCAGGACCCACACGGTGGGAGGAGACACCTGATTCCCTCAAGCTGTTCTCTGACTGTAGCAAACAGGTACACGTGTACACACATGTGCACAGACACAATAAATAAATGTAATTTTTTAATTTAAAAGAGTATTTTAAATTGATGAATGCCAAGGAACTACAGAAAAAATTAATTGGATGACTAAGGAAGACAATGCAGGGTATGCAGGAAAGATTAACAGAGAGATTTTGGAAAAAGAAACAGGAAACTGGAAATGAAATGTCCAATACGTCAAGTGAAAACTCAGTGTAAGAACCTCACCAACAGCACAGTCCACAGAAAACAGAATTTCAGGGCTTCAGGACAAGGGTGATAAATTACAACACACAGACAGTAATAATGAAAAAGCAAGAAGCTGTGAGCACAAGACCTTGAAAACATTATTAAAATACCAGTCTTAAATATTTTTGTGTAAAAAAGAGGCATCAAGGCACAGACGAATGGCCTCAGAACCCTATTCAATGAAAGAATAGCCAAAATGATTGTGAAAATATGCATAGGAATTCAAAGGAGATGAACAGAAAAAAAATAATCATCATGTCATGTTACCGTTAAAATACCAAGAATACAGAACAGAGAACATGGAGATCCATGAGAGGAAAGAACCAGGTGGTCACAAACACAGCAGCCCGCCCCACAGGAACTCGAAGCTTAGAACTGTGGAAGTCAAGTCCTGAAAGGAAACAATTGCCAACAGAGGTTTGATGTCTAGAAAAATTATTATGATGATTCAAAGAAGAAAATAGCTTTCATGATAAATAGAAACTAAAGGGATTCATGATCACTGTGTCAACACTGCATATGGAAGGAATCTCTTTTTGGTTTTTGGTTTTTTGTCTTTTTGAGACAGGGTCTCCCTATAGTCCCAGCTGGACTGGAACTCAGTATGTAGACAGGCTGGCCTTGAACTCACAGAGATCCTCCTGCCTCTGCCTCCCCAGTGCTGGGATTAAAGGTGTGTGCCTAAGGAATCTTTTTAAAGATTTGCCTATATGTATGAGTATTTGCCTGCATGTATACACATGCACTGTGTGTGTGAGGCTCACAAAGCCAGAAGAGGGCATCAGATTCCCCGAAGCTGGAGTTACAGGTAGTGGTGAGCCACCATGTGGGTTCTGGGAACCAAACCCAGGTCTTCTGCAAGAACAGAAAGTGATCTTAACCACTGAGCCATCTCTCCAACCCCAGAAAAAGGAATCCTACACAAAGTAAATCAAGATAAACACAACCATGAGAGCACAAGAAAGAGCATTCCCACTAGGAGAGTAGATACACAGAAGAGAATTCAAAAATGAAGCACATTACTTTGTACACTGACTTTAGTGTGGTGGCACACGCCTTTAATCCTAGCACTTGGGAGGCAGAGGCAGGCAGATCTTTGTGAGTTCAAGTCCAGCCTGGTCTACAGAGTGAGTTCCAGGACAGCTGGGGCTACAGGGAGACCCTGTCTCGAAAAGACCAAAAAAAAAAAAAGTTTAAAGGGGCTGGAGAGATGGCTCAGTGGTTAAGAGCACCAACTGCTCTTGCAGAGGACCCAGATTCAATTCCCAGCATCCACATGGCAGCTAAGAACCGTCTTTAACTCCATTTCCAGGGGAATCCCATGCCCTCTTCTGACCTCCTCAGCATTGCACGACACGGGTGCACCAACTTACATGCAGACAGTACATTCATACACATGAAAATAATAAATAAATAAATAAATAAATAAATAAATAAATAAATAAATAAATAAATAAACAAAAATAAGTTTAAAGGGGTTGGAGATATGGTTCAGCGGTTAAGAGCACTGACTGCTCTTGCAGAGGACCCAGATTCAATTCCCAGCACCCACATGGCGGCTAAGAACTGTCTTTAAACTGGGTGTGGTGGCTTAATCCCAGCACTAGGGAGGCAGAGGCAGGAGGATCTCTGTAAGTTCAAGTCCTGCCTGGACTACAGAGTAAGTTCCGGGCTAGCTGGAGCTACAGGGAGACCCTGTCTCAAACACACACACACACACACACACACACACACACACACACACACAAAGTTTAAAACAATCAAAATCTCATTGTACAACCAAAGCCAAACAAAATCAGGAAAGAATCAAGCATTATAGAAAATGATAAGCATTAGTGTATACCTTTCCATTTCAATGGTGAGTACAAATAGGTATAGCTCTCCAGTCAAACAGGCAAGGCAGGCGAAATGTCTCAGCAGTTAAACACTAGTCACCAAAGCTGGCCACCCAGTTTGATTCCCAGGACATACATGTTAAAAGGAGAGAACCAACTCCCCTCTGACCTCCATACATATCATGGTATGTGTGCATCCTCATTCACACAGACACATCATAGACATACATATACGTAGCATAATGTGTCACTAAATAATAATAAATGAATTTAAATAATAATAATTTTAATCAAGAAATTTAGAAATGCTTAAGTACATAATCTGGATTTTTTTTTTTTTTTGTCTTTTTAAGACAGGGTCTCCCTTTAGTCCCCGCTGTCCTGGAGCTCACTCTGTAGACCAGGCTGGCCTTCAACTCATAGACATCCGCCTGCCTCTGCCTCCCAAGTGCTGGTATTAAAGGGGTGTGCCACCACACCCGGCATCATCTGGATTTTTAAGTATGGAAAATATATGAGGCAGGGGGGCTGGAGCGATGGCTCAGCCAGTTTGGTTCTCAACACCCACATGGCAGCTAACAACCATCCATAACTCCAGTTCCAGTGATCTGATGCCCTCTTCTGGCCTCTGCAGTCACTGCACATATGGGTGGGCTTGTATATACATGTAGGCAAAACGCTCAGACACACAAAATAAAGATAAATAAATCCAAACATTTAATATATATATATATATGATCAGACTTTTTAACATTGGCTGATATTTTGATGTGTTAAAGACAACAATAAAGGTGCTGGAGAGATGGCTCAGTGGTTAAGAGCACTGGAGAAATGGTCCAGTGGCCTTTGTTTTAGGATCCCCTTCTGGACTTTCCAGAAATGAGAGCTAGATTTCAGATGGAGAGGGGGAGTTCCATGAAACGATACTTAGCTTCACAGTGAGGGGCAGACTGCAGCTTTCTATAACTCTGAATACACAGTTTCTGTTCTCTTGTGTTTCATTTACTGCTTACCCCAGTATAACTTGTTTGAATTTTCAGCGGGTCTTGATCTCAACTGTGAAAACCACTAGGTCAAAAATTCAGTAGGAGCTAGCTGGAGAAATGGCTTGGTGGGGTGCCCGATGCATAAGCTTGAGATCTAGCATTTGGTTCCCCAGAACCCAGGAGAAGCCAAGTGTGGCTGCACGGATCTGTAATCCGAAAGCTGGGAGGCAGAGACAGCAGGATCCCAGAGCTGCTGTAGCCAGTCAGTGAGTGTCAGGGGCTCAAAAAGAGTAAGACGAAGAACAATCATCACCCTCTGGTCCCCATACAAACACATACACATGCATGAATACATGCACACACATAGACAATATGCACACCAGAAAGAAAGAAAGAAAGAAAGAAAGAAAGAAAGAAAGAAAGAAAGAAAGAAAGAAAGAAAGAAGGAAGGAAGGAAGGAAGGAAGGAAGGAAGGAAGGAAGGAAAGAAATAAGCTATTATCTGGAAAAATTAATAATAAACAAATGAATAAAAACCGAAAAAAAATTGCCAAGCTTTCAGAAATGCCACTTACGGAACCGTTACATAGAGTTTCTAAAAATGGTAATTTTGTTTTTTTAATTTTATTTATTTTGTATGTGTATGAATGTACTGTCTGCATGTAGGTTTGTGCACCCTTGTTGTGCAGTGCCATGGAGGTCAGAACAGGGTGTCAGATTCCCCTGGAACTAGAGTTAAGACGGTTCTCAGCCGTCTTGTGGGTGCTGGGGATTGAACCTGGGTCCTCCGCAAGAGCAGTTGGTGCTCTTAACCGCTAGGCCATCTCTCCAGCCCAATGGTAATTTTAATAAAAGTAAAAATATTTTGTTTCGGAGTGTTTTTGTTTGGTTGGGTTTTTTTGAGACGGGGTCTCCCTATAGTCCCAGCTGTCCTGGAACTCACTCTGTAGACCACGCTGGCCTTGAACTCACAGAGATTCACCTGCCTCTGCCTCCCTAGTGCTAGGATTAAAGGTGTGTGCCACTACGCCCAGCTTAAAGATGGTTCTTAGCCGCCATGTGGGTGCTGGGAATCAAACCCGGGTCCTCTGCTAGAGCAGTCGGTGCTCTTAACCGCTGAGCCATCTCTCCAGCCCCAAAAGTAAAAATGTTTTTATTGCTATGTAGACACTGAACAGCAGCGAGAGAGCCGGTGTCATCCGGGGCTGCCACTCCTTATCATGCACAGAAAGATGATTGTCTCTTTTTTCTTGTTGGCACTGGAGGGGTTGAACGCACATGCCAGGCAACTGTTCAATCCCTAAGGTCTATCAGACCCATACAACGGTCTGTTCCTGCTACAGAAAACTCTTTTAAATATGTATACTTTTTGCAATGTCAAACCATACTAAGATATCATCTCACCTAGTTAGAAGAACTACTGAAAAAGTGACAAGTGCTGGCATGGAGTTAGAGAAGGGTGTTCTCACACACTGTTGTGGGAATTCAATTTAGTGCAGCATCTATAGAAATAGTATACAAGCTATGCCAGAAACTAGAAACATAACTGTCTTGCCCCCTACTCTTCTCACTCCTGAGACACAACCACTTACCACTGGTTTGTTTATTTATTGGTATTGGGGGTTGGTATGTGCATGCATGAGTGCAGGGGCTCTCACGTCCAGCAGAGGGCGTCAGATCCCCTGGAGATGGAGTCACAGGTGTCTGTGTGTGCTGGGATCTGAACCTGGGTCCTCTGCAAGAGCAGTATGCATTCTTAACCATGGAGACATCTCTCTGGCCCCTGACCACCACTACTTTTTTAGAATCCCTTCCAGAGATATTCCATACACATCGGTTAAGTGTCAGTTATCCAAAATGCTTGAGATAGAAATGTTTCAGAACTTGGATGTTTTTAGATTTTGGACTATTTTCATACATATACACTAAAATATCTTGAGGATGAGATTCAGGTCTAAAGATGAAATTTCTTTATTCATATACACTTTACCTACATAAAGTAAATTTGTAAGTAAATTCCTCATCCCATTCTGGTACAGCTGTGTTTCACCTGACACTGCGAGGTCCTCAGTGGAATTTTCCATATGTGGACACACACTGACTCTCAAACATTTTTTTGGATTCTGGAGAATGTTGGATTTCCAGACTTCTGATTAGAGGTGCTCACCTGTACATACAAACTTGTTTGTCTGACTGTGGACTGCACAGGACAGAGGGCAGGTGGGGACAGCTTTTCACACAGCAATTTAGTTCAGAGAAAACCTGCCACAAAATTCCAGTGCCTCTACCTCAGCCCACTGTGTGATGCACCATGGCTTCCTGCTAATTGCCATCAAGGAGTGTTCCAGTGTCATGGGACCCCAAAGGCTCCTAAGGCTGAGCACTTGCCCCCCGGAAGGAGGCACTGGACTGGGAGGTTGCAGGACATTTAGGAGGAAGGGGTCACTGGGTGATACCTGAGGGCTATAGCCTATCCATTTCCTGTCCTCTTTCTATTTCTTCACCCACAGAGATGTGAGCAAGCAGCCTCCCACCACGATACCCCCCCACCACAATGGACCTTATCCTGAAATCATGACCCAAAATAAATCCTTCCTCCCTAAGTTCCTTCCAGTCAGAATTTGGTCACTACAGTGAGTAAAGTAATGGACAGGAGGATTGGGTTTTTTGCCCAGTGTTTTGCTACATAAACTATGCTTCAATAAATAACCTTATTGATATAGGCCATTTGTCACAGCTGTGCACAAACCTTCAGAATGTTTTTCTAGATGTATAATCTCCCTCAAAGGGATGTTGGCATTTTTATATCTATGTTGACAAAAGTGGAATTAGAGCCTTCAGAAAGCTAGTGTCTAGCTAGAGTCTAAAAAGATTCTGCTTCTATTGTTTTTTTCTTTAAAGTGGGGTTATCAAGTGATAGCAGTTTTCCACTTGCGAAAATGACATAAACATTTGTCTTGCTTTGTTTTTATATTCTAGCCAGGGTTTTGCTCTGCAGCCCAGGCTAGCCTAGAACTGTCGACCCTCCCATCACAGCTCCTCAAGTGTTAGGATTACAGCCTGTGACATCACGCCTGGCTAAACTTTTTGTTTTCTTTAGCAAGGTCAGGGGCCCACCCCAGGGCCTTCTGGGGGCAAATGTCCGGCTGCTGAGCTACATCCCCGTACCCCAAAATTCAGTCGTGAGTGAAGCAGGTCTTCAAGAGCACCGGAGGCTGCCACCCACAGACCTCCTCCTGGGGCCCGGACTCCTCATCTGGTCAAGGCTGTTTCCTGTGCAGATTACAATCGGTCTTGTCCATCTCAGGCCACTGGGTCAACAAAACTGCAGACAGGGCTGCCTCCCACCTGGCCAGAGAGGCTGTCTGAGCATAAGGAGGAGTTGGGCAGCAGGAAGACAGTCATCAGCTCCCTGGAGATCTGGCTGATCTGCCACCTTCCTTCCAGACTGTGGCTCCAAGCCAAGCTGAACATCCACCTGTCCACGAGAGAGAAAAGGAGGAGGAGGAGGAGGCCAGCGGAGCTGGAATGCCCTGTGCACTTCAGATGCAGTGCAAAATGTGCTAAAGATCCCGCACCCAAGATGAAGTCCAAACATGCAGGCCAAGCTGGCGGTCCCAAGACCAAGCTCAGGAGCAGTGAGGCTAATGTTCTCCCCTGCCCCGAGGCTTCAAGGACTCGCTGTAATGCAGGTTCCCAGGCTGGGTAGAAAAGCTCGAGATTGCCTAATACAGTTTGAGCATTTTTAAATGTTTCCATAATCATGAAGAGCGGTTCTGCCTTTGGGACGAGGAGCACCTGGCTGGCAGTCACTCCTCATAACCAGCTCGACAGGGTTCACTTTATTCAGGATGACAGCTGTGTCCCGGATGCAATTCCACTTTCACTCAGAGAGTGCCCTGATCTCTGCTTCTGCCTAATGCTGACCTTTTTGTTTTCCTTCTGCTCAGTGCCAGGTACAAGTCACATAATAAACATTAATCCAACATGTTTATTCCAGCACCTTGGATGTGTGATTGAATTCTACCCATGTTTCATAGATTTATACGGACATTTCTGGGCCTATAATTTGTCTGCCACTTTCAGTTTGCCAGGATGACCTGCAGCTCAGCCCTGTTGCCATATCTAATACACGTTTTGTGTGCTTAGGATGTCTGTGGGATTCAGCATCTTCCTTCCCCACACGGCTACTATGGATAAAAATACAGCATCCCTGGAGGCATACCCACCATGCAGGATGTGCTCTGACCCTGTCCAGACACTGGGTTTTCCTGGCGTTCACCAAGAGACAAAGAAAAATACACGCCTATACAGTTAGCTTCCTTGGTTCCCTCATAAAACATACTGCTTGGTGAGGCCAGGTGCTCCGTGTAAACCCAATATTAAATTATCTTTCAGACTGTGTTCTGGCTTCATTTCTGCTATTGTGATAAACACCATGACCTGAAGCAGCAGAGGGGAGGAATGGGTTTACCTGGTGTATTAGTCACTTTTCTGTTGCTGTGATAAAACCACCATGACCAAAGGAACTTATAAAAGGAAGAGTTTATTTGAGCTTATGATTGATGGTTCCAGGGAATTAAGAGTCCATTGTGTTGGGGAGGCATGATGGCCAGGGCTGGAGCAGAAAGCTGAGGTTCACATCTTCCAAAGAGCACAGGAAGCTGAGAGAGAGAGAGAGAGAGAGAGAGAGAGAGAGAGAGAGAGAGAGAGATTGACCACTGGAGACTAGCAAGGCCTGTTAAACTCTCTAAGCCCGCCCCCAATGATGTACTTCCTCCAGCATGGCCACCTTCTAAAAGCTCACAAAATCGCACCAAACTGGGGACAAAATGTCTGAATAGTTGAAGCCTAGGGGACATTTTCATTCAAACCACCACACCTGGGGAACACTTCTAGTTCACATTCCATCACTGAAGGACATCGGGGCAGGAACCTTCCTATGAGGAAGGCAGCCTAGTGGTTCCCTCAAGTTCCTGCTCAGCTGAGGGCTTCCACAGGAGGGAACCACCTGCCCAGGGACAGTGCCAGGCGTAGTCGACTGGGCCCATCTCCATCAATTACCAGTCAAGACCATCTCCCACAGACAATGGGGTCTGAGCAATCCCTCACCCAGACCCCCTTCTCAGGTGACTCCAAGCTCTGCCAGGTTGACACTGCAGCTCCCTGAACTCTATCATCATCAGGTATTTCTATATTAATCAATAGCCTTGGCCCTATCACACACTGGTCTTATAAATTATTATCCAATATAATACAAAATGTCCAACCTCATTTAAAATATTTTCTGGTCTTTTTTCTCAGGGCTATTTTTTCATTCCCAGGTTGAAAACATTTAATTATATAGACCAATTGTATACTTTGAACTTATGACCATGCTATTGCCACCCAGCCTTCATTCCCTTTTATGTTTCCATAAAGATTAAAGGATGTGTTTGGTTTTTGTATTTGGCTTTTTTGAGACAGGGTCTTATTATGTTGCCCAGGCTAGCCTCATACTCATAATTCTCCTGCTTCGGCTTCCCAAGTGATGGAATCCCAGGCGGCTGCCACCGTACTGGAAAGCTTAAATGAGAAAGCCCAAAAATTGCTCCCATTATTTTCAGTGTAAGCCTCCACTGTGAGTTGCTTTTAATCAAATTAACTTATTATATTCCAATACCACTTCTACTGTCACTAAAATTCCACATTTAATGTATTATATTATTATACTGGACAAAAATGAAACCTTGCTAGAATTATTGACCTTCAACATTAGTAATTCTATCCCTCGTGTCTTCAATCCATCCACAAAAGACAACCCGCAAACTCTGAGGGGAAAAGATTCTCCAAGGTGTCACCCAGTCTTTCAGTGTGTTGGGATCAGGTTTTTTTAAACAATTTTTTTATCTTTTTTTATTAATTTTATTTATTTCTGTATGTGTATGAATGTACTGTCTGCATGCAAGTTTGTGCACCTGTGTCGTGCAATGCCCCGGAGGTCAGAAGATGGTGTCGGATTCCCCTGGAGCTGGAGTTCTCCTGGAATTGGAGTTTCAGACGGTTCTTGGCCGCCATGTGGGTGCTGGGGATCGAACCTGGGTCCTCTGTAAGAGCAGTCGGTGCTCTTAACCACTAGGCCATCTCTCCAGCCCCGGGATCAGGTTTAATTTTGCTCCATACATCTCCCAGTGCAATCTAAGCATTATGCTGATTTTTCCTTTGCAATTACTCTACAAATAAGCAATTCCATCCTTTTAATAATTCTTATGCCCTTTTTAATAGTACTTAAACTATTAACAGATATACTAGGCTTTCTTTCCATGGTCAAATTTGGTCTAAATAAACTTGTTTATAATGCCAGGCATGGTAATACACTCCTTTAGTCCCAGTACTCAGGAGACAGAAGCGGGCAGATCTCTGTGAGTTCAAAACCAGCCTGGTCTACACACTGAGTTCTAGGCCAGCTGTCGCTACAGAGAGACACTGTCTCAAAAAAAAAAAAATACATAATAAATAAATAAATAAAGTTGTTTATAAAGCACTATAGAAACTTTTATACTGTTTCCAATGGTTTGGAAGGTTTTTGTTTGCTCAAACAACAAGGACTTATAGATGAATATAAGATCACATCCCCCTCCCCTCTGTACTTAAGAGACTGCATTAAAACTGGCTGGACTCATTATTTTAAAAGTTTTAGTTAAATTGTTTTATTTACATGTACATTTGTATGCGTACACATCCATGTGTATGCCTGTGAAGGCCAGAAGAGGGAACTAGACTTACAAGCAGTTGTGAGCCTTCCACTGTGGGTGCTGGAATTCAAATTCCGGTCCTCTGTGACAACAGCAACCACTTGTAATTGCTGAACCATCTCTCCAGCCACAGACCAGTCTTTTTTTTTTAGGTTTTTTATTTTTATTGTTTTTTATTTTATGTGTATGAGTGTATCTGCCTGCGTGTGTATAAGTGCACTCATGCCATGTGATACCCACGGAGGTCAGAAGAAGGTGTCAGATCCCCTGGAACTGGAGTTAGAGATCGTTGTTAGCTGCGATGTGGGTCCTGGGAATCAAACCTGGGTCTTCTGCAAAAACAGTCAGTGCTCCTAAACACTGAGCCATCTCTCCAGTCCCAGACCAGTCATTTTACAACAGTGACTGCAGCATCGACTTATTGATACCTGGTGATTTCCCAGTACTTTCATAGCCTCGGAGTAGAGACTATTTTCTGTAACATTACAATGGCCCCACGATATAAATAGGGCTACTGTCTCCAGTTTCAGACAACAAGGCCCTGCTCAGCTACTGAGGTGCCTTGGGTTTCTTTGGCATCTGGTCTGCTAGGAAGAAAAAGTAACAAAACTTTATTCCAAAGCACATGTTGCAGACTTAATATTAACCAGTAGACTGCGGATAGACATAATCACTTTGAAAGGAAGTGGCTCTCCACAATTTACCCCTTAGTCTCACAAATTACTAAAGTTTATATTGCCAGCCAATGGTCTGCATCTCCAATTCTGATCTAAGTTCCCAATTTGCTGCCCTGTTGTAGGAATGAAACTTTGCCTGGCTCGAGCAGGACCTGTAAGACCTGTCCGGTAAAACCTCTGAGAGTTATCTGATATCTCTGTGAGTTATCTGTAGCTCCGGAAGGTCCAGGATATTACAGTGGTTTTTGCCTCAACTACCTCTGCAAAGTTCCAGAACCAGATGGCCCCTTCCCTTGAGGTATTGAGCAAAATGTCGCACCTCTAGTTTACTGGTTGCACAAACAGAAACTCTGCAGCTCCCCCCCACCCAGGGAGCCAAGGTGGCTGGCCCTTCTCTTCCGCCTGCCCCCCACTTCCTTGCCCAGAGCACAGTAACGTTTGTTATATAAGCACACTGCTGGCATGAATAAAGGGAGAGTATATTCTCCTGGGCTTTCTGAGTCCATGTCTGTTTGTCTTTCTTTATCTTTCCATTCCATTGGGTAAATCCCTCAAGTCCCCTCCCCACCCCTTGCCAGAGCTAAGCCTAGAGACTGTTGGCCTGCAGGCAGGAGACAGCCTTGAAGTTCACAGTCCTGTGGGATTGCCAGACCTGGTTCAAGAGAGGGAAGAAGATCATGTGGATTGTGGCCACACATGACCAAAGGACTATCAGACGATTAGTAAACTCCAACACCCTGTGATCTCTGTGTTCCCTTCCCAAGTTCTCACAACACCCCAGGAGTCGGAGCACAGCAATGCACAATTTTATTCCAAATGGACATAGATTTTCATGTGAACTGCTGTATGTCTGCCTGACTCTGTGTCTACACATCCATGTTACATGTGGATAGCAAATTCTTTTTAAGAAACAGAAAAATTGGTTCTTCCAAAACCACAGCCTCTAACATTTAAAAGCTTTTAAGTCAGTTTCATATTTTCAGAGTGTCTTAATTGCTTGCAATGTCTTTTCAAACCTAGATACTACAGGATGCTTCTGTTTGTCAAAAGGAACCTGGAGTTAGAGGCAGACTTGGCATTGAGACTGTGCTGTTGAAATACAGATCCGCCACCTGTTCCCTCTTCCACACAGTGACATGGATGTCCAAGGCTTTAAATACACAGAGAGCTACGCGTGTATCAGAGCAGCTCAATTCCCCACTCATCTTTCCCTTTAACATGTGAATTATCACGGCCACACTGTACCACTATTCACACAAAATCAGATGGTGACACAATCCTGGAAGGGCTCTGGCAGAAGATGAGGTCCCAGAGCAACACCATGGTCTGACTGGCTTTCTTTGTGTGGGATCAGCATTGGATCTATAGAGCACAAAGCAGAATGACACTGACAGATAATTTTTAATTCTTAATATAGGTATAATAAAAGGCATGGGGCACTGACAACATTGGGATACTAAGTTATTTTGTTTGTTTGCTGTCTGTTTTTGGCTTTGAGATAGGGTCTTACTATGTAGCTCAGGCTGGACATGAACCTGTGATTCTCCTCAGCCTCCAGAGAACTGGAAGCTAAGTTTTTCTTTTAACTAGTTACTAGCATTCAACTGTGGAGAGTTGCCACAAAACCCCAGATTCCTAGTATCTTCGTGCATAAGGCCTGGTTACAAAGGGCAGAGTATCAACCCTTCCCTCTGACCAGAGGTACTTTGGACTTTTACTTCTCTCCCCTGGCCTATTTCAGTGACTAACGTCACCTTTTCAACCAGTGTTGACTTCTGAATTTGTGGCTCTGGAAGAACTCAGTAGGCTCTGGAAGCTTCCTCAGAAAAGCTGACTCAACACAGTGAACCACAGGGAGTCCAGAGACAAACGCATGACACGCCTCTGTGAAGCCCACCTTGTCTGGTCAGCCTTGGCCTAGACTGCTGTGTGGATCACAGTCCGTGAAAGTCCAAGAAACAGATCAGGCACACCTGACATTCATGTTCCCACATTCTCATTCTCTCCCTCTCCTTCCCTCCCTCTCCCTCTCCAAAGGTATCAGAAACAAGACAAATTTCTTTTACATTTCAGAGAACTTGGCCTTTAGCTGTTTTTCCAAAGGCCTAGTAAATTCTGGACTGAAGTGGGCTTTCTGTGTAGAATGGAGTCTTTTAAATACCAAAGGACATTGCAGAATGCTGGGTTCTTACGCAGTCCTCTGGACAAGCGTGACTAATGACGTAAACAGACTCCAAATCTGTGCCCAGGAAAATGAAGAAAGAAAAAAAAAAAACATCTAATCCCAAACCAGATTATGTGCAGACAGTTCCTCTAGCAAATTCTGAAAAGGGACAATGTCCCATTTGTTGACTTCTGTTGCGTTTGTGCCATAAGGAATGTCAGTGGGAGATAACGTTCTAGAGGCCCCCACAGACACAGCCCAGACACAGCCCTGTCTTAAGCCTCAACATGATGGGAAACTGTCACAATCAAATGGAATTTGACCTAATTATAAGAGTTGCTTTCCATCATGCTGGCACTGATTAAAGGCTTAGTTTAAGGCTGGGGAGTGCCCTGCCTTTGAGTGGCATTTACATCAATCCATCCTCCTCCGTGGCTGACAGTACGGCTCGGTTATAATGCATTGTCAGGTGTTTTTATCTCATGCAGAGTGGGCTCTCATGAGCAATTATAATCTAATTAAAGCCACTGATGTTTATTCCTTTGGGAAATAGTTATTCATAGACATCAGAATCTTTTATGTTTCTCCATCTACTATATAATTTATATTTTGTTTCTCACTACAGAGACTTTTCTGGAGTTATTTTCCTGTCACCCTAAAATAGAAAAGTACCTGATGGCAATGTTTTCAATATAGCTATTTGCAGTTAAATTGAATAAAAGTGAATAATGTGTTTATTAAGAGCGTCAGGAGTGGGCTACAGCTTTTCTCATCATGTTATGAGACTGTTTCTGCTCAGCTATACCATATTAATAATTTTATAACATAAATAGAACATTAAGTCTTGAAAATTCATAACATCCACAAGAACATACCTGCACTGGAAATCCTTCCACACCATGGCAAACTCTTTTAAATCAATATAGGATAAAAATATGATGCAAAATTTTTAATTTTTTATTTTCCTGGAAAGTGTTTTCATTTTTGTTTTGTTTTGTTTTGTTTTTTGGTCTTTTTGAGACAGGGTCTCCCTGTAGCCCCAGCAGTCCTGGAATTTGCTCTGTAGACCAGTCTGGCCTTTTAACACACAAAGATCCACCTGCCTCTGCCTCCCAAGTGCTAGGATTAAAGGCGTGCGCCACCACGCCCAGCTATGTGTTTTCATTTTTTAAAATGAGAACAAGTTTCTAAATTGGCATGATAAACATGATCTCTAACATATCTAAAAGGTCCCTACCTAAAAAGTAAGGGAATGACTTTTTTTTTTTTTTTTTTTGGTCTTTTTGAGACAGGGTCTCCCTGTGGCCCCCAGCTATCCTGGAACTCACTACGTAGACCAGGCTGGCCTTGAATTCACAGAGATTCACCTGACTCTGCCTTCCAAGTGCTGGGATTAAAGGCATGCACCACCATGCCCAGGCCGAGAATGACTTTTTTATGAGACAGGGTCTTAGTATGTAGGCCAAGCTGGCCTCAAACTTGTTATCCTCCTGCCTCAGCTCCCAAGTGCTGATGCCACACTGGAATCCACCACGCTGGCTTTAAATGCTTTGTCCTGTTTACTCTGCACTGCACTGGCTATATAGTTTCAAAGGACAAATCAGTAAGTGATTCATGGCTTACAATGATGGCTTATTGTTTTATTAAGTTTTTTTTATTTTTAAGTGTGTGTGTGTGTGTGTGTGTGTGTGTGTGTGTATGTGTGCGCACGCGCATGAGTGCAGGTCCTATGGAGCCCAGAAGAGTGTGTCAGGCCCCCTGGCCAGAGTTAACAGGTGGTTGTAAGCCTCCAGGTGTGGGTGCAGGGAGCCAGCTCGCTTCCTCTGTACCAGGAGACGTGCTCCTAAACACTGACCCTCCTCTCCAGCCCTTGCTCTCAGCCCTCTGGGGCTTCACTGTCCCAGGCATTGGTCGAAATGCTGCATCACCTATCATTCGGCCTTCATATCTGAGTAGGATAATCTTTTTTTAATATTTTATTTATTTTATTTTAGTGTATGAGCGTAGTGCCTGCATGTGTGTAAGTGCACCTGTGTCATGCAGTGCCCACAGAGTCAGAAGAAGGTGTCAGATTCCCCTAGAACTGGAGTTATAGACAGTTATTAGCTGCCATGTGGGTGCTGGGAATTGAACCCGGGTCCTCTGCAAGAGCAGTCAGTGCTCTTAACTGCCGAGCCATCTCTCCAGCCCCGGGATGATCTTTTAATAGAAGGGAAGCTGAGGAACAGAGAAGCTGGACTCCAGCAAGCCCAGTGCTGGTAGCAGATGGAGCCAGCACACAGGCCCCAGACTATCTCTTCCTCTGCTGTGGTCCCTAAATGCTTCTCCTCTCAGAGTTGGGGACTTGCCATGCTGTCTCCAGGTTTCAACCCTCCTGCCCTCCTTCAGTGTGAAGCAGTGCTGCAAGTAGATGTCTGCGTTCAGATGCATTCAGATGCCCCTGTGTACAACACCTCTCTCAGCCTGGTTTATACCTTACAGAACTGTTGAAAATTAAACAATGGATGTGTTAAAAGCACTTCGGTGTCTGGCCTACATTACGGGTCTGATAACTGTTGTGTGCTGCTAAAACTGTGGCTTTACGTTCTAGGACAATGCATAGGTTATTCTATGTCTAATCACAAATAAAGAGGTTTCCCTGAATTGTCCAATGAAAACACAATTTCACATTTGACACAAGTCTGTGTTGGTTTTTATTTTACTTCATTTACACACTAGCAGAAGGAACCTAGAAGGACCCTCTCAATTAGATAGGAATGAGCCATTAAAAGAATAATAAATACCTCACAGTTGGGGCTGGAGAGATGGCTCAGTGCTTAAGAGCACTTGCAACTCTGGTAGAGGACCTGGGTTTGGTTCCCAGCACCCACGATGGTCTGCTAACAACTCTGGGTAACTCCAGTTCCAGGGGATCTGATACTCTCTTCTGACCTCTGAAGACATGGCACACATAGTATGGTTACACACATGCAGGCAAAACACTCATACACATAAAAGAAAATAATTTAAAATAATAAAATACTTTATAAAAATAAATATTTCCTGCCAGGTGTGGTGGTACATGCCTTTAATCCTAGCACTCAAGAGGCAGAGGCAGGTGGATCTTTGTGAGTTCAAGGCCAACCTGGTCTACAGAGTGAGTTCCAGGACAGCCAGAGCTACAGGGAGACCCTGTCTCAAAAAGACCAAAATAAATAAATAAGTAAATAAATAAATAAATAAATAAATCATAAGTCAGGTGTGGTGGCACACACGTTTAATCACAGCACTGAGGAGGCAGAGGCAGGCAGATCTCTGTGAGTTCAAGGCCAGCGTGGTCACATAATAAGTTCCAGGCCAGCTGTGATTACAGGGAGATCCTCTCTGAAAAAGACAAAAGAAAAAGAAAGAAAGAAAGAAAGAAAGAAAGAAAGAAAGAAAGAAAGAAAGAAAGAAAGAAAGAAAGAAAGAAAGAAAAAGAAAGAAAGAAAGAGAGAGAAAAAGAGAGAGAGAGAGAAAGAAAGAAAGAAAGAAAGAAAGAAAGAAAGAAAGAAAGAAAGAAAGAAAGAAAGAAAGAAAGAAAGAAAGAAAGAAAGAAAGAAAGAAAGGGAGCCAAATTCAGCTTCAGGTGCAGATCTTTCTGATAAGAACTTGAAATGAATAATTGGAAACTTTTCAGAGACAATTCAAAAGGCTTATTCTAATGATAAAATGACAAGGAATCATAAAAGTTTACTAAAAGTGGTAAGAAAGAGCTCACACCTTCAGCACTCTTGTTTGGGTTTTTTGCATACCAGGCAAGTAGTCTACCTCCGAGCTATGTCTCTTTACTTTCTTTTTGAGACAAAGTCTCACTAAGCTGTCCAGGCTGGCCTGGAGCTTGAATGCTCCAGAGTTCTATTCCCAGCACCCATGTTGGACAGCTTACACTCACCTGTAACTCCAGCCCCAGGGGTTCCCACAGCATCTTCTGCCTCCTCAGGCACATGTACACATGTGGCACACATTCACATGCACACACACACACACACACACACACACACATTCACACACATATACACTCACATACACATACACACACATACATAAGACTAAATCTCAAAAACAGAATTTTTTTTTTTTTTTGGTCTTTTCAAGACAGGGTCTCCCTGTAGCCCCAGCTGCCCTGGAACTCACTCTGTAGGCCAGGTTGGCCTTGAACTCACAAAGATCCGCCTGCCTCTGCCTCCCAAGTGCTAGGATTAAAGGCATGCACCACCCTGCCCAGCAAAAACAGAATTTTATCCAGATTTATCATCTCATTTGTGTCATTAGCATTAGTTATTTCTGAACTTTGAATCCCATTAAGGCTGATGAGAATGCTAAGTGTGGTGCATTGTTGTTAGGGTTATTTTACCAAGGTAGCATGACTATGGTGTGGATGGGGCTTATGTTTCCACCCCTCACTTGCCCGGGGCCCTTCCAGGATGCTGGGATGTTGAGTTTGAGAAGCCGAGCTTAGCTTCAGTGGATACCGTGTCTCCTGGTCGTTCCCTGTACTGAGCCGTCACTGACTCTCCCAGCAGAGAAGTGGATTCTAAGGACGTTCAGGAGCCCTCTGTGGGGACCCAACCTGTGGTGCTGCAGAGGTGAGACGTGTCCCATCGTCACACAAGAACATCTTTGAGCTGCAGCACAGGGATTAGGTGGATGGAGAGTCACTCTTTGAAAGTCACTACAGAGCTGTGTTGCCCGTTAATTAATGGCACTCTGAGTGCCATTTTATGTTCCAGGATTTTCTTCAGCTTTTCTAAAATTTTAAATAAATTACTTCCATGCTAAATTTTAAATTCATAGTTTTATATCATTTTACATTAAAAAAGCCCCAAGCTGGAGCTAGAGGGATGGCTCAGCTGTTAAGAGAACTAGTCACTCTTGCAGAGGACAGAGATTTGGTTCCCAGCACCCACATGGCAGCTAACAACCATCTGAAACTCCAGTTCAAAGGAATCCAATGCCCTTCTGTCCTCTATGAGCATTGTACACATGGGTGCACCTACATACACATAACATTTTATTTATTTATTTTTATTTTATATGTATGGGTATTTTACCTGCATGTATGTAAGTGCACCACATACACGCAATGCCCAGGAAGGTAAAAAGAGGGCAGGAAGGTCAAAAGAGGGCACTGCTCCCATAACTGGTGTTGTGGCTGTGCTACCAGCCAAACCCAGGTCCTCTGCAGGAGCAGCCAGTGCTCTTAATGCCTGAGCCATCTCTCTAGCCCCATGCTTAATTTAATTTTAAAACCTCAAGCTGCAGACTTTAAGATTGACTCCCAGAAAGCCTAGATCCTCCTTGCCCATAATGTGAAACAGGAGGCTGCTGCCCTCTGCGCACATTTCTCTCAAGCAGTCAACTAAAGAGCCAAAGAAAATTTTGCTCACTGAAAAAAAAAATATGAATAAGCTTTCTATGGAGAAAGAACAAAATAAAGGGATGAAGGTGTCAGAACCAAGCAAATTAAGAAATGCTTTAAATCATCCTTATTCCTTTCCACATGTCCACACAGAGGTCCACACCAATATTCATTTAATTTTCCTTTCACATACATCATCGAGGATGAGTTTATCTTAGCTGATCTTAAGTACGAAAGATACTAATCTAACCAGAATTAACTTTTTGGAATATAACCGTTACTTGAGAGAGAAGCTCAGAAATTTTTGTCTGTCTGTTTGTTTGTTTGTTTGTTCAAGGCAGGGTCTCCCTGTAGCCCCAGCTGTCCTGAAACTCACTCTGTAGACCAGGCTGGCCTTGAACTCACAAAGATCCGCCTGCCTCTGCCTCCCAAGTGCTAGGATTAAAGGCGTGCACCACCACGCCTGGCTTGAAGCTCAGAAATTTTTAACTGGGTAAAAACACAAAATACCACACACACACACACACACATATATATATATATATATATATATATATTTTTTTTTATATATTATATATAATATATATATTTATATTTTTATATATTATATATTTTTATATTTTTATAAATATATTTTATATATTATATATAATATATATATATTTATATTTTTATATATTATATATTTTTATATTTTTATAAATATATTTTATATAAATATATATATTTATATTTTTATATATTATATATGATAGATAATATATATATTTTTAATATATATAAAAAAACTGCTATTTTCGTTATATATATATATATATATATATATATATATAATATATTAATATAAAAACTGCTATTTTCAGTTTGGGGGAGGTGACAGGAAGAAGGTTTCTCATAGACTCTCTCCAGAGCTCTGTTCTTCCAGTAAGGATTGCTCACATCTATCACAGCCTCATCCAATGGTCACCCTAAAATTTCATCTCAAAGTTTGTAATGGTCTTAAAAATCTTCAACCTGGTCGGGCATGGAGGTGCACCCTCTTCATCCCAGCACTTGGGAGGCACGGGCAGGTGGATCTCTGTGAGTTCCCAGCCAGGCTGGTTACATAGCAGGTTCCAGGACAGCTGGAGCTACAAGGGAGACCCTGTCTCAACAAAAGAAAAAGAAAAAAAAATCTTGAACCTGGAATCAGTAAGCTGGCCCAGCAGGTAAAGGGGCCTGCTGCCAAGCCTGAGGACCTGAGTTCAATTCCTAAGACCCACATAGTGGAAGAAGAGAACTGACTCCTGTAAGTTGTCTTCTGACCTATGCAAGCACGCGCACACACACACACACACACGCACACGCACACGCACATGCACACACACACGCACACACACGCACTCACGCCACTAAATGATTTCATTTTTGTAGTCCTCATCCTGCCTACAGGAACCAAAAGCACCCATCAACAAATACTGGATCCTGCATTTTTCCCTGGGCATCACAAGCTATCTAAAAGCCCACATAGGTTTTACAGTGACCACCATAGCAAGTGAAATGATTATGGAGCCCTGACTGTCCCGTGAAATATTTAAAATATTGCTGAATCGGCCAGGCGTGGTGGCGCTCCCCTTTAATCCTAGCACTTGGGAGCCAGAGGCAGGCGGATCTTTGTGAGTTCAAGGCCAGCCTGGTCTACAGAGTGAGTTCCAGGACAGCTGGAGCTACAGGGAGACCCTGTCTCGGTAAAACCAAATATATATTGCTGAATCAGTTGATAATATATACTCATTTAATCCCCATGGGGAACGGTAGGGGTGAGTAGGTCATAGTGTTGAATGGACTATGTTGAAGGCTGTGGATTTTTGCTTGCAACAAGCAAAAGAACAGTGTGCCAAGTAAGTCTGGCATTTACTGATGCCCCGGCACGATAATAAAGAGAGCCATAAAGACAGATTCCCCAAAACCTGGGAACTCCCGTCCTGCAAGGGAAAGCATCAGTCAGAGCTGTGAAACCTAGCTGCGGAGTGTGTCTGAATTGCGGTGTTCTAGTGCCACCCTGTGGCTTATCTGCACAACTGCTGTGCTGCTGCTCTGAATCACGGATTCAGCAAGCAGCACGCGTAAGCGGACCTCCCTCCTTGCCTATAACTCAGAAAGATTACATTTGGACTTCTCAAGTTCTGTCTTCCTCTCTGTCTTTATAACACATATGTTTGAAATTGTAAATCATGTGGTAAGCCCAACTGATCTGAATCCAGGATCCACATGGTGGAGGAAAGAACAGTCCCACAAGTCCTCTAACCTTCACATGCTGTGGATTTTGCACAAACACACACACACAATTATTTTTTTAATGTTAGAAAATGAAAATCATGGTAGCCAATTTTTTTACAACTCATTTCATACTTTGTACTGAGTTACTTTTGCTGAGGAAATATTGGATATGGTTTTATTGTTTTATTTATATACTTGTATTTTAGAAATTACTTTCTTTTTATAAATGTTTTTTAATTTTTTAATTTATTTATTTCTGTACGTGTATGAATGTACTGTCTGCATGCAGGTGTGTGCAACCATGTCGTGCAATGCCTCGGAAGTCAGAAGAGGGTCTCCGATTCTCCCGGAACTGGAGTTCTCCTGGAATTGGAGTTTCAGACGGTTCTCGGCCACCATGTGGGTGCTGGGGATCAAACCCGGGTCCTCTGTAAGAGCGGTCGGCGCTCTTAACCGCTAGGCCATCTCTCCAGCTCAGAAATTACTTTCTTTTTGAGACAAAGTCTCACTAAGCTGTCCAGGCTGGCCGGAACTTGAATGCTCCAGAGTTCTGTTCCCAGCACTTGGGGCTAGAGAGATGGCTCAGCCCTTAAGAGCACTGGCTGTTCTTGCGGAGGACCCAATTTGATTCCCAGCATCCACATGGCAGCTAACTCCATAACTCCATTTCCAGGGGATCCGACTCCCTCTTCTGACTTCTGCAGGTATGTCACAACACACATACTCTTACACACAATACACTTATAAAACAAAAAATAATACATTAAAAAAAAAAAAGAAATTAGAAAGCTTTCCAGGTGTGGTAGTGACACATCTATAATCTCAGCACTAGGTGGCGCCCGAGGCAGGATTGTTGTAAGTGAAAACTATCCTGGACTATATAGTGATATCTGTGTCAAAAAAAAAAAAAAACGCATCAGGCATCAGGTGCTAGTTCTTGGCAGGAAGTTGCCTGCATTTTTGACAGACCTGTCCAGAATCAAGTGAACGAGAAACAGTTAGAGAACCTGAGACCACGTGGTAAAGAACTGGTCTTCTTGCAGGGTGGTAGGCCTGGCTGCCAGGCTGAGGCAGTAACCCTGAGAACAGATGGTGGTGTTGGTCACATGGGCATGCTGGGAGGCGATAGGTCACTGAATCCTTAATAGATTTAAAAGTGGGGCCCTTCTTTGCTGACAGATTTTGTATGCAGAGAATGAGGAGGCAAAGATGGTTCCGAAAGATTGACTAGAGCGCCCAAGAAAATGCACTGTGCATTATACTCAGTAATTTAACATTTAAAAAGAAAGTGAGGCGTGGTGGTGCACACCTGCAGGCCCAGCTGTGGAAGATGGGAACAGGAGGGTCTGGAACTCAAGGTCGCAGCCGCAGCTACATAATGAGTTTGAGGCCAGCCTGGAGGACTTGAGACACAACCTTTTGTTTTGTTTTGGTTTGGTTTTTGGGTTTTTTGGTTGTTTTGTTTTTTGTTTTGGGGTTTTTGTTTTGTTTTGTTTTTTGAGACAGGGTCTTCCTATAGCCCCAGGTGGCCTGGAACTCACTCTGTAGACCAGGCTGGCCTTGAACTCACAGAGATCTGCCTGCCTTTGCCTCCTGAGTGCTGGGATTAAAGGCGTGCACCACCAATGCCAGGCTTAAAGACAGTTCGCAGCTGGGAATCAAACCCAGATCCTCTGCAAGAACAGTTGGTGCTCTTAACTGCTGAGCCATCTCTCTAGCCCCTTGAGACACTACCTGAGAGAGATCATTTAAATTTTAAGAAGATAAATCCTTGTATAAAACTAAAAATAAAATGTCAATGCACTAAAAAAATAGTTTCAGTGTACAGATGGGGAACGGACAGTGCAGGCTGACTAGAAAATCACATACTTTCAATCTTCTCAACCATCAAGAAAATGAAAGCTTGAAGAATGGAATCTGCAGGCACTGGGGCTCCACAGGGGAGACCAGGCTTTCTGACCTGTCCGTCACGGCAGACCCACACCTGTACACTTGGTCCTCTGCTGAGAAGTGCTTTGCATTCCAAATGTGTGTAGATGCATCCTTTAGAACTCAGGATACATTATTCTCATAGAAATGACATCAGGCACAAGGTGGAATAGCCCCCAGAAGCCCCTTAACCCACATGTAGGTGAGCCACAATGCTGTCACTCAGCCCAGACCTGCATCACCAGCTAGCCAGCACTGCTTCTCAGGGAAAATTAAGGCCAACTTCCTGCCCAACATAATAGTGCTCGTTTCTCCTAGTGTAACTCAGGGGAAGAGAGGTAGATTCTCCCCACCTGACCTCTCAAGCCACGGCAGAAATTACAGTGGTTCTAGAAGCATCTGGAAGGAAACGCAGTAAGTCAAAACATCCCACAGGTCTAGCCCTCCCCCTCCCCCAATAAGGTCTCTACCACAACCATGGGAAGAGGACTTAAAACAGCCAGGCCTAATCAATGAATTCTCTGGACAGGGTCCTAAGATAGGTTTTAGAGTTCAATATTCAAAAAGGCTAAGTCATGGCAAATAAATATTACTGACAGGTGATCTGCGGATAATTAGACACTCCTTCACCTGCAGCAGAAGATCCCAAGAACACATTGTTAGACCAGAGAGGCCCATTGGCCTGTCTCTTGCAGCACAGGATTGTGGGTAAATGGGCTTCCTGTTCATACTTTACAACCCCATTGGGAGACAAATGGGTGACAGGCTCTGTTCCTCCATTTTTCACCTGGAGGAAATGAACCTCAGAAAGTGTAAGTGGCAGAGTTCCAGAATGTTCTTTTAAAAGTAACAAGCTAACCTTCCAAACCTAGCTACTTTCTCTGGAGCTGAAGGTCCTGCTGACCACGTGCTATAATCTTGCCGTGGAGACATGCCAAGAACTCTTGTGGGATTTGTGGATGAAGTACACTGTTCAGTACTCCTGGGGAGAATGGGGGTGTCCATTATAACTGTGATATTGTGCGACCATTCAACCCTCTGCATAGCTAATTATGCTTCCTGGGGCTTTTTCAAGATTTTTCTTGACTATTTGAATTGGTGATGAATCACCCAGCATATTTCCTCTGATTACATGTGAAATCAAATCCTCTTACTGCTAGTGTTTTCTCCTCTACGTCTTCCCTAATTAGGTGGACTACTTGGAAGGAATACTGATGTCCACCCTCATTTGTAACAACTCCATTTCACATCATTTCACACATTTATTTAGAAATATCAGGTTCATCAACTAACTGAAGAAAATATGGTTTCACAGTCTACTCTGTTCAATATATTGAACTGGACACAGTGATATACCATATGGTCGCAGCCCATGAACAGCTGAGGCAGGAGGATCTCAGTGAGTACAAGGCTAGCCTAGGGTACTTTTGTGAGACACAGTGTCTGACAAAACGGAAGAAGCCAGGCATGGTGGCACACAACTTTAGTACCAGCATTTAGGAGGCAAAGGCAGGTGGCCTCTGGGAGTTCAAGGCCAGCCTGGTCTACACATAGAATTTCAGGTCAGCTGGGGCTTCATAGTGAGACCCGTTGAAAGAAAGAAAGAGCAAAAGAAAAAGAAATATCATTTCTGTGAATTATATGCTTTATGTGAACTCATTTTTTTCATCAGGACTTCTTGGGAATTTCTTTAAGCTCAAATAAGCTGGCCTGGGGAAATGGCCCGGCAGTTAAGGTGCTTAAGCAAGCAGAAAGGCAGTTTGGATTCCCCAGAGCAGACTGGCAGTAAGAATAGCCATATCGGTGAGCTCTGGCTTTGATTGAGAGACCCTGCCTCCGTGGATAAGCTAGAAGAGAGATCAAGGAAGATTCTCAACCTCTGACCTCCACTGCACACAAACACACACACACCATACAATCAAAAATGAAAAAAGAAAAGGTCAGAGATGTCTCATTTTGAAAAGATGACAAATTCACCACAGAAAAGGAGAATGAGAACAAGACGCCTTGAGTTATCCGAAGCGGCGAATCCGCCATCTGCCATCCACACACTACGGGCTACACAGCATACTGCTGCTCTTCGCAGACCTTTCCTTGACCCAAGGAAAAGAGCCACATTTGGAACGTGCAGGCTTTTACATAATTCACTCCTGAAGAGAGGAGAGGCCAGCCTCCTCTGAGCATGGCCCCCAACGCTCACTATCTCCTGGAATAATTAACTACAGGAGGTAGAGGGAAAGCCAGGCTCTTCCCTGATGAGCCCCGGGCTGCCTCGTCATTCGGAACACAGGTAAACAGATGACAAGCCCCAGGTGGCCACACAAGCACAAAGGCTGGGCTCAGTGAAGGGAACCTGAAGTGGACCTGGGGAACAGGTGCGGCAGGGCCAAAGGGCTTCTCCCCTGTAAGTCGCGAGAGTCCACGCTGCTTCCTCCTCACACACAACCTGAAAATTATACCTAAAGACAAAAAGTGCTTTTTGTTCTGGAGTCAGTTGCTATCAACCCGGGGCTCAGTCACCCATGAAAACGGGGTTGCCAGCCCTGAGACACGCCAGGTGGGGGTGTAAGGAAGAGGAGCTTACTGGAAAGAGGCCAGTTGCTGCCCCAGGCAGCAGACCCTGCAGTGAGGGAGGGGAACCCCAGAGTGGAGAGGGTTAGGCAATATGCCACTGACTGGAGGAAAAAATGTTGGGGGGGGTGATTTTATTTCCTGGGGTATTCTACCACTGTCTTTTATAACACACTATCCATGTGTTTGTGGTTGTTGAAGAAATTAAAGGAGAGTGGTCAGCTCCCCCTAGTCTTGCCCCAAATCTTCATCGCATGCTTACATAAACTATCTGAAATCTGGCTCAAGCCTTTCATCCCAGCACTCAGGAGGCAGAGGCAGGCAGATCTCTGAGACTGAGACCAACCTGCTCTATATAGGGAGTTCCAGGTGAGCTGGGGCTACAGGAAGACCCTGTCTCAAAATAGAAACAAAAATAAAATGATCTGGAATTATAAAAAACATCCAAGATTGGGGCTGGAAAAATGGCTCAGTGGTTAAGAGCACTGCCTGCTCTTACAGAGGACATGAGTTCGGTTCCCAGCACCCACATGGCAGCTCACAATTAATTGATGGTACCTCCATTTCCAGTGAATCTGATGCTCTCTTCTGGCTTTATTGGACATTGCACAACACAGGTGCACTTACATACATGCAAGCAAGACACTCATGCATATGCAATAAAATATTTTTTGGTCTTTTTTTTTTTTAATCTTTTGGAGACAGGGTCTCACTGTGGCCCCAGCTATCCTGGAACTCACTCTGGAGACCAGGCTGGCCTTGAACTCACAGAGATCCAACTGCCTCTACCTCTGGAGTGCTAGGATTAAAGGCTTGTGTCACCGCGCTCGGCAATTAAATTTTTTTTATTTATATATTTTTTTTATCAAATCAAGACCCGTGTCCCCCACCCTATACCCCTGCCCCACCAGAACTCATGCATTCTGCCAAACATGCTTTTCATCTCTTTCTCAGTCTTTCTCAATATTCCCCAGGTGGAAGTTGACTGTTTTGAGCAGAAGTTCACTGTTTCAGTCAGTTCTTTGATGAAGTCCTTTCTGTTGTTGTTGTTATTATTGTTGTTTCCAATATGCATAACTCCCAGTTGCTTGGACAAAAGCTCAAGGGGCCGTGCACAAGAAATACTTACAACTAGGTAATTGGAACTAGCATCCACAGATGAGGGATACCATTCATCATTTGTTTTTCTGGGACTGTGTTACTTCACTCAGCATGATGTCCTCTAGCTCCAGCCATTTTCCTGCAAAGCTCATGATGCCATCTTTCTTTACTGCTGCATAGAACTCCATTGTGTAGATGTACCACATTTTCTCTATCCACTCATCAGTTGAGGGGCTCATCAGTTGGTTCCAGCTCCTTGCTATTGTGAAGAGAGCTGAAATAAACCTGCCCATGCATGTATCTCTGCAGTGGGGTGGGTCTTGAGGGTATATGCATAGGAGTGGTATGGCTGGGTTGGGTGGCAAGTTCATTCCAAGTCTTCCAAGGGTTGTCCACACTGCTTTCCATAGTGGCTGTATGAGTTTACATTCCCACCAGCAGTGGATGAGTATTCCCCTTTCCCCAAAACCTCTCCAGCACGTGGTATCATTTGTTTTCTTGAACCTAGCCAGTCTTATTGGAGTAAGATGATATCTTAAAGTGGTTTTATTTGCATTTCCTTAATGATTAGTGATGTTGAACACTTCTTAAGGTGTTTCTCAGCCATCTCTAATTCCTCAGTTGTGAAGTCTCTGTTCAGCTCTTTGCTCCATCTATTGAGTGGGTCATTTGTTTTCTTTCTTCTTTGTTTTTTGAGTAGTTTATATATTCTGGAAATCAATGCTTTGTCAGATGTTTCTCTGGTGAAGGTTTCCTCCCACTCCGTGGGATTTCTCTTCACTTCCTTGATTGCTTCTTTTGATGTACAGAAGCTTTTGAGTTTAATGAGGTCCCATTTGTCAATTGTCAACCTTAATTCTTGCAATTCTTGCGCAGCTGCTGTCTGATTTAGGAAGTCTTTTCCTACACCTATGTCTTGTAGTCTGCTGCCAACTTTTTCTTCTATCACCTTCAGAGTTTGGGGTTTCACACTGAGGTCTTTGATCCATCTGGAGTTGACTTTTGTACAGGGAGAGGTAGGGGTTTAATTTCATTCTTCTACAAGTGGTGATCCAGTTTTGCCAACACCATGGCTGAAGATGCTGTCCTTTCTCCATTGTATCTTCTTGGCCCTCTTGTCAAATATGAGATGGCTGAAATTGTATGTGCTCAGGTTTGGATCTTCGGTTTTGTTCCATTGGTCAACAGGTCTGTTTTTGTGCCAGTACCAGGCTGTTTTTATGACTATAGCCCTGTAGTATAGTTTGAAGTCTGATATAGAGATCTCCCCTGTGTAGCTCTTTTCAGTCAGGGTTGTTTTGGCTATTCAGGGTCTTTGGTTTTTCCAAATGAATTTAAGGAGTTTTTTTTTTTTTTTT